>JAMPIV010004522.1:0-211065 GCA_024509875.1 Oreohelix idahoensis
CTTCATTGGCCCACCAGCAATTCAAGTCTCTTCTACAAGAAATTGGAGAGCGCATAAGCGGACCTCCCGCGTGTAAAGCAATGTTCGTTGGCTTAGTCCGAGGAAATGTTTTGAACAAAATTGTATCATGTCTAGAAGCAAACTAAGTGTGTCGTGTTGAAAAAGACCATGTCACGGACTTGAATGACGAGGACTAGATGTGAAAGCTGATGCTTCTAGCTGGCTTAATCACAAATCTGAATGAACTAAACTTGCGATTACAAGGGCAAGGTCAGACAGTACCTGATCTTTTTGAGCACTGGAAAGGATTTGAGTCAAAATTTGACATATTTTGCAGAGATATTACCACTAACACATACAAGTACTTTCCAAACGTAAAGGCTCATTCAAATCGATTTACTGTCAACAAAGATGAGCTTCAGAAGTTACGTTGAAGCGCGTCAAAGGAGAGTTTTTGCTAAACGAAAGTCCCCAAGACTTTCAAAATTCACTTGGCCCATATTTTTCTTACCTCATCAAGCCCGACTTAATTGATCATACTAAACATCCCATTTGCCCAATCTCTTTTCGAGTGGATTGATATTGACCATTTCGAAATGCAACACCTCGAATTCAAGGCAATCAGAGTTTATGGACGATAACATTTGTAAGAATTGCGAAAAACTCTTGAAGGAAGCTGCTTGGAAAAAGTCAGCTGCCATCCTCAACTGCTGGACATCCCTGCCTGAAGCGTTCACGCTGTTTGAATAAAGTTGCATTTGCTCTACTTTCGGCTTTTGGGTCAACTTATACATGTGAACAAATTTTCTCACACATGAAAGCTGTTTTAAGTCGACAGAGAAGTCGCCTAACAACTGTGCATTCAGAAGCCTGTGTGAAGCTGAAATTGACAAAATATAAACCTGATATTGAACAATTAGCCAAGGAGAAACAAGGACACGGGTCCCATTAATTGATTAATGACTCAGATCAATAATAATCAATGATTACTCATATTAAAATTTTAATAACGTGTTTTTATGTTTTGGTTTATTTAATTGTTTTGTTCTTCAAACTATTGGACTTTCTGTCTTAACAAAAATATATATATGGCAATTTTAATTATAAAATTTCAAACTAATGTGTTCAGAACTTAAATTTTTGCAAAACATAATATTTTGTATTGATATTTGTTCCTATTTATATTAAAAATATTGAATAATCTACAAAGAATAGAATAGTTATTTAATGTATCGGAAACATGTTAATACAAGATCATTTTTAAATTGTTTCAATAATTGTTGTATATAAAAATATGGTGGACTTAGGTTGGCACGCTGAGTGACTTTGCAACATTACTTCGGCACAACACTACTAAAAGTTTGCCGACCCCTGGTGTACACTGATGGGTTTGTAGTGCGTGGTAAGAAATCAGGATGGGGCTTCTCTACTACTACTTAGTTGTTCCCCTTCTACCGTGAGGTGTAGAGGTTTGGAAGAGAGAGCGCCAGACTATCCTATCGGCTGTCTTCCTCCTGGCCTGGTTCCATTCTAGTCCTCGGTCCTTCAAAGATTGTCTAATGTTGTCCTCCCAGCGGACACTGGGTCGTCCTGAGAGTCTGGATCCCTGGCTCTTTGTTTCCCATGCTTGACGCGGTAGCCGATCTTCTCCCATTCTGCAGACATGGCCAAACCATCTTAGTTGGGACTGTTCTACTTGGGTCTGCAGGGGGTGGGATTTTAGGCCTTGACGTATCGTCTGGTTGCGGACCATGTCTCTTCTTGTTACTTCAACCACCTTCCTCAGATACCTCATTTCTGAGGTTTGGATCTGGCTTTTGTGGGTTGTAGTCATTGTTCATGACTCGCATCCATATGTGAGGACTGGGACATTGGTGGAGCGGCATACCATCTTCGTTTTCTTACCAACCTCTCTCTGGCTGAGCCTGTACGTCAACATTGACATATGCTCTTACAAGAAGTCTGTACGTCAACATTGACATATGCTCTTACAAGAAGCCTGTAGATGTAGATGTTTTAGACTTTTTATGGCCTGAAAAAGTCTCCCAGCTGCTGCTTTTTGAGTTGCCAACTCTTCTTTGATGCCTCCCTTTCGGTCTGTAATAGCTCCGAGATATTTAAAGTGGTCGACCTGCTCCAGGACCTGTTCTCCCAGCTTAATCTGATGTCTTCTTTCTTCTCGTGATATCACTGTGGATTTTGTTTTAGAGCTGCTTATGACCACCCCTCTCTTCTCCAGCTCTTCCTTCCAGATTTGCAGGTTAGATTGGAGATGTGCCTCTGATTTAGCAATCAGGGCAACATCATCAGCAAATGCCAGCTCTGAAATACATACCTGTCTCATCTTCCAGTACCCCACTGAATACTTTCTTGTTCTCTCCTTACATGCCTTGATAACATCGTCCATGAGGAGTATGAAAAGATAAGGTGATAGGATATCACCTTGTCTTACACCAGTGGTGGTCCTGAACTCTTCTGACTTATGGTTTGCTGTCCTCACATAATTTCTACAAGACTTGTAGAAGCTCTGTATAGCATGAATCAGAGGTGCTGGAATATTCTTCTTTGCCAATCAGTCCCAAAGTTTGCTCCAGGGGACCCTGTCAAATGCCTTTTCCAGATCTATGAAACAAAGATGGATCTCACTCTTATACTCAAGGGCCTTTTCACTCAGCTGTCTGAGTGTGAAGATTGGGTCTTGAGTACTTCGGTTAGCTCGGAATCCGCACTGGACCTCATCCAATTGTGGCTCAGCCAGGCGTCGGAGTCTCTGCTCTAGGATTCTAGAGTAGATTTTACCAGGGATGGGGCTTCTCTGCGAGAATAAAAGGCAGGGTCATTGCTGAACAGAGTGGAGCCTACCTGACAACAACCTCCAGCATGAGAATGGAGGTAGAGGCAGTTACTGCAGCACTGAGGTGGCTGTCTGACACTCTATCAACAAGGGCAGTTATATTGTCAGACTCTCAAGCCATGCTTCAGAAAGTTCAGAACGAATGGCTGCGGCAGGAATGGAAAACATCAATAGAATCCTCAAGTCTTGAAGAACTGGTGTGGATCTACTGTCCTGGTCATGCAGGGGTACGTGGCAGTGAGAGAGCTGACAGACTGGCCTTGAGAGCACCCATAGTGGGGATACTGGATATGGAGAGATACTAAGGGCAATTAATGATCGCCTGCTGGATAATGACACTGTAATGGATGAATCAACAAGGCTGAGACTGTTGGAGTTTGGCATCAAACGTGGGACTAGCAGAAATGGATATGAGAGAGAATGCATCTGTCATATGTACAACCAGCATGCTACAGGTACAATTAGCATTCATACTCTTTGACATTTGCTGAGTGAGACTGGGCACCTATGGGTTTGCCTGGAGTGCAGTGAGGTCGTTTCTGATTAACAATAACAATGTGCATTTGCCTGGGACTACCCCAGGGTTCTCCACTATCAAGGGTGCTGCTTAACATCAACACAGCAAAAGCAGCCACCATTTTGCCAACTGGACTGTCACGAACATTGACTTTCGTAGATGACATACTCATTCACAGGACAGGAAATGATCAGTAGAGTACACGGAACACTACATGAGGTGGTTAAATGGTGCGAGAACACGGCTCCAAGGTCAATCCCAACAAAGCCTGTGTGCTATGGTGCTCCTTGAACAACTCCATATTGAAAGCAGATCTTCCAGACATTACTCTCAGTGGGCAGAAAATTGAAAGGCAAGACAAGCTGAAATACCTCAGAATAACATTTGATCGCTGGTTATCATACAAGAACCACGTTGATCTAATCATACAAAAGTGTGACAGAGGTCTGGGAACCCTAAAAACAATGGCCACAGCGCACCCGGAACAGAGACTACTGTTTCTCCTGTATCATCAGCTAGTCAT
The DNA here is from genome assembly GCA_024509875.1 of Oreohelix idahoensis. Taxonomy (NCBI): domain Eukaryota; kingdom Metazoa; phylum Mollusca; class Gastropoda; order Stylommatophora; family Oreohelicidae; genus Oreohelix; species Oreohelix idahoensis. The sequence goes on from JAMPIV010004522.1 coordinate 3,895, forward strand.
GTCAATAATGCATGTAGTCTTGGGCTGTATCCAAGATACCCCCATCGTGATGATGCGGTACATGCTGGATTAGTGTTGATCTAGATATGCGATGGCCCAGTCAAAAGCCTATATGCGAGTAACCATAGACAAAAGGCACCCCCTGCATGGAAACATAGCTGACAAAAAGGGAGCAAGAATAAAGCAGGGGATGTCGTGGATGGCACAAGCAGAGGCAACGAATAGTGGTTATATACTTGTTGATGTAAGTTGTTTTATGTTACAGGTGGTTTTATGCCTGTTGATGAATGTCTTTGAGTTAAGGTGATTGTATACTTGGTGATGTGTTTTTTGTTTGTGGTAAACAACAGATGAAGGTGATGGACAATAAGCTGTTTGACGTGACACCCAAGAAAGGGTCTCTCAGGCCAGGGGAGACTGTCTCAGTGACCTTAAGTTATCAACACACCATGCCAGGCACAGACCGTCTGCTAGTTCTTCTTAAAGTTGCAGGGGGCAGAGAAATAATGGTCAGGATTCAACTTTGCATAAAATATTATTGTTTCTTGGAATATTTTTTCATTGTCTTTCTTGTTAGAGGATTGAATGAATGAATGAACTAATGATCAAATAACATTTTCTATTATTTGTACTTGTTATCTGTTAACTCTTGATATCTTCTGTACAATTTTGGTATCATCATCAATGTCATCATCAATGTCATCATCAATGTCATCATCAATGTCATCATCATTATAATTTCCTTTTTTTCTCCTTATGGAGAATCTAGTTCCCATACAAGAAGCCTGTACATCAACATTGACATATGCTCTTACAAGAAGCCTGTACATCAACATTGACATATGCTCTTATAAGAAGCCTGTACTTCAACATTGACATATGTACTATTACAAGAAGCCTGTATGTGAACATTGACATATGCTCTTACAAGAAGCCTGTACATCAACATTGACATATGTTCTCTTACAAGAAGTGCTGTATCGTTCATACACATTGACTTATCCTATTTTAAAAGCACCAGAACTCTTCTTTTACATCGTATGAATTGCTGGGCATATATCATTCAGCATTGTTTAATATCTGGCCACTTGCTGAAACGACACAAAATTTTTACTGCTAAGCGAATACGGTAGAACTGATAATAGTGGATTTTAACAAAAGCGAAAGTTACAAACATGGAACGCTGCCATACCGCCGAATCATAAACATTGTAGCACTTTTGGGGAGTTGAATTATTCAACTTGATTCTGACAACTACTTTTTTACTGAGATTTTTGGTAAATTTACCTTTATTGCCGTCGAGTAAACAATGTTAAATATTTGTATTTTCTACCATTTCTGTGAGGTTTAGGTTTACGGTAAAAGTGCGTAGAAAATGTCAAATTTGCCCCACAATCATTACAAATCCAAATTATGGGTAAGGGCCTTAAACGGTCAGACGCCGAATGCAATCAAATGTATCCTTTCGTACATTTAAAAGTTAAGGATTAGGGTTACAGACTTGGGTTATCAACCCGAAATCTAAATGGTAACGAAAATAAATCTCAGCACTCTGGCCCCACAATCAAATCAAATTATCCTGCACAAACTGAAAAAAAAAAAAAACCCTCAGCAGGCAAATTTTCATCTTAACCATCAAGAAAAGTTTTATTTAAATCTTCAGACTCAATGTGGCCCCACAATCAAATCTTAATCCTCACATGTAACTCTAATAAAGTTAAACTCTCAGACTCGTATGGCCCCAACAAGTTCAAATCTTAATCCTCATTGCTATGTAACTATAAAATTAAATCTCAGACTCTGGCCCCACAATCATAAATATATATCCTCACATGTAACTCTAAAAGTTAAACCTCCCAGACTATTGGTCCCCCACAATCAAATCTTAACACTCACCATGTAACTCATAAATTGTTAAATCTCAGACTCTGGATACCCACAGCAATCACAATACCGGTTAATTCTAACTCTTGTTGTTTAACTTTTAAAAAAGCAAGTGAAGAACATGCTCAGAGCGCATGCCCCACTAATGGTGCAACCATCTGAATAATTTGTACACATGTAACTCTATTGTTAAATTTTCAGACTCTGGCGGTCTCCACAAGGGTTTTCAAATTTGTTTGTACAGTTTTCCTCACATGTAACATTAAAAGTTACAAGAATCTCAGACTCTGGCCCCACAATCAACATTGACATATGTACTATTACAAGAAGCCTGTATGTGAACATTGACATATGCTCTTACAAGAAGCCTGTACATCAACATTGACATATGCTCTTACAAGAAGCCTGTATGTCAACATTGACTTATGTGCTGTTACAAGAAGCCTGGGCTTGAACATTGACATATCTTAATCTTACACTCACATACTGTAATCTCTAAAAGTTATACACAAATCTCAGACTGTCTGAGTAGAGTTGTCCCCCCACAATCAAATCTCATTCCTTAATCCTCACATGTAACTCTAAAAGTTAAATCTCAGACTCTGGCCCCACAATCAAATCTTAATCCTCACATGTAACTCTAAAGGTTAAATCTCAGACTCTGGCCCCACAATCAAATCTTAATCCTCACATGTAACTCTAAAAGTTAAATCTCAGACTCTGGCCCCACAATCAAATCTTAATCCTCACATGTAACTCTAAAAGTTAAATCTCAGACTCTGGCCCCACAATCAAATCTTAATCCTCACATGTAACTCTAAAAGTTAAATCTCAGACTCTGGCCCCACAATCAAATCTTAATTCTCACATGTAACTCTAAAAGTTAAATCTCAGACTCTGGTCCCACAATCAAATCTTAATCCTCACATGTAACTCTAAAAGTTAAATCTCAGACTCTGGCCCCACAATCAAATCTTAATCCTCACATGTAACTCTAAAAGTTAAATCTCAGCTTCTGCCCCCACCATCAAATCTTAGTTCTCACTAGTAAGTCTATAAGTTAAATCTCAGACTCTGGCCCCACAATCAAATCTTAATCCTCACATGTAACTCTAAAAGTTAAATCTCAGACTCTGGCCCCACAATCAAATCTTAATCCTCACATGTAACTCTAAAAGTTAAATCTCAGACTCTGGCCCCACAATCAAATCTTAATCCTCACATGTAACTCTAAAAGTTAAATCTCAGACTCTGGCCCCACAATCAAATCTTAATTCTCACATGTAACTCTAAAAGTTAAATCTCAGACTCTGGTCCCACAATCAAATCTTAATCCTCACATGTAACTCTAAAAGTTAAATCTCAGACTCTGGCCCCACAATCAAATCTTAATCCTCACATGTAACTCTAAAAGTTAAATCTCAGACTCTGGCCCCACAATCAAATCTTAATCCTCACATGTAACTCTAAAAGTTAAATCTCAGACTCTGGCCCCACAATCAAATCTTAATCCTCACATGTAACTCTAAAAGTTAAATCTCAGATTCTGGCCCCACAATCAAATCTTAATCCTCACATGTAACTCTAAAAGTTAAATCTCAGACTCTGGCCCCACAATCAAATCTTAATCCTCACATGTAACTCTAAAAGTTAAATCTCAGACTCCGGCCCCACAATCAAATCTTGATCCTCACATGTAACTCTAAAAGTTAAATCTCAGACTCTGGCCCCACAATCAAATCTTAATCCTCACATGTAACTCTAAAAGTTAAATCTCAGACTCTGGCCCCACAATCAAATCTTAATCCTCACATGTAACTCTAAAAGTTAAACTCAGACTCTGGCCCCACAATCAAATCTGACTCCTCACATGTAACTCTAAAAGTTAAATCTCAGACTCTGGCCCCACAATCAAATCTTAATCCTCACATGTAACTCTAAAAGTTAAATCTCAGACTCTGGCCCCACAATCAAATCTGACTCCTCACATATAACTCTAAAAGTTAAATCTCAGACTCTGGCCCCACAATCAAATCTTAATCCTCACATGTAACTCTAAAAGTTAAATCTCAGACTCTGGCCCCACAATCAAATCTGACTCCTCACATGTAACTCTAAAAGTTAAATCTCAGACTCTGGCCCCACAATCAAATCTTAATCCTCACATGTAACTCTAAAAGTTAAATCTCAGACTCTGGCCCCACAATCAAATCTTAATCCTCACATGTAACTCTAAAAGTTAAATCTCAGACTCTGGCCCCACAATCAAATCTTAATTCTCACATGTAACTCTAAAAGTTAAATCTCAGACTCTGGCCCCACAATCAAATCTTAATCCTCACATGTAACTCTAAAAGTTAAATCTCAGACTCTGGCCCCACAATCAAATCTTAATCCTCACATGTAACTCTAAAAGTTAAATCTCAGACTCTGGCCCCACAATCAAATCTTAATCCTCACATGTAACTCTAAAAGTTAAATCTCAGACTCTGGCCCCACAATCAAATCTTAATCCTCACATGTAACTCTAAAAGTTAAATCTCAGACTCTGGCCCCACAATCAAATCTTAATCCTCACATGTAACTCTAAAAGTGAAATCTTCATCATGCTTCTCAGACTCTCTGGCCCCACAATCAAATTTCACTCCAGGAAGAAAACAGTTTCAGTCCTCATTATTATTTATTATCTATTAGCTTCCCAAGGAGCTTTGTAGAAACACATTCCAGGTCTTCTTGTCACATGACATCAGTCATCTTGTCACATGACATCAGTCATCTTGTCACATGCCAAGTCTTTTTGTCACATGCTAAGTCTTCTTGTCACATGACATCAGTCTTCTTGTCACATGCTAAGTCTTCTTGTCACATGCCACATCTTCTTGTCACATGCTAGTTCTTCTTGTCACATGCTAAGTCTTCGTGTCACATGACTACAGCTCAAAGTCTTTCCATGTTTTTCTCATAATTTTCACTTCTATCCCTAGTTCTCTTCTCCATATATTTTTTGGTCGTAAAAATAAGCGGCTATAGAGGGTTGAGCTATAGAGGGTTGAGCTGTGGAGGGTTGAGCTATAGAGGGTTGAGCTGTGGAGGGTTGAGCTATAGAGGGTTGAGCTGTGGAGGGTTGAGCTATAGAGGGTTGAGCTGTGGAAGGTTGAGCTATAAAGGGTTGAGCTGTGGAGGGTTGAGCTATAGAGGGTTGAGCTATAAAGGGTTGAGCTGTGGAGGGTTGAGCTATATAGGGTTGAGCTGTGGAGGGTTGAGCTATAGAGGGTTGAGCTGGGGTTGACAAGACCATTCTGTAAAAACCTGAAGCTACAAAACAACTTTTACAATAACAACAATATTGACAAGCCAACTTAAGTAACTGGTGTAAGATAGGGTGACATTCTGTCACCTGATCTTTTCATACTCCTCTTGGACGATTTCATCAAAGCATGTAAGGAGAGAACAAGAAAGTATTCAATGAGGTACTGGAAAATGAGACAGGTCTGTATTTCAGAGCTGGCATTGGCCGACGATGTTGCCCTGATTGCTAAATCAGAGGCACATCTTCAGTCCAACCTGCAAGTCTGGAAAGAAGAACTGGAGAAGAGAAGGATGGTCATCAGCAGCTCTAAAAACAAAAACCATGGTGATTTCACAAGAAGAAAAAAGGCATTAGATTATTCTTAGAGAAACAGATCCTGGAGCAGGTCAACCACTTTCAATAATGCAGAGCTGTCAGAGACTGGTAGGAAGGCATCAAAAAATAGTTGTCTTCCCAAAGAGCAGCAGCTCTTTTTCAGGCCATAAATGGAGGAAGAAATTGGCAAGAAGATGAAGATGGCTGTACACCACTCCACCTATGATCCAGTCTTGACATATCCATACAAGTCATGGGAAATGACTGCAACCCACAAAAGCCAGCTCCAAACCGTAGAAATGAGGTATATGAGGAAGGTGGTTGAAGTAACAAGAAGAGACATGGTTGTGACGGTATTGCTTCTCCTGTTGTGCAGTAGTGGTCCAACAGTGACCAAAACTCAAGAGTATCTAATATGGGCTTCAAAGGTGTCTACCTTCGCACAAAATTACTATTGGCATAGATGTAGATAGAAGGGTAATGACACTTCTATCACAAAGGAAGTCTTCACAAGATATTCAGATAAGTGAAAACAATGCTTTTTTGGCTTAGCACATTAATTCTAGAATCTGCCAACCACTTTTGTGAAGAATTAAGCAATGATTTATGTTAGCTTATTTAAGCCCCCACCTCTGATTAACTTAGGGGAATTCTTATTATTCTGGTATAGCTCAGTTTAGAGTGTGTGTAGTAAACTGACTGAGACAAACATGCAGTAACTTTAAAATGATTAAATCGAAGTTAAATTTGTAAAATTACAAATAACAAAATTTAATAATCACTTAAGATTTAACAGTTTGAAAATAATTGAATAGTTTAGAAGAAAAGTTTCATCATTGATGGATAAAAGAGACGATGAAAAAAAGTTCACTTTGGCAGCTTGTATATGGAACGTAGCTGAGAATGACGGTTCTGCTCCTTCTGATGGGTTGGTTCTTTTTACACTGCTCCCGCTCGTTGCTGGTCAAGGTTGTCGGGTGTAGCTCGTTTCCCAGAAATGTCAAGGAGAGTCTACAAAGTTGGTCCTTCATCTTAAAGCGTAGGCCACTTGTCCCTTCTTGTTCCAGAGATAGTACTTTCTGCTGGTACCACCAATAACTATGATAAAGAATATAAATAAAATGCTCTTCTGAGTATTGCATTTCCCGACACATACTTATGTGTCTCCTTTCTTCTATTCTACTATCTCATTTATCTCAGAATTTACCCTCAATGAGAATTAAATGTAATCCCTCGGGATAAAATTTTCTTTTACATTTAAATTGAATAGCTTTAGCTTTACATTACATTTAAGCAGATAGAATATGTTTACATTTAAATTTCCACTGATTGAGAAGTGTTCACAATATAAATTGAATAAGTTTTCATTTATGTTTACACTGATTTGAAAAGTTTGAAACTTCCATTAATTTTAAAATGAATATTTTCACATAGGCATTTACACTGGTTTGAAACTATAAGTATTATACTTAGAATGTACATCATTTCTTTCATATTTTCCTCCCTGCTCCGTATGGAACTTGGGACTACTTTATGCTTTTAGTTTTCTTTACAAAACTAGCAATAAAACAATCACCAGCCCGTGCAGTGGTGGTTCATGAAATCATCATTCTATACGCTGAGGTTGCCAGCCTCAAATGACTGGGACATCCACTAGCGATTTTCACATATTAAAATTCACATGGTAATATACATAAATATGTTAGTTCACATGTTAGTAATAAAATATAGAATGTATAATCACAACTTACGCCAATCCTGGCTCACAGACTTTTTGCTCAAATGAATAAAAGAGACTTGAATCGGCCTGTTACACACGTCTGGGGTGTCGTTTCTTTAATAAGATAATTCCCTCTCTGACTTTGTGTGTTTCCTTTAGTTTCCTCAGACAGTGGCTTTCCTTATTAAAATGATAGAGATTTCCTGGGCTGAATTGTAAGTCCTGATAAATACTCAAATAAAAGGTGTCCGGTCCGATAAAATGGAATTTCTGAATTCTAACTGGCACGTCTGGTGTCTTTGGCAAGCGTGAATCTCACAGTGAAAAAACCACTGAAATGTGTCTGATTGTATTCACTGTCTTACCCCACCCTGTTTGTTATGAGGCTCAAATGATCAGCCAATCTGATTTGAATATTTTGCATGACTCATCTAGTGCAAAATTTCAAACATTACTTTTCTGAAAATGGGCTGTAAACATCTGATTGCCGGCAGGTGAACTTACAGACGTATCTGTAACCTCACACGACAATGTGTGTAAGATGTAACAAATTATTACTTTCGCTAAAGTAATGTCTTTGTAACAAGGAGTACCGGAAATGATTATGTCATGCTTCACTGTCCAGAATGTGTCGCACAGACAATTAATCTCTTATCTGCCGCGCACCCGGGCCTAATCTTAGCAAAGCTTTGCCACACCCTGGCAAGCGTGATGTATTATCACCAACAAGGGGTGTCAGATGTTTGAACAAACAAACTCTGCTACAAAGCGAACAGAAAGAAAAGGGTGCGACTCGGAAACAAAAATCGCAATGAAACCAGTACAAAAATATAACTGATACTGCCGTAGTGAAAGAGAGATTGGAAAGAGGACGCACCAGAATCCATCTTGCAACAATGGTCCACAAGCAGATGATACGTCAGGTCATCAAAACCCAGCCCCTGATGATCCATATTGAACAATCTCAGTTATAATAGTTTGGCAATGTATGCAGAATGGAAGAAGATCGACTACCGCAACAAGTATAGGAAACTGAGAGCAAGAGATCCAGACCTCCATGATGACCCAGAATTTGCTGGGAGGACAACATTAGTCAATCCCTGAAGGACCGAGGACTTGATTGGAACCAGACCAGGAGAAAGATAGTTGATAGAATAGTATGGCGCTCTCTCTATCAAACCTATACACCCCACGGTAGAAGAGGAACGACTAAGTAAGTAAGTAAGGGATTTATATTTTATCATTTTATTATATTCAGTATTTGAAATAGTTTGTTTTAATGAATGATCAACAATGGAAGAATTTTATAATTGTAAAAGTGTATCAGTGATTTGTATTGTAATTGTTTATGGTTTGCAGTAATGATATAATTTAATTATTTTAATGAATTATCAACTCATAAGTATTCTGATTGTTTTAATAATTTATCAGTGAGTGATATTTTAATTTTTTTATTCTTTTGTCAATGATTTCCTCAGCTGAATTTCATTGGAGTGACTGTTGAACACACACGATCCTACATTCACTTCCCATCCAACAAACATACGTTCAATCCCATACCCATTGGGGGAAAGATCAACCCCATACAAATTTATGAGCTATACAATGGTGGAGCTGTTCCTTTGAAATTTGAGGCTAACCTCACGCCATTTGACATCATCAAGCAGGTGAGACAGCCAAACACACTGACATGTATCTATCTACAGGCAGACAGACATAAAGTTACTCATTTACTCAGAATCAGGCAGACAAATATATTTACTCTGATGCAGCCTGACAGTCAGATTTATTCATTACAGACAGATTAACAGAATTACTCAGATACAGACAGTGTACTCAGGTACATATTTACTAGAACAAAAGGGAGATTTGCTCAGATAGAAGCAGACACATGTTGTCATGTACTTTGATATACATACATTTATTTATGTACTAAGGTATAGGCAGACAAATGTATTAATTTACTCAGATACATTTATATTTTTACTCAGGTATAAGCAGACAAATATATTAATATACACACATGCAGGCAGACACATTTTTTCATATACAGAGATACAGGCAGACAAATTTATTTATTAGCTCAGATACAGGCAGACAAATTTATTTATTTACATATATACTGGCAGACACATTTATTTATTTACATATATATTGGCAGACACATTTATTTACACAAATACTGGGAGACAAATTTATTCATTTACATATATACTGGCAGACAAATTTATTTATTCACACAGATACTGGCAGACAAATTTATTTATTTACATAGATACTGGCAGCTAGGTTCAGCTAGCTGAGCCACAATTGGATGAGGTGCAGTGTAGATTCCGAGCAAACCGAAGTACTGAAGACCTAATCTTCACACTCAGACAGCTGAGTGAAAGGCCCTTGAGTATGAGAGGGAGATCCATCTGTGATTCATAGACCTGGAAAAGACATTTGACAGGGTCCCCTGGAGCAAACTTTGGGACTGTTTGGCAAGGAAGAACATTCCAGCACCTCTGATTCATGCTATACAGAGCTTCTACAAGTCATGCAGAAATTATGTGAGGACAGCAAAAAGTCAGAATAGTTCAGGACCACCACTGGTGTAAGACAAGGTGATATCCTATCACCTTATCTTTTCATACTCCTCATGAACGATGTCATCAAGGCGTGTAAGGAGAGAACAAGAAAGTATTCGTTGGGGTACTGGAAGATGAGACAGGTCTGTATTCCAGAGCTGGCATTTGCTGATGTTGCCCTGATTGCTAAATCATAGGCACATCTCCAGTCCAACCTGCAAGTCTGGAAGGAAGAGCTGGAGAAGAGAGGGATGGTCATAAGCAGCTCTAAAACAAAATCCACGGTGATATCACGAGAAGAAAGAAGACATCAAATTAAGCTGGGAGAACAGGTCCTGGAGCAGGTCGACCACTTTAAATACCTCAGAGCTATTATAGACCGAAAGGGAGGCATCAAAGAAGAGTTGGCCACTCGAAAAGCAGCATCTGGGAGACTTCTTCAGGCCATAAATTGAGGATTCCTCGGCAAAAGAGAGAGTGGTTGGTAAGAAAATAAAGATGGCTATATACCGCTCCACCTATGTCCCAGTCTTGACATATGGATGCGAGTCATGGGCAATGACTACAACCCACAAAAGCCAGATCCAGACCTCAGAAATGAGGTATCTGAGGAAGGTGATTGAAGTAACAAGAAGAGACATGGTCCGCAACCAGACGATACGTCAAGGCCTAAAATCCCACCCGCTGCAGACCCAAGTAGAACAGTCCCAACTAAGATGGTTTGGCCATGTATGTAGAATGGGAGAAGATCAGCTACTGTGACAAGCATGGGAAATGAGCCAGGGATCTCGACCCCCAGGATGACCCAGAGTCCGCTGGGAGGAAAACATTAGACAATCTTTGAAGGACCGATGACTAGAATGGAACCAGGCCAGGAGGAAGACAGCCGATAGGATAGTCTGGCGCTCTCTCTTCCAAACCTCTACACCTCACGGTAGAAGGGGAATGACTAAGTAAGTAAGTTACTGGCAGACAAATGTATTTATTTACACAGATACTTGCAGACACATTTATTTATTTGCTTAGATACAGACAGACAAATTTATTTATTAGCTCAGATACAGGCAAACAAATTTATTTATTTACACAGATACTGGCAGACATATTTAATTACACTGACTAACAAAAAAAAACTTTTTTTTTCTTTCTCTAACATTTCTATGTTTGTCTGGTCAATTTTAATGCGCTGTTTTTAAATCTGCAAACCGTTTTTCTCTATCAGGTCGGGATCTCTAGAAATACGCAATTGAAGTTTTTTTAACAAGGCATACAGTATTATAACATCATTCATACAAGAAGTGTAACAGTTATGTAGGCTTGAATTTCTTTGCAGTCGACTTTCGTCGGTGAATGGCATGTGGTACATCGCGATGAAGCATCCAACAATAATCGGCAAGCATGGTCACACTCCACCGACCTTGATAGCGTGACTCCATTACGGCGATATCTTGATGGAATTGTTCTCCATGTTCATCGCTGACTTCGCCAAGTTTGTCAGGGAAAAAGTCAAGATGCGAATCAAGCAAATGGATTTTGAGGGACATGTTACAGCCCCTAATTCTGTATGCATCTATGCACTGCTTAACAATATGCACATAGTCGACAGATTTATGATTTCCCAGAAAGTTATCGACGATTGATTTGAATGCCATCCATGCGCGAAGTTCACTACCATGTAACAAGTTCTCGAATTGTTTGTCTGCAATAACTTTCCTAATCTGAGGTCCTACAAAGATACCTTCCTTTATCTTTGCATCGCTAACTTGCGGAAACTTTTCTCGAAGATAAGTGAAAGCTTTGCTCGTTTTATCTAACGCTTTTACGAAATTCTTCATGAGCCCCAACTTTATATGTAACGGTGGTAAAATGATGCCGTCTTTGTTAACTAATGGCTCATGTATTACATTTTTATGCCCGAGCTGCATACGATCCCTGATAGGCCACACCTTTCTTGCATAATGTTCCTGTCTGTTGCGGCTGTCCCATTCACATAGGAAGCAACAAAATTTAGTATACCCAGTCTGCATGCCCGTGAGAATTGCAATGACCTTTAGGTCTCCACAAATCCGCCATTGGTAGTCATTGTACTTTATTTTTGCCAAAAGTATACCCATATTGTAATAAGTTTCTTTCATATGAACAGAGTAGGTGACTGGAATTGATGAAAATAAATTTCCGTTATGCAATAACACGGCTTTTAGACTAGTCTTGGAAGAGTCGATGAAAAGTCGCCATTCGTTAACTATGTGCTCATGACCGAGGTGCACCATTAGACCGTTTACATCTTTGCAATAGCAAATGCCATCATCCATCTCAAAGTATTGAACAAGTTCTCTGTGTCTATGACGAAATTTAGATATCGGAGTATTGGGCGCTAAAAGATTCCATTCTTTGAGTCGCGAACCGAGTAATTCCGCGTGTCCTTTGGTAAGAGCGAGATCACGTATTAGATCTGAAAGTTCTGAATGGTTAATTAAGTGAACACCATCATTCACCGGTATATAATCCGAGTCAGAATTAGTTTCTAAAGCAGGTAAACTATCACTTTCTGATGGTTCATTCACGTCCAACGGATATTGTTATGGTGGAACTGGGATCGGACACGTGATTGGATCATGAGGAACTGGTTTCGATACCGATTCAATATTTGGATAAACCACAGACTTTCTAGTTTTAAAAGTGAAACCATGGATATTTGTCAAGCAGAAGTAACAATCAGTAGCGTGATTTGTCGGTTCACGCCATATTACTGGCACTCCAAAAGGCATCGACTTATGCTTCGGCGATTTTCGTAACCAACCTGCCAATGTATTTGCACAGGTCGAAAAAACTGCATTTGGCTTCCAAGATTTATTTGCATCATCAACTTTCGAATCGAAATAACGTTCATATGCTTTCTTTAGTAATGGTGTAAAGTTTTTTCTGGTGAACACGATCGGTAAAATATCCGCATACGTAACAGAACAAATCAGCCGAATTTCTACAACTTCTAGAAGCCATATTTCGCTCAGAATTATTTCAAAATACAGTAACTATTTGAAAAATAGCGTAACATATGTCATGCATCTTTTAGCAGTATAAAAAGTAGAATTATTTTGCATTTTATTAATTTTTAATAAGTTATATAGTAAAAATGAAACGGAGCAAATAACGGTTTCCCAAAAATATATTTATTCACAAATATCTTAAGAACCTGACGTGATAGAGATAAACGGATTTCAGATTTGAAATCAGCGCAAGAAACTGACCTAAGAACACTTATTCTTATATAAGAAAGAAAAATGTTGTTTGTCAGTGTTATTTGCTCAGATACAGACAGACAAATATATTTATTTACACAGATACAGACAGAAAATTTATTTATTTACACAGATACCGGCAGACACATTTATTTATTTGCTGTGATACAGACTGACAAACTTATTTATTTACACAGATACTGCCAGACAAATTTATTTATTTGCTCAGATACAAGCACATTTATTAAGTTACACAGATACAGGCAGACAAATTTTATTTATTTACACACATACAGGCAGACATACTTTTTCATATGCAGAGACATTGACAGACAAGTGTATTTATTTACTCAGATACATGTAGAAAAATGTATTTTTTACATAGGTACAGGCAGACGCATTTAGTTATGATCTCACATGCTGGCAGATAGATTGGATATAATTAATTTTTGTCTGGAGGCTGTCTTCTGGGATGAAGTATGGAGGCAGAGATACAAACATTAGTTAGAAAGACAAAATGTGAGACAGCCAGACACAGACACTGATGGACATTTGAACATACTTTTGTCTATCACAGACAGATTTATTGTCAAGTGTCTCAGAATATTTAATGGTTTGTATTTTGTCCACGTCATTGACAGTTTGTTACCATGTTTATTCTGGTTACAAAATAATTCTAGATTGTCTATGTTTACATCAGGAGAATTTTGACCAACCAATTTTTGAATGCCTGACCCCATGTGGGGAAATAAAGCCTGGCCAGACAGTTGCCATGGAGTGGAGGTTCTCCCCCTTGGAAGCCAAAACGTACATGGTGAGTATATTCTCATATTATTGTCATCAACATTTTCTTTGTCGTGTGGAGCACAAGGCTGTTATAGTTGCTCTTCACTGATTTCTATTATGGGCTGTCTTCTTCAACTCTTTTGCCAGTTGTTTGGTTTTCTCCAACATTTTCCTCTTTAGTTTCCTTATTTGTTTGTGCCTCTGGCTGTCTTGTCTGTTGTATTGTGTGTTGTAAGCTGCCATCTTTGTTATGTGCTATAAACTAGCTTGTTAGTTATTTGATAAGTCGTGTTTGGTGTATAGGCCACTGTTGAATGTCCGGATGCGGGTGTTATCTCGATACCACTGCCCGATGATAGTAGGATACATAATCTGTTCTCTTGACAGTGATAAAAAAATATGATGACAGGAATATAACATGGCCGCCTTCCTGAGTTGTCGCTCACTCACTCGTAGGAAGGTAGATATAAGCCAAAGTTAATTTATAATGTGCATATAAATAATTTCATAAAGTTTTCCATACAGCTCTACAGTAATCAAGTTAATTCACGTAGACATAACTGCTGTAGGAAAGCTTGTCATCTTCGTCGATACAAAACACAACCCTAGCGATACGAAGCACAATGTTCCATCTAGGTCTAATCGACTCGAGATCATCAAAATTAGGGTCTGGCATAACTGGAGTCCGAATCACACATACGAGGAGGATCTCTGACAAATAGACTCTTGCAGAGACACAAACTTCTCCTAGAAAAACATCTATGAATCACTGTTAAACCTTAAACAGTGCCAGCCCTGGAAAAAGCACTCAGCCATTTCTTGGCGACATTATCAGAACTCTTTACAACCCAGTAGGACTACGAAAACCTGCGCTAGATTCTGGCAGAAAGAATATAGTCCGACCTGAACATACAAAGGTATATAATATACGACTGAATCTACTTGCACTAGACAAGTAGCACACATGAATTCAGGCCATAAACATAACAAGCAAAATTAATCTATTTTCTGGCCCGAACAAATAAGAACGGACATGAATACAATATCCATGCGCCGAATCAATATCAAGAAAGATCACTCATATAATCAAACGTGCAAATCAATCATGAATTATCTAGCTTTACCAGAGGAAGCATTTCCATACACAAATGAATGCAAATATATATATTTTCCATATTAAATAGCCATATCGTATTTTTGTAATATGTGCGTCAAAATATGCACGCAACAAATGGGCTAACTTATTTGTTGTGAGATAGAGTCTGCCTTGCGTTTTGTGTGCTGTAAGCTAACTTGTTTTTTGTGTGGTAGAGTCTGTCTTGTGTGCTATGGGCTAACTTATTTATTGTGTGATAGAGTCTGCCTTGTGTGTTGTGTGCTGTAAACTAGCTTGTTTTTGTGTGATAAAGTCTGCCTTGTGTGTTGTGTGCTATGGGTTAACTTATTGGTTGTGTGATACAGTCTGCCTTGCATGTTGTGTGCTGTAAACGCTTTTTTGTTGTATGATCGTGTCTGTCTTGTGTGTTGTGTGCTATGAGCTAATGTATTTGTTGTGTGACAGAGTCTGTCTAGTGTGTTGTGTGCTGTGAGTCTGCCTTGTGTGTGCTAACTTATTTGTTGTGTGATAGAGTCTGCCTTGTGTGTTGTGTGATGTAAGTTAACTTGTTTGTTGTGTGACAGAGTCTGTCTAGTGTGTTGTGTGCTGTGAGCTAACTTGTGTGTTGTGTGATAGAGTCTGCCTTGTGTATGCTAACTTGTTTGTTGTGTGATAGAGTCTGCCTTGTGTGTGCTAACTTGTTTGTTGTGTGATAGAGTTTGCCATGTGTGTTGTGTGCTATGAGCTAACTTATTTGTTGTGTGATAGAGTCTGCCTTGTGTGTTGTGTAAGGTAAAGGATCCCGTTACACGCCCATTGAAGCATATTGGGAATATGGTGTTAGGCCCATATTTTCTTGACCATCTGCACACTAGGGGTGATGTGGTCAGCATCACACCGGCCGCCTTAACCTTCCCAGAAGTTGCTCTGGTACCCAATTGGGGCTGGGTCGACCCAGGAGCTGTTTGTGGCCTAAAAAAAATACCACCTCATCTGGGGATCGAACCATAGACCACTATGCAAGGAAGCCAGTGCACTAACCACTAAGCTACCGCCACTCCCTTGTTTGTTGTGTGCTATGGGCTAACTTATATGTTGTGTGATAGAGTCTGTCTTGTATATTATGTGCTTTGAGCTAACTTGTTTGTTGTGTGATAGAGTCTGCCTTGTTTGTTGTGTGCTATAAGCTTGTGACAGCCCTGTGGCTGTTTAAGTTGATTGATCACATGTTTGTATGTCGAATTATTCAAATGTTCATGTTACAGTGGAATGAAAGGCTATAAGCCTGTGGTGGAAATTCCCACTAATCTGTTGAGGCAAGTTCAACCCCCATCACCAGATTCTCTAACCGCTGTTGTTTATATTATTTCATAGGCCATTACTGCCACCACAAATATACACAATGTTATTGGACAGCACAGCTTTTCAACATCACAGAAAATATTCTTGTAAATATATCAACAACTGATGCTACATTTTCTAATCTCTTAAATGGTGAAGATTCCAGAACGCAGCTTCTGTTTGGTACTGAACAATAGTAATATCTAAACAATAGTTTGGCGTGTCCTTGGTCTGTCACAAATAACTCAGCATTTAAATTGTTGTGACCAGGAGCTTTTCCATTCTTGAACTCTTTGATAGCTGTGATAATTTCTTCTCTTCGTGGAATGTCTATATTTACGTCTAGATCATTTTCAGCCTCAGGAAAACTCAGCTGGGTCTCTGGTGGTTCCTTATTCAGTGTTTCTCTGAAGTGCTCTGCTTATCTTGTTTTGTGCCTCTATGCTGTGACGATGAGATTTCCTTGCTTGTCTTTTACTAATGTAATATTTTTTGCACCTCGTTTTCCGCTGATAGTATTAGTTATTTTATATACTGTGCTTTGTTCATCTCTTCTGCCTGTCCTGCAATATCATCCAGAAATTTCCTTTTGTTGGCTCGGGTTTGACATTTTACTTTCTTGTCCAGCTGACTCAACTGTTCGCTATATATTTCCTTTATCCTGGGGGATTGCTTCTGTGGTAGGGTGGGCGAGATGATTATGATGATTATATTGTGATATTTGATCTCTCTCTTTTCACACTCGCACCGACCCGAACAACAATAAAACTCTTGATTCTAGAGGCAGGGGCTGTATTTATTTTTACAACCCATTCAGTGACTCAACAAACATTAAACAAATAAACCAACGAACATAACAAAACAAAACACCCAGCATGTGCCCGATTGCTAATTCTGGAGAAGCAAACAAAGCAACGACTGGTTAAAATCATAATAGTTAAATAATGATACTCTCACCTGTTAAACAGTCCTTCCACGTGTACTACCTGACACCCTCAACTATCACACACGCACACACTCATGCGTGTCGTCCAGTGCGACTAGTATGGTGTTGTGCATGAGGCTGGCAACCTCACCATGTAACACAGATTGTTACCGAAACCACTACTGCAAGAGCACACACTCAGCTATCACACACTCATGCATGTCGTCCAGTGAGACTAGTATGGTGTTGTGCATGGGTCTGGCAATCTCACCATGTAACACAGATTGCTACTGAAACCACTACTGCACGAGCATATGAATACTTCATGCAGAGGCAAACCACACTGGTGGCCCCATGCTCCCGCAGGAGCGGAGAAGAGAAATATAAATCTCCAAGTGAGCCCACGTGCTCTCACAAACCATTCTTCACATAACCATAATTAAATAATAATAAAATGGACATAAAATAATATTCTTCAACTACATATACATCAAATACTCTCAGTAATGAGAATAAACCACAACCTCACAACTGGTCCATCTCAGTATTCATTCTTGCATTCTGAACATGTCGTAAATGACGACTGATGCGCCTGGCAACAAGCGTGTCGTATATGACCACTGATGAGACTGGGAATCTCATCACATGAAACACATCGTTACCAAAACAACCAATGCAATAGCATCAAAATGCTTATTGTGGGCCTGTAATGGACACCAGCTGCATTGGTGTTTCCATGCTCCGCCGGGAGCAACCAGAGAAACACATGTCTCAACAAAGGAGTGGCCTCGCGCTCTCCAGAAATCTAAATACATATTCTCACTTCAAAGTAACCCATAAATATATACAGTAGAATAATCAATCATCGTGAAATACGCTCAATTACTTTTACATTAAAGAAATAAAATATAATTATTCTCGACTTAAACCAAACTGGAACTAAATACACAACGTGTCACATGGCGTAACATTTACCACGCGGGGCGTGTTGTTCTGACTCGCTGGCGCCGCTTTTTATACAGTCCTCGCCACGTGGGTGCCATCTTGCTATTGTTAATCTTATCTAAATTCCAGTGAAATAGCATATATCTGCCTTTCTGATGAATGAAATAATCGCTCTTAAACTTTCACATCTATCTATCTATCTTTTTATCTCATTAAACATTAAAATAGCCACATCAATATTATTTCAGAATTATATAAAACTAATTCTAATTTAAATTAACTCACGTGCTCAAGGCATTTACAGCTTGGCTCTGTGTGTCTTACTTCGTCTGTTCTCTCTGGGCGGCTGTGGCAAAGTAGGCCCGCTTGCCGGCCGCTATCTCTTTTATTAGCCCAGGTCGAATCACTCAATTTACTGCATGCTAGGCGTATTGATTCGGCCGCATAAACAACACTCGCGATTATTTGCTTTAGAAGGGCCGAAAACAGAAATATACACAACTATTTCTAGAGCAAAAACACAATTCTACACCACAACTTAATTTTAAGGCATTATTATGGCCTTTTCATCAATCTTGAAGACTTTTTACATCTCAGCATGCTTCGCGCACTTCTAAAATACATGGGCGATAAATCTGCCCAAAAACAGGTAGGGGGCGGGCGTCTCCTTTTCGGCCCCATCACGTATCTCCCTCCTGATTTTGTTGTCGTCCCGACAACATCACTCCCTCTGGCGCTTCAGTCGAAATCTCTCGGATCGTTGGTGCTGCGCCTGATTATTTCTCAGCGGCGATGTTTTTGGCTCAGATTCTGTATTCGGTACAACCCGGCTGGGGACACTCTTGGTTGTCATGTCTCCAGTTGTACGTTGTCGGGCTGTCAGCCGCTGTGGTCTTGAAGACTCGCTCACCGGTGCCGCGTCGCTGCCTGCCCGTGACGTCTGCTTGTCAGTGCTTGTAGCTGTCGACTTTGAAGGGAGATCGCTCTTGACTTGTTTTCCACTCATTTTGTGTGGACGGTGGCTTACGTTCCCCACAATCTGCTTTTGATGAGTCTCCTCTGCTGAACCTTGATTTGCACTCCCTCCTATCTGCTTAGGACGGGTTTCCTCCCCTAGACGACGGCCAATTCTCTCGGCGCCCTTAGTGTGACAGTTGTCGTGGCCATCTCTTGGCTTGCGCCCTAAAGGCAACCTGGTTGTGACAGTACGCTTCGGGAAAGAGCTCCTTGAGGCACAGGCGGCTATCAAGTGTTCAGTGGACTTGCATCGAAAACATCTCTTCGGAAGCGGGCCTTGAGGGCACTTGGCTGCCATGTGGTCTGACAGGTCTCCACAATTGTAGCATCTTATCTTTCTGGGCTTCCTCTGTGCCATGGGTCGCTTCCTGCTGCCCTTACACTCTTGACCGCCAATGCCGCATACATAAATTGCTTCCATGCCCTGGACCAATGGTTTGCTGTCAAACTCTACTCGTTCATTCTTCGCCAGACTCCGGAATCCCTTTCTGAAGATCTTGGTTTGATGTACGAATACATCAATACCTCCATCATCTGGCGTGATGAACCCCCATCCCCTGTGGACACTATACCACTTGCACATCCCTTTTCGCCTTGTCGGTGCCACTGCGTTTATTGGTGCTGTCAGCTCACAGCTTTCCTTGACGACAGCCTGACTCTCTCATACAAGAAGGGCTAGTTGCGGTTCCTGCGGACACACCTCCTCGTCTTGCGTTGGCTGTTCCCGCGGACACACCTCCTCGTCTTGCGTTGGCTGTTCCCGCGGACACACTTCCTCGTCTTGCGTTGACTGTTCCCGCGGCTGGCATGGTGCTCTCTTTCTCTGCACCTCCTCTTGTGCTGGCGAACTGGCCTCTGACATCTGTGCTATCTGGGACTTTAGGAAGGATAATTCTGCTCTGAGTGCCTCCTTCTCCTTCTGAACTTCTGCACTTGCTATCTGGACCAGTGTCTCAGGCTTTTTACTTTCACCATAAACAGCATATTCCCAAGGGAAATTCCTGGTCATCTCACTGACTGGTGGTTGCTTGCTGTAGGCTCTTTCTATTATCTTGAGTAACTGCTCAGGGCTGGCCTTGGCTCCGCCATGTATCCGTAATTCTCTAGATACCCATGGTGTCACGTTGTTCCAGATCATGTCTAACTTGTCTTCTGTCCAAAAAGGCGCCACCTTCCACGCGGCTTCCACATCTTCCACAAACTCTTGCCAAGTGGGACTCCCCTCTCCACTAAATAACCTTATCTCTGGCTCCTTCACGTACACTACCTTCACAGGCGCATTAGCCATCTTGCTGCAGGAATGCACTGCTGGGTGTTTACAATATTTGTTCGTTTGCTGTTTGCTCGCTGTCACTGTCTGCCTTATCCTGTCGACGACGCCAATTGTGGTAGGGTGGGCGAGATGATTATGATGATTATATTGTGATATTTGATCTCTCTCTTTTCCCACTCGCACCGACCCGAACAACAATAAAACTATTGATTCTAGAGGCAGGGGCTGTATTTATTTTTACAACCCATTCAGTGACTCAACAAACATTAAACAAATAAACCAACGAACATAACAAAACAAAACACCCAGCATGTGCCCGATTGCTAATTCTGGAGAAGCAAACAAAGCAACGACTGGTTAAAATCATAATAGTTAAATAATGATACTCTCACCTGTTAAACAGTCCTTCCACGTGTACTACCTGACACCCTCAACTATCACACACGCACACACTCATGCGTGTCGTCCAGTGCGACTAGTATGGTGTTGTGCATGAGGCTGGCAACCTCACCATGTAACACAGATTGCTACCGAAACCACTACTGCAAGAGTACACACTCAGCTATCACACACTCATGCATGTCGTCCAGTGAGACTAGTATGGTGTTGTGCATGGGGCTGGCAATCTCACCATGTAACACAGATTGCTACTGAAACCACTACTGCACGAGCATATGAATACTTCATGCAGAGGCAAACCACACTGGTGGCCCCATGCTCCCGCAGGAGCGGAGAAGAGAAATATATATCTCCAAGTGAGCCCACGTGCTCTCACAAACCATTCTTCACATAACCATAATTAAATAATAATAAAATGGACATAAAATAATATTCTTCAACTACATGTACATCAAATACTCTCAGTAATGAGAATAAACCTCCACCTCACAACTGGTCCATCTCAATATTCATTCCTGCATTTTGAACATGTCGTAAATGACGACTGATGCGCCTGGCAACAAGCGTGTCGTATATGACCACTGATGAGACTGGGAATCTCATCACATGAAACACATCGTTACCAAAACAACCAATGCAATAGCATCAAAATGCTTATTGTGGGCCTGTAATGGACACCAGCTGCATTGGTGTTTCCATGCTCCGCCGGGAGCAACCAGAGAAACACATGTCTCAACAAAGGAGTGGCCTCGCGCTCTCCAGAAATCTAAATACATATTCTCACTTCAAAGTAACCCATAAATATATACAGTAGAATAATCAATCATCGTGAAATACGCTCAATTACTTTTACATTAAAGAAATAAAATATAATTATTCTCGACTTAAACCAAACTGGAACTAAATACACAACGTGTCACATGGCGTAACATTTACCACGCGGGGCGTGTTGTTCCGACTCGCTGGCGCCGCTTTTTTATACAGTCCTCGCCACGTGGGTGCCATCTTGCTATTGTTAATCTTATCTAAATTCCAGTGAAATAGCATATATCTGCCTTTCTGATGAATGAAATAATCGCTCTTAAACTTTCACATCTATCTATCTATCTTTTTATCTCATTAAACATTAAAATAGCCACATCGATATTATTTCAGAATTATATAAAACTAATTCTAATTTAAATTAACTCACGTGCTCAAGGCATTTACAGCTTGGCTCTGTGTGTCTTACTTCGTCTGTTCTCTCTGGGCGGCTGTGGCAAAGTAGGCCCGCTTGCCGGCCGCTATCTCTTTTATTAGCCCAGGTCGAATCACTCAATTTACTGCGCGCTAGGCGTATTGATTCGGCCGCATAAACAACACTCGCGATTATTTGCTTTAGAAGGGCCGAAAACAGAAATATACACAACTATTTCTAGAGCAAAAACACAGTTCTACACCACAACTTAATTTTAAGGCATTATTATGGCCTTTTCATCAATCTTGAAGACTTTTTACATCTCAGCATGCTTCGCGCACTTCTAAAATACATGGGCGATAAATCTGCCCAAAAACAGGTAGGGGGCGGGCGTCTCCTTTTCGGCCCCATCACACTTCTATTTTCTTTTTTTTTTTCATTTCTTTTCTCATCGCTGTGGTGTTTAATATTTCTGGTGTTATACAATCTTGTCTCTTCCTTTCCTGGAATCCCAAGCATGATTCACTGCTTGTGCTATAAATTATTGAAATGGTGTTGAATTTCTGGTCAACACCATCAGTCACTGTCTTTTCCTGGCTATTGGCAATTTGATATAGTCTCTTTTCATCAGCCACAAAAGCTTTTCTAGTAAGGGAGTCCTTCAGTCTGATGATGTCATACCTTTTCTGTTTAGCTGCATTTGGTCCAGCAGCTCAGAGTTTCACCTTCAGTCTTGCTACTACCAAGTAGTGATCGCTTCCCACATCTGCATCTCCTCTTACTTTCATATCTTGTAATGAATGCCTTCATCTGCCATTGATCATAATCTGGTCTATCTGGTTTCTGTCCCGGCCACTTGGTGATTCCCATGTTAACTTGTGCATTTCTTTTTGTGGAAAAAGAGTTCCTCCAATGACCAAGTTGTTAATGCTGCTAGAA
Organism: Oreohelix idahoensis; assembly: GCA_024509875.1. Taxonomy (NCBI): domain Eukaryota; kingdom Metazoa; phylum Mollusca; class Gastropoda; order Stylommatophora; family Oreohelicidae; genus Oreohelix; species Oreohelix idahoensis. Next base: position 26,831 of record JAMPIV010004522.1, read on the forward strand.
TTTGTCCTTGACCTCTCTTCATCGCTGTTATTTGTTGGTGCATAGCATTGTATAATTGTGGTGTTGGTGAATCTCCCTCTCAGTCTTGTTCTTATCAGTCTGTTGTTGATGGGTTTCCATTCCAGTAATAACCTTTCTATTCTGTTCTTAGGATAATGGCTACACCTTCATTGTGCTGTTCATCCTCTCTGCCAGAGTAAAGTACTGTTTCTCCTGTTACTCATCTAAAACTATACATTCTCCACAAAGTTACTCATCTACAACCACACATTATCCACAAAGTTACTCATCTATGACCACACATTATCCACAAACTCATCTACAACCACACATTATTCACAAAGTTACTCATCCACAACCACACATTACCCACAAAGTTTCCCATCTATGACCACACATTATCCACAAAGTTACTCATCTATGACCACACATTATCCACAAACTCATCTACAGCCACACATTATCCACAAACTCAGCTACAACCACACATTATTCACAAAGTTACTCATCCACAACCACACATTATCCACAAAGTTACTCATCTACAACCACACATTATCCACAAAGTTACTCATCTATGACCACACATTATCCACAAACTCATCTACAACCACACATTATTCACAAAGTTACTCATCCACAACCACACATTACCCACAAAGTTTCCCATCTATGACCACATATTATCCACAAAGTTACTCATCTATGACCACACATTATCCACAAACTCATCTACAGCCACACATTATCCACAAACTCATCTACAACCACACATTATTCACAAAGTTACTCATCCACAGCCACACATTATCCACAAAGTTACTCATCCAAAACAACACATTATCCACAAAGTTTCCCATCTACAATCACACATTATTCACAAAGTCACTCATGTATGACCACACATTATTCACAAAGCTACTCATGAATGACCACACATTATCCACAAAGTTACTCATCTACAACCACACATTATTCACAAAGTTACTCATCTACAATCACACATTATCTACAAAGTTACTCATCTACAACCACACATTATCCACAAATCCATCAACAACCACACATTATCCACAAACACATCTATAACCACAAATTATCCACAAACTCATGAACAACCACACATTATCCACAAACTCATCAACATCCCCACATTGTCAACAAAGGTACTCATCTACAACCACACACTCTCAGGGTTTACCGTCATGACAATTTCTCCAGGTGGATGTACCAATTAAAATTCTCAATGGGGATACAGCCATCATCACCTTCACAGGTATTGGTTATGACCACAGAGTTATGGGAGATACACTATCTTTATCTGATGGATACACTACCTGTGGTGTACCCAACATTCAGACTGCTGAGTTACCTGAGCAGGTAGGAAGCTTTCAGTTACCAGGACAGATAGGACATTCTAGGCCAGTTTTCAAGTGAATGCACAATGTTGAATGCTCTTTTTATTTGTACATAAATATCTGCCAATGAAGTTTTTAAAATCAGAATTCTAACTCTTAAGCAAAGTAGATGTTGGCAGAAAAGATTAATTTTCTTTAGGTCAGTTTTTTAATCTCAGATGTTTGTTCATATTGTTAGTTCTTCAGTCCATGTCCATGTTTTTATCTCACAGGTTTGTTCATATTGTTAGTTCTTCAGTCCATGTCTTCATGTTTTTATCTCACATGTTTGTTCATATTGTTAATTGGAACAAGTTGTCTTTGTCATTGGAAGCTTGTTGTCTATGTCACTAGAACATTTTGTCTATGTCACTACAGCCTGTTTTCTATGTCACTAGAACATGTTGTGTATGTCACTAGAACATGTTGTCTGTGTCGCTAAGAACATGTTGTCTATGTCACTAGAACATGTTGTCTATGTCACTAGAACATGTTGTTTATGTCTTGGATAAAATACATCTGTCTTATAGGCAACTTCCGGTTCAAGATGTCCGACACAGTTTGTAATTCGAGATTTTGGAGTTTTTTCCTGCTTTACTGCAATTTTTCATAAGTGATTGACTTGGTATGAGCCAGTAAGTTCATATGAGGAGACGTCCCCCATGTTTTGTGCTACAAGCAATGTCTGCATGTTACGTATATGCCTGAATGAGGGCATGATTTTGGAATGTTCAGCTAACGACATTGTCAGCCATCTTATCATGTCAGAAAATTGTGTTCACAAAAAGATTACGTGTGCATTCTTCATATGCTTTCACTATAATGGCGTCATCAACAAATGTCTTCACTTCGTATAAAGCATGGTATATAACTTGAATAAAGGCATCTTCGGTCATAGTCATTATTTAATGACCCCAAGCCTAAGGTGCTCCAATGTGCCGAGAGGCTAAATGGCTAATTAGTCTTCAACATTGGCTGTCTGGAATGCGAGCGGGGCGGTGCCAGGCAGATGGACTTCCTAAGGAACATCCCTTGCCTCTTCCCTGGCGTGGTGGCTTTACCAGGATGACTGGTTATTTCCACCATATCTTGAAAAAATATAATGAATTATGCAAAACACCAGAATTATCACGGGAGCAGCGGGGATCGTGCTCTGTCGCCGATGCCTTCGTCTAATGTAACAAAGAAGCGTGAATGTGGAAGAGGTAGAGGGAGAAGAGGAGAGAGAGAAAAAGAAGAGCTGGTAAGAGAAGAACAAGGAAGAAAGCGGATCGACTCTCTATGAAATACGTTCATATGGGGGGGGGGGGGGGTACTGGAACTGTCAAAGTGCCTACCAACGAGCTGCCATTATTCAAACTATTATCTATGATTTTAATGTATTGATGATCCAGGAAACCAATTTAACTGATTCCGTACGCAAGATCTTTTAAAAGACGCAATGGCCGACCGCTGGGACCGCAAGATCTTTTAAAAGACGCTGATTTATTTCGTTGTTTCTTTCTATTCTGATATTTTATACTGCCCGGAATTTATCTCGAACGGAAGTAAACACAAAACTGGGCAAATTTCAACAAGCTTCAACGTCTTTTATTTGCGTTTGAAGGGATTTTTTCACATTTATCTTCATCTTTAATCGTGTTTTGTCGTATCGCCATAATGGCCGAAAAACACACAGGATATGTTACTAATATGTGAACAGTGAATAAACTGTGTGATCAACTATAACTTTCTTACTTTTTCTGTGTTTCTAAATGGATTACCTGCACAAAGAGAGCAGTGAAACTGTATTGTGATAACAATTTATGTTACAAGCCTTACGTAAGTCGAAAATGTTTGTTCAAAATTTCAAGTTATCTTTTTTCCGTGTACATTTTATCTGTTATAACATAAACATAACATAAAATTAGCTAGAAAGGCATATGGATTTATATTGTTCATCCAATGAACTTTAATTTGATATATAATATGTTATACTTAACTCATGATTAGACACACATTGTCAGTAAACGTAAATTATGTATGTGTAAATTTTTGGGGCTTAAAAATAATTCCGTCCAGAGCTGAAAATAATTACGTACGGAAAGAGTTAAAAGTGAATAATGTTGTCAATTGCCCGGGTTACAAATGTTATACAAATCCGTGTGGGCCTGGCAGATGAGGTCAAGCGATGTAAGTGAAAGATGAACGTCCTCATGCATGGATAGATACAAGTTTCCATTCTAATGAGGATGCAGATTTACAGAGGCTTGTACTGCATATAAATGGTCAAGAATGGCAAGTATTCAATTTATATGCCCATGTGGATCGCCTTTCGGAAGAAGGTAGCTGGGAGTTCCTGACTAAATTGTCAGAGGAGCCTAACAAGATGTGCTTAATTGCCGGTGATTGTAATGCTAGATCTATGGAGTGGGAGAACTCCATGGAAAATAGACAGGGTGTTGCCTTGAGTCAGGCCTTGCTCAGCTCAAACCTATCCATTTTAAATGATGGACGCCCAGCAAGACCGGCATCTAGACCAGAGGATACCGATGGTGTCATAGATCTGGCATTGATGTCTAGTGCTGCTGCCACCTTTGCACGTTGGGATGTATTGCAAGCTCAAGAAAGCGATCACCTACCCTGTGTAGTCCTCATTGCAAAGGAGAAGATCACCAGACACAGGAAACCGAAACAGACTTTCCAGTATCATAATGACCCACTTAACAGTAATAGCCCAGTACACATGTTGCGTCAAAGTGCGAAACAAAAGACAACTCATACACCTTTTACACAACCGCCCTGGTGGAATGAGACAGTGGAGACAGCATGGCTGGAAAATTAAAGAGCGACAAAGTTATGGCTAATAGCACGAAAGAGAAGGATGATAAACTATGATGATCTGGAAGATTTTAAAGAGAGAAAACAAAGAGCAATCAACAACTTCAAAGGCTTGGCAAGAGAAGCCAAAGACACAGTGTGGGAGGCCTTTATGACACAGGTGGGCACCCACAAAATACTACAGAAATTCTGGGCCTTACACCGCAGAATGAGTAGGAAAAGTACAAGCCAACCGATTCCTAATATTCTCAGCTCGACATGAATAAGCCTGAAGACCGATCCTGAAAAGGGACATGCATTACTCGAGCGTTATATTGCTCAGACAGATAAAGGTGATAAAGCTGCCCGTCAAGAAATCAAAGACCGTATTCTGGGAAGCGACAGAAGAGGTGACATATATTTTGACCTCATAACCGAAGAAGACATTATGTGCACTTTAGAATCCAGTAGGAACACCGCCACAGGTCCTGATGGTGTACAGTATCACCACATAAAACAGCTCGATGATGCAGGCATTAAGAGTGTGGTGTGTGATTTCAACAACAGCTTACAGAATGCTCTTGTGCCAGAAGACTGGCTGCATAGTTACCTACGACCACTTCCTAAACCCAATAAAGACCCCAGGCTTTTCAGCAGCTACAGAATTATTACAATGCAGAATGTCTATGATAAACTACTAGAAAAGATAGTAGCATGAAACATAATGAATCACCTCGAAAATGCCTAGATCCTACCCGATACTCTCGGCAGCTATAGGCCCATAAAAAGTAACATGGGGTAACGCTGGAACTTTTGCTTATGATGTGTATGAGGGGTTCCAGGATAAGCGAGAAACGGTTGCGGTAGCAATTAACCTATAGGATGCTTATAACAATGTGAACTTTGCAACATTAATAAACTGTGTAATGGCTTGCAGCAAAAGTAGCCACCATTCAGCCAACTTGGATGGGATGAACACTGACATTTGCTGATGATATACTCATTTACAGAACTGGCTCTGACCGACAAGAAATGGTTAACAGCATACATGGGGCACTACAAGAAGTGTCTAAATGGTGCGAGGAAACTGGCTCCAAAGTCAATCCCAGCAAGGCCTGCGTGATGTGGTGCTCCTTGAACAACTCCATTGTGAAAGCAGACCTCCCAGATATTTCTCTCAATGGAAAGAAAATTGAAAGGCAAAAAAAAGCTGAAATACCTTGGAGTTACATTTGATCGCGGGCTCTCGTATAAGTACCATGTTGATCACACCACACAGAAATGCAGGAGAGGTCTAGCGGCCCTGAAAATAATGGCCGCTGTGCGTCAGGAGCAGAGATTACTATTTCTTCTTTATCAACAGCTAGTCACATCGGTCATTGAGTATGGGCTGGGAATACTCACGCTGTCAATAACACAATGTGAACGACTAGAACGCATTCAGAATGAAGGGATGTGCATAGCCTTGGGCTTTATGCGAGATACCCTTATTGTGACAATGAGGTATATGCTTGGAGTGCTGTCGATTAAATCTAGATATGCGGTGGCCCAAGCAAAAGCCTATATGCGAGTATCCACAGACAAACGGCACCCTCTGCATGGTAACATAGCTGACATTAAGGGAGCAAGAATAAAGAGAGGGATGTCATGGATGGCACAGGCAGAGACAACTATCAAGCAGGTGGCCACAGTTGACAATATATTCAAGGGGGAAGAATGGTGTATGTCAGATGAGAAATGGGATAACTACCAGCGGGTCATCATCAGCCTAGGGAGAGAGCGTAGAAATTGGGGGAATGGAAAAGCAAAACTGGAAATTAATCAACTGATACATGATCATTCCGGGGATGGTGATGCCATTGTGTATACAGATGGGTCAGGGATCCGGAGTGAGTAATCCGGTTGGGGCTTCTCTGCTCGGGTACAGGGCAGAATCGTCGCCGAAGATAGCTTACAAGATAACAACTTCCAGCATGAGAATGGAGATCGAGGCTGTTACTGCAGCCTTAAGGTGGATAACTGAAACTTCATTAACAAAGGCTATCATTGTGTCCGACTCTCAGTCCATGCTTCGGAAGGTTCAAAGTGGTTGGTTGTGGCATGAATGGAAAATATTCATAGAAGCTTCCAGTCTACAAGAGCTGGTGTAGATATAATGTCCTGGTCATGCTGGGGTATGTGGTAATGAAAGAGCTGACAGACTAGCATCAAGAGCACCCATAGTGGGGACACTAGATATGGATAAGGGAGATAGACTGAGAACAATTAATGATCGCCTGTTAGAGAATGACACTGCAATAGATGAATCATCAAGGTTAAGACTGTTGGTATTTGGCATCAAACGTAAAGCTAGTAGGGTTGGACGTATGAGAGGATGCATCCATCGTGTTTATAACCAGTGAGCTACAGGAACAGTTAGCATTCACATTCTTTGACATATACTGAGGGAGACTGAGCACCTTTAGGTTTGCCCAGAGTGCAATGATGTCGATTCTGTATAACAATAACAATAGACAAGTATTTGTGATTTAGAAATGAATTCTTTTTGTCTTTGTTGTGATATCTATATTTGTTGTGTGGAGATGAATTCTTTTTTGTCTTTGTTGTGATATATATATATATTTGTTGTGTGGAGATGAATTCTTTGTCTTTGTTGTGATATGCATTTGTTGTGTAAAGATGAATTCTTTGTCATGACATGTATTTGTTGTGTAGAGAGGAATCCTTTGTCTTTATTGTGACATGTGTGGAGATGAAATCTTTGTTTTGACATGTATTTGTTGTGTGGAGATGAATTCTTTGTTCTGACATGTATTTGTTGTGTAGAGATGAATCCTTGGTCTTTATTGTGACATGTATTTGGTGTGTGGAGATGAATTATTTGTTGTGACGTGTATTTGTTGAGTAGAAATGAATTCATTGTCTTTGTTGTGACATATATTTGTTGTGTAAAAATGAATTCTTTGTCTTTGTTGTGACATTTATTTGGTGTGTGGAGATGAAATCTTTGTTGTGACATGTATTTGTTATGTGGAGATGAATTATTTGTTGTGACATGTATTTGTTGAGTAGAGATGAATTCATTGTCTTTGTTGTGACATGTATTTGTTGTGTAGAGATAAATTCTTTGTTGTGACATGTAATTGTTGTGTAGAGATGAATTCTTTGTCTTTGTTGGGACATGTATTTGTTGTGAAGAGATGAATTCTTTTTCTTTGTTGTGACATGTATTTGTTGTGTAGAGATTAATTCTTTGTTGTGACATGTATTTGTTGTGTGGAGATGAATTCTTTGTCCTTATTGTAACATGTATTTGTTGTGTGCAGATGAATTTTTTTGTTGTGACATGAATTTGTTATGAAGAGATAAATTCCTTGTCTTTGGAATATATTTTTGTTTGAGAATATTTCCTAGTATACCTGCAGTTTCTTAACAAAAATAATTGTATTCACTCATTACCTACCCTAATAGCTGGCCATTCTGTCCATGGATAGAATATCCTTTGGGAATGTACCCTTGTTCTCACAAGCTCGTCGTGTGATTTTTGTGACAAACAAGTCCAGGGACAGATCCATCTTTTTTGAGTGGCATGTCACATCACTGAGTGATTCTCAGGTTAGATCAGAATGTCCACATAAATCTCTGTGTTCCACTTCCACATTTTTTATTCAGTGCTATACTTTTGTTGTGATTATTTTGATTATTATTAGGGCTGAACTTTGTTGTAACTGCCTTAGTTCATTTTAATTGTTGATTAAGATAATATGTTATTACAACACTCATAATAAATAGTCTGAATGAAAATTCCATGTTTATATGTTGATTAAGATAATATGTTATTAAAACACTCATAATAAACAGTCTAAATGAAAATTCCATGTTTATATGTTGATTAAGATAATATGTTATTACAACACTCATAATAAATAGTCTGAATGAAAATTCCATGTTTATATGTTGATTAAGATAATATGTTATTACAACACAGATTCCTTGATTAGATGTTAAGTTGTGGTTAATAGCCCCTTCAGTCATAACTGACTATGGGAATGCGCCCCTGAGGTGACAGCCCACAGCTGTTTATTTTCCTGATGCTCCTTTCGACATTTTCTCCTCTCTTCGGCTTGTGTGAGCTTCTTTTCGCCCAATCTGAGGTGGCGCCATAAATAGCATCGCCACTTGGTGCAATTGGCAGCTTCATCCTTCCACGTTGCTGGATTTATGTCCAGTGCCCTCATATCTCTCTTGCACACATCTTTGAACCTCAGCTGCGGTCGCCCAACTGTTCTTTTGCCATCTGCCAGTTGCCTGTATAAGATATGTTTCGGGATGCGACCATCTTTCATGCGGCGAACATGGCCAAGCCAGCATAGTCTATGCTGTCTAAGCAGTCTATACATGCTTTGAAGGCCAGCACATGACAACACCTCGACATTTGTCACTTTATCGTTCCATGAGATGCCGAGGATGTGACGTAGACACCGCAAATGGAAGGTATTGAGCCTTCTTTCTTGCTTAGCATAGGTCGTCCAGGTCTCGCTGCCATATAGGAGTGTGCTGGTGACGCAGGCATTATATACCGCAGCTTTGGTCTTCATTGTGAGTTTAGAGTTTCCCCAAACACGCGATGTGAGGCGGGCAAAGGTAGCTGCAGCTTTGCCAATGCGGCTGTCGATTTCTGTATCCAGTGAGAGTTTGTCATTGATGGTAGACCCTAGGTATGTGAAGTGGTGCACCACTGCCAATTCATCATCAGCGAACAAGTCCCTTATAGTGACCTTTCTGATTTTTGTTTTTGCCTTCAGCCTTGAAAGATTAAACAGACGGCCATCTGACCTAGTGTGAAGGCATATTCCTTCAGCTGCATCTCTGAATGTATGTTTCAGGAGTAAGGCATAGAAGTTCCCGAAGAGGGTCAGAACCAGAACACAGCCTTGTTTAACGCCACTTCGTATATCAAAGGGCTGTGATGTGCTTCCAGCATATTGGACTGTTCCCTTCATGTTGTCATGGAATGACTTTATCATCTCCAGCAATTTTGCAGGGCAGCCTATTTTCAGGAGGATTTTGAAGAGTCCATACCTACTAACCAGGTCGAATGCTTTTGTGAGGTCTATAAAGGCGATATAAAGGCCTTTTCTGCTCTCTTGATTTTTCCTGAAGCTGGCGGTGAGAGAAGATCATGTCTGTTGTTGATCTACCAGCTCGGAATCCACACTGTGACTCTAGATATATGCGTTCAGCTAACTTGTGTAGTCGCATTAAGATGACTCTGGCAAAAACCTTACCAAAAATACTAAGAAGAAAGATGCCTCTGTAGTTATTGCAATCACTTCTGTCTCCTTTATTTTTATACAGTGTTACAATCTTGGCATCTTGCATGTCTTGAGGAATAGTTGTCTCTTCCCAGCACTGGCACAGCACCCTATGCAGGGGATGTAATAGCGTGCTGTTACAGCATTTGATTAAATCAGGAGGAATCCCATCACTGCCTGGTGCTTTGCCAGAGGCCAAGCTATCAATGGCCTTGCTGAGTTCCTCTAATGTTGGTTCGGCATCCAGCTCCTCTATAGTTGGCAGGCATTTGACAGCATCAAGGGCTGCAGGCGTAACGGTATTTTCTCTAGCGTAAAGCTCAGAGTAGTGCTCGACCAACCTCTCCATCTGCTTACCCTTATCGGTTAGCTTTTCTCAGCTGATGGTTTTTAGCGGTGCCGTCTTGCTTTTTTGGGGACCAAGGGCTTTCTTTATACTGTCATACATTTGTCTAATGTTGCCTGTTTGCGCTGCGGTCTGGATTCTCTCACTGAGCTGGAGCCAATAGTCATTTGCACAGCGGTGAGCAGTTTGTTGAACTTTGCTTCTCGTAGCCTTCAGGATCTGTAGGGTTCTAGCACTCTGTGAACGTTTGTGTTCTATGTTTAGATGCTAAGTTGTGGTAAGGACAGGAAAATTCCATGTTTAGATGTTAAGTTGTGGTTAGGACAGGAAAATTCCATGTTTAGATGTTAAGTTGTGGTAGGGACAGGAAAATTCCATGTTTAGATGTTAAGTTGTGGTTAGGACAGGAAAATTCCATGTTTAAATGTTAAGTTGTGGTTAGGACAGGAAAATTCCATGTTTAGATGTTAAGTTGTGGTTAGGACAGAAAAATTCCATGTTTAGATGTTAAGTTGTGGTTAGGACAGGAAAATTCCATGTTTAAATGTTAAGTTGTGGTTAGGACAGGAAAATTCCATGTTTAGATGTTAAAGTTGTGGTTAAGACAGGAAAATTCCATGTTTAAATGTAAAGTTGTGGTTAGGACAGGAAAATTCCATGTTTAGATGTTAAGTTGTGGTTAGGACAGGAAAATTCCATGTTTAGATGTTAAGTTGTGGTTAGGACAGGAAAATTCCATGTTTAGATGTTAAGTTGTGGTTAGGACAGGAAAATTCCATGTTTAGATAGTCAAAGTTTCCCTTGTAGGACAGGAAAATTCCATGTTTAGATGTTAAGTTGGGGTTAGGACAGGAAAATTCCATGTTTAGCTCTTAGTATACGAGCTAATTTCATGACTACCATTACAGATTTTGCAATAAGTAATTTATTTATAAAGATAACATAAAGTGTTATATATCAAAATGTGAAGAAATGAAACCCCTATATCATGCACGTAACTAAATTGTTCAGTGGTTTTAAACATGCATTCAGCTATAAATTTTTGCTATTAACGGGGATCGATCATCGGCCTCTCTAGAAGGCTGCTCGTATACTAAGAGTTAAATGTAAAGTTGTGGTTAGGACAGGAAAATTCCATGTTTAGATGTAAAGTTGTGGTTAGGACAGGAAAATTCCATGTTTAGATGTTAAGTTGTGGTTAGGACAGGAAAATTCCATGTTTAGATGTTAAGTTGTGGTTAGGACAGGAAAATTCCATGTTTAAATGTTAAGTTGTGGTTAGGACAGGAAAATTCCATGTTTAGATGTTAAGTTGTGGTTAGGACAGGAAAATTCCATGTTTAGATGTTAAGTTGTGGTTAGGACAGGAAAATTCCATGTTTAGATGTTAAGTTGTGGTTAGGACAGGAAAATTCCATGTTTAGATGTTAAGTTGTGGTTAGGACAGGAAAATTCCATGTTTAGAAATTTAAAGTTGTGGTTAGGACACCGGAAAATTCCATGTTTAGATGTTAAAGTTGTGGTTAGGACAGGAAAATTCCATGTTTAGAATGTTAAGTTGTGGTTTAGGACAGGAAAATTTTTGTTTAGATGTTAAGTTGTGGTTAGGACAGGAAAATTCCATGTTTAGATGTTAAAGTTGTGGTTAAGACAGGAAAATTCCATGTTTAAATGTAAAGTTGTGGTTAGGACATGAAAATTCCATGTTTAGATGTTAAGTTGTGGTTAGGACAGGAAAATTCCATGTTTAGATGTTAAGTTGTGGTTAGGACAGGAAAATTCCATGTTTAGATGTTAAGTTGTGGTTAGGACAGGAAAATTCCATGTTTAGATGTTAAGTTGGGGTTAGGACAGGAAAATTCCATGTTTAGATGTTAAGTTGGGGTTAGGACAGGAAAATTCCATGTTTAGCTCTTAGTATACGAGCTAATTTCATGACTACCATTACAGATTTTGCAATAAATAATTTATTTATAAAGATAACATAAAGTGTTATATATCAAAATGTGAAGAAATGAAACCCCTATATCATGCACGTAACTAAATTGTTCAGTGGTTTTAAACATGCATTCAGCTATAAATTTTTGCTATTAACGGGGATCGATCATCGGCCTCTCTAGAAGGCTGCTCGTATACTAAGAGTTAAATGTAAAGTTGTGGTTAGGACAGGAAAATTCCATGTTTAGATGTAAAGTTGTGGTTAGGACAGGAAAATTCCATGTTTAGATGTTAAGTTGTGGTTAGGACAGGAAAATTCCATGTTTAGATGTTAAGTTGTGGTTAGGACAGGAAAATTCCATGTTTAGATGTTAAGTTGTGGTTAGGACAGGAAAATTCCATGTTTAGATGTTAAGTTGTGGTTAGGACAGGAAAATTCCATGTTTAGATGTTAAGTTGTGGTTAGGACAGGAAAATTCCATGTTTAGATGTTAAGTTGTGGTTAGGACAGGAAAATTCCATGTTTAGATGTTAAGTTGTGGTTAGGACAGGAAAATTCCATGTTTAGATGTTAAAGTTGTGGTTAGGACAGGAAAATTCCATGTTTAGATGTTAAAGTTGTGGTTAGGACAGGAAAATTCCATGTTTAGATGTTAAGTTGTGGTTAGGACAGGAAAATTCCATGTTTAGATGTTAAGTTGGGGTTAGGACAGGAAAATTCCATGTTTAGATGTTAAAAGTTGGGGTTAGGACAGGAAAATTCCATGTTTAGATGTAAAGTTGTGGTTAGGACAGGAAAATTCCATGTTTAGATGTAAAGTTGTGGTTAGGACAGGAAAATTCCATGTTTAGATGTAAAGTTGTGGTTAGGACAGGAAAATTCCATGTTTAGATGTTAAGTTGTGGTTAGGACAGGAAAATTCCATGTTTAGATGTTAAGTTGTGGTTAGGACAGGAAAATTCCATGTTTAGATGTTAAGTTGTGGTTAGGACAGGAAAATTCCATGTTTAGATGTTAAGTTGTGGTTAGGACAGGAAAATTCCATGTTTAGATGTTAAGTTGTGGTTAGGACAGGAAAATTCCATGTTTAGATGTTAAGTTGTGGTTAGGACAGGAAAATTCCATGTTTAGATGTTAAGTTGTGGTTAGGACAGGAAAATTCCATGTTTAGATGTTAAAGTTGTGGTTAAGACAGGAAAATTCCATGTTTAGATGTAAAGTTGTGGTTAGGACAGGAAAATTCCATGTTTAGATGTTAAGTTGTGGTTAGGACAGGAAAATTCCATGTTTAGATGTTAAGTTGTGGTTAGGACAGGAAAATTCCATGTTTAGATGTTAAGTTGTGGTTAGGACAGGAAAATTCCATGTTTAGATGTTAAGTTGTGGTTAGGACAGGAAAATTCCATGTTTAGATGTTAAGTTGTGGTTAGGACAGGAAAATTCCATGTTTAGATGTTAAGTTGTGGTTAGGACAGGAAAATTCCATGTTTAGATGTTAAAGTTGTGGTTAGGACAGGAAAATTCCATGTTTAGATGTTAAGTTGTGGTTAGGACAGGAAAATTCCATGTTTAGATGTTAAGTTGTGGTTAGGACAGGAAAATTCCATGTTTAGATGTTAAGTTGTGGTTAGGACAGGAAAATTCCATGTTTAGATGTTAAGTTGTGGTTAGGACAGGAAAATTCCATGTTTAGATGTTAAGTTGTGGTTAGGACAGGAAAATTCCATGTTTAGATGTTAAGTTGTGGTTAGGACAGGAAAATTCCATGTTTAGATGTTAAGTTGTGGTTAGGACAGGAAAATTCCATGTTTAGATGTTAAGTTGTGGTTAGGACAGGAAAATTCCATGTTTAGATGTTAAGTTGTGGTTAGGACAGGAAAATTCCATGTTTAGATGTTAAGTTGTGTTATCATCATTGTCCTTTGTGCTCCTTATAAAGTATGGAACTAAAACTGCTGTTGGTACATACAGGAAGCTGGCAGTGATGGTTTCTATGGTAATATGTTTGACATGATATGGTTGCCTGCCTCATGCACAGCCTGTTATTATTTACCTTGTTTGATTGTTGTTGTTGTTGTTTAGCTAGGGCTGCTGAGCTTCTCGCTTTTTTGCAACCAATATCAAGTTGAAGACTCCTTGGTATTATCTACATTGTAGATCTAGGCTTTTCCTGTGGCTTTTCTGCCATTCCTAAACATGTTGAGTTAAAGTCATGAGCTCCAGTTTCTCCAGCTTGGCTTGTAATTAAAGGATCGTCACATCTGATCCCAAGCCAGGAGTAAGAAACACGTGGCACACTGTGCATTCCCCGCCATCCAAGGGGGCTCTTCAGCTATGCAGAGCTAAAATACTGTGCTCTGGTTCTGGGGTCTTCCAAGGAATTGTCACATCCTGCACACAGCCACTTCTCACCTCTCCCTGCCTATCACTGGGTCCATAGTGAGATCCTCCTGCATGCAGTCAACCAGGTCAAAGCCAAACAATCGCGTCTGGGGCTCAAGTGACTTCTCCAAGCTTAGTGTGCAATGCTGGGTTCTCAACAAGTTTCATCATCGGGGAATCCCTGGAAGTGTGTAGATGATTTCAAGACCTGTTGTTGTAATCTGTGAAATTAACAATTTCCTGAGTGTTTATTGACTAAAAACTGATTGTACTTTGTTAGAATATTACTGTTGATGACATTTTGAAACTTTACCCTTGGATATTCTCCTGGGGAACAATTCTAGAAGAATTTGATTGAATACTTTTCCTCTAATTTTTCACCGGCTTATTCTTTGAGCCTCCATTTTACCTTGGAGAACTAGTAATTTTTCAGTGAATGCTTTTATACTTGTAGCACTAGAGTAAAGTACATCCATTTATCTTTAGTTTCATATACAACAACAAAGTTATTTATGTACGAGGGGGAGTAAAAAAATAACCTTAATATGGCAATAAAAAGTCCAAATCACGTAGTAGATGGTTGTACTACAGATATGTTATGCCCTCCTGCTTGAGGTACCAGTGTGCGCAGGCCCATCGTCCTGATGGGAGACTAGTTTACGTCAGCAAACCATAGCCAAGATGGCTGCCCCTTGGAAGCATGCACGAGAGAAGAGCAGCATGCAGTTATCCATTTTTTGGGTAGTGAGGGTTAAAAACCAGCAGACATTCATCGGAGGATGAAGAGGCAGTATGGGGACCGTTGTGTGTCATTTCAGCAGGTTTATTATATCACTGCAGTGGAATGAGTGTTATGGAAAAACCGGCGAGTAACAATCGACGAGGTGGCTGGAGAATTGAAGATCAGTCATGGTTCAGCGCACCACATCATTCACGACATGCTGCAGTACCACAAAGTCTCAGCTAGGTGGGTACCAAAACAACTCACCCCCGAACTGAAAGAACGTCGTGTGGATGTTTGTGAAACACTGTTACGACGTTATGAAGCTGAAGGAGATGGCTTTCTACACCGTATAGTCACTGGTGATGAATGCTGGGTCTACTACTTCCAGCCAGAGACTAAGCAAGCCAGCATAGAGTGGCGACATTCATCATCGCCGAAAGCAAAGAAGTTCCGTACAACGCGGTCGGCCGGCAAATTGATGCTCACGCTCTTCTGGGACTGTAAAGGCCCAATCCTGGAACATTACATGCCCAGGGGACTCACCATCAACAATGAATCATACTGTGATCTGCTTCAGAACCACTTGAAACCTGCAATCAGGTCAAAACGTCATGGCTTGCTCAGTTCTGGTGTGTTGTTACAGTATGATAACAGAATCCAGGCATTAGTGAAGCGCCAGCACACCTGCATTGAACGTGGTGGGGACTATTTTTAAAAGTGATCAAGTGCTTTCATTCCTATTTGTGCATATTTTGTTAATAAAAAAAATATTAAGGTTACTTTTTGACTCCTCCTCATATAAGAACAT
The DNA here is from genome assembly GCA_024509875.1 of Oreohelix idahoensis. Lineage (NCBI taxonomy): Eukaryota > Metazoa > Mollusca > Gastropoda > Stylommatophora > Oreohelicidae > Oreohelix > Oreohelix idahoensis. Next base: position 42,541 of record JAMPIV010004522.1, read on the forward strand.
TTTAAAAAACTATTTCCAAACAACAACAATAAAAACACACTGGGGTGGCCATTTTTGTTTGGGCCAAACCCACTTTTTTGCTTGGGACTGAAAGAGTTAAGTTTGTGTGCAGGAAAGGAGAATTCCACTACCACATGTTAAGATGTTAAGTTTGTGGTTAGGACAGGAAAATTCCACTACCTCATGTTAAGTTTGTGTTTATGACAGGAAAATTCCACTATCACATGCTAAGTTTGTGTATACGACAGGAAAATTTCACTACCACATGTTAAGTTTGTGGTTAGAACAGGAAAATTCCACTACCACATGTTAAGATGTTAACACATTAACTACCGCAAGCCGCTGTCAGCGGCTCACAAAATAACCACATTTGGACTGCAAGCCGCTCGGAGCGCCAATCTAATTTTAGTAATAAAACGAATGAAAAATGTACTGAAACACTCTCTGATCTGGTTCGAGATTTTAAGTTGCCACCGGAAAACAAATTCCCAAAGCACAGTTGTTGTAGTACACTGGAAAATTAATATTATGTTCATATTTTTCAGCGTTTTGGGTTAGTTACCAAATTGTGTAAAACTGTTTACCATGGCAACTAGTGATAGGACTACAAAAAATGCGTGTACATCTTGTCTAACGGCTGAATAGGCTAGAAACTTGTTTCAACAATTGACTGATAGATCTAGCAACGAGGACAAGAGTGAAAACGGTGTGCACATTGATTGAAATTATGATTTTGATAGAGATGGGGCGCAAGCAGTTATAATTGTGAAAGTATTGCCGTTAAATAGCAACAACCTCTATTAGAGTTACAAAATGGCACTTATTGTAATAGTACATTCATTTATCTTTAAAATGACGTGTAATTCATAAAAATATGTAAACAATTACGAAAACTACCACTTACTTTGTGCAAACACCTACAGGATGAAAATGGGAAAAAAATTTAATTCGGCCACAGTGTGTTTTTCAATTCGGTAGTTAATGTGTTAAGTCTGTGTTTAGGAAAGGAATGCTCCATGGCCACATGTTAAGTTTGTATTTAGAATGGGAAAATCCCACTACCAGATGTAAAATTTGTGTTTAGGAATATTATTAGTGTATATGTCTGTAAAAACAAAACTCATAGTCATTGATGTACACATTGCGTACAATTTATGCTAGCCTTTGTTTTTGTCCTGGCATTATCTGAACTGACTGTAGTGTTGCTTCAGCTGCTGAAAGTTTTGTTTTGTTTCCTGGCATTATCTGAACTGACTGTAGTGTTGCTTCAGCTGCTGAAAGTTTTGTTTTTGTCCTGGCATTATCTGAACTGACTGTAGTGTTGCTTCAGCTGCTGAAAGTTTTGTATTTGATAAATCTAACCTCCTTGAGGATAGTGATGGACGTCAAGTGAGTTTCATTTCTGTAGCCCATGCTGATAGCTTTACTGCTGCACTGTTGTGTCATAGCTTTACTGCTGCACTGTTGTGTCATAGCTTTATTGCTGCACTGTTGTGTCATAGCTTTACTGCTGCACTGTTGTGTCATAGCTTTATTGCTGCACTGTTGTGTCATAGCTTTATTGCTGCACTGTTGTGTCATAGCTGTATTGCTGCACTGTTCTGTCATAGCTTTATTGCTGCACTGTTGTGTCATAGCTTTACTGCTGCACTGTTGTGTCATAGCTTTATTGCTGCACTGTTGTGTCATAGCTTTACTGCTGCACTGTTGTGTCATAGCTGTATTGCTGCACTGTTCTGTCATAGCTTTATTGCTGCACTGTTGTGTCATAGCTTTATTGCTGCACTGTTGTGTCATAGCTGTATTGCTGCACTGTTCTGTCATAGCTTTACTGCTGCACTGTTCTGTCATAGCTTTACTGCTACACTGTTGTGTCATAGCTTTATTGCTGCACTGTTGTGTCATAGCTTTACTGCTGCACTGTTGTGTCATAGCTGTATTGCTGCACTGTTGTGTCATAGCTTTATTGCTGCACTGTTGTGTCATAGCTTTACTGCTGCACTGTTGTGTCATTAAATTACGTTTACTTCTGTTGTTGTAGTTTCTCAACATCTACCCTGTTAGAGGAAAGATTGGTCCAAATGATTACAAGATGTGCAGAGTGACTTTCCTTGCTGTTGGTGTACCTGCCTTCTATGACCTTGACCTGGTCTGTGAGGTAGGTGTTTGACTTTTATTTACATTTTGCGGTTCACTCTGTTGATTTTGTTTTAAATAACTCACTTGGCTAATGGGTAGAAGGAGGGTTGGGTCGGTTAAATTGAGTGATGGATAAATAGGTAAAGTCACTGATGGTTGGACTGGCCATTGTATCATTGGTTGGGTAGGATGTTGAATGAAGCATGGTTGTGTGTGTGTTTGTGAATGATGGATAATTGTGTGAGCAGTTAAATGATGAATAATTTGGTGAGTATTTGAATGACTGATGGTTGTGTGAGAAATTTAATGGTGGAGTTGTGCATACATACTTGAATAATAACAGCTGTGTGAGAGAATACATTTTTACATGATTGAGCTATGATTGAATAATGGATGGCTGACGAGGTCAATGAATGATAAATTGTGAAGTTGATGATAACTGATCAATAATTTTAATGAGCACTCGAATATAGGATAGATGAATGATTGTGGTTGGATGAGTAATTTAATAACACATGGGTCATGGGTGATGAGAATTGAGTTGTGGGGGGTCAGGTGAGTGATATATTGATATATGGTTGGATAAGTGGTTGAATGAAATATGGTTGGATGATTAATTGAGATCTCGTTGGGTAAGTGAATGATTAATAGACAGTAGAGTGACTGATGGATGGTTGGGTTAGTAATCAAATGATAGATGATTGGGTGAGTGATCAACTGATGGATGGTTGGGTTGTTAATTGAATGATAGGTGGTTGGGTGAGTGATTGACTGATGGATGGTTAGGTTAGTAATTGAATGATAGATGGTTGGGTGAGTGATCAATCAACTGATGGATGGTTGGGTTAGTAATTGAATGATAGATGGTTGGGTGAATGATTGACTTGGATGGTTGGATGAATGTTTGAAAGATTGATGGTAAGGTGAATAAATTGCTGACAGTTGGCTTGTTGAGTGAATGAATGATGAATAGTCAGAAAAGTGGTTGAATAATGAATGATAAGTAGCATAGTTGAATGGTGAATTCGTGTTTTAAGAGGGAGTATTGTTTGATTTTTTAGTCTGACTTATTTCATTTCATGTCAATCTGCAGATCTCAGATTTGCATGAATACACAAACTACAAGCGAGAGCTGGCAGCATGGCAAGCTGAGCGTGACAGACAAGTCAGCGAGTTCACCATTACTGAGAAAGATCTTCATGCGGATATGACAACACCAAATGTTGTGACTTTAGTGGTAATGGATAGACAGATGAGTGGATGAATGAATAGATAAGTTAACAGATAACAGACAAAAATAGATAAGTGGATGAGTGAATAGGTAAGTGAACAGACAACAGACAGAAACAGATAAGTGAATAGATAAGTGAACATACAAGAGACATAAACAGATAAGTGAATAGATAAGTGAACAGACAACAGACAGAAACAGATAAGTGAATGAGCGAATAGGTGAGTGGACAGACAACACAGAGAAAACAACTGAGCAGTAGTGTGACATGAGACAGGTGGGTTAACATGTGACATGAGACAGGTGGGTTAACATGAGACAGGTGGGTTAACATGTGACATGAGACAGGTGGGTTAACATGAGACAGGTGGGTTAACATGTGACATGAGACAGGTGGGTTAACATGTGACATGAGACAGGTACTTTAACATGTGGCATGAGACAGGTGGGTTAACATATGACATGAGACAGGTGGGTTAACATGTGACATGAGACAGGTGGGTTAACATATGACATGAGACAAGTGGATTAGTGTGTGACATCTAGACAAGTGGATTGATTAGTATGTGGAATAAAACAGGTGGGTTAGTATGTGACATGAGACATGTGGGTTAGTATGTGACATGAGACAAGTGGGTTAGTATCTGACATTAGACAAGTGGGTTAGTATGTGACATTAGACAAGTGGGTTAGGATGTGGCATGAGACCAAATATGTTAGTGTGTGACATGAAACAAATGAGTTAGTACATCGACTTAAGACTGGGAGATTAGTTTGCAGCGTGTGACAAGTTAAATTGATTGTGACATGAGATAGGTCAGTTAGTATGCGACATGAGACCAGAAAATTAGAATGTGACATAAGACAGTGGAATTAGTTTGTGACAAAAGTCAGGTGGATTAGTGCATGACTGGAGACAGGAATTAGTTGTGACATGAGTCAGATGGGTTAGCATGTGAAATGAGACAGGTTGATTAGTTTGTGACAATATTCAGGTAGAATAGTGTGTGACATGACAAGTGGGTTAGAACATGACATAAGACAAGGGAATAGGCTTGTGACATGAAACTTGTGACATAAGACAGGTGGGTTAATTTGTGACATGAGACAGGTGGATTAGTTTATGACATGAGACAAGTGAATTCATTTGTGATGTGAGACAGGTGGATTATTATGTGACATGAGACAAGGGAGCTAATATGTGACATAAGACAGGGGACCTGTTTGTGACATGAGACAGGAGGATTTATTTTTGACATTAGACATGTGAGTTAGTATGTAACATAAGACAGGCGGGTTCGTTTGTGACAGATGAATTAGCTTGTGACATGAGGCAGATGGGTTAGTATGTGATATGATACAGGTGGGTTAATTTTGGCATGAGACAAGTGGGTTAGTATGTAACATGAGACAGGTGGGTTAGTATGTGACATGAGACAGGTGGGTTAGTATGTAAATGAGAGAGGTATGTTAGTATGTGAAATAAGATTGTAATTAGTTTGTGACATGAGACAGGTGGGTTAGTATGTGGCATGAGAGAGGTATGTTAGTACGTGAAATGAGATTGTAATTAGTTTGTGAGATGAGATTGTAATTAGTTTGTGACATGAGGCAGGTGGGTTAGTATGTGAATGAGAGAGGTATGTTAGTACGTGAAATGAGATTGTAATTAGTTTGTGACATGAGACAGGTGGGTTAGTATGTGGCATGAGACAGGAGGGTTAGTATGTGACATGAGACAGGTTGATTAGAATGTGGCATGAGACAGGTGCGTTAGTATGTGACATGAGACAAGTGGGTTAGTATGTAGCATGGGAGAGGTGGGTTAGTATGTTCTCTGCTACATAATTTCTTCTTCAAATACCATGCCTAGTGGCATAGGAGATCATGTCTCTCCACAACTTATTGTCTCCAGTACTTCTTCCTCGTTCGTCCTGAAAAGGACGTTGGTTGCGTTGCGTCTGTTTAGAGCGGAGCTGCGATATCTGTGCCTTTCGGCCGGCACATCCGACTTCAGCATGACATTTGTTGGGACCGGGTTTGCCTTCCCTCTTTGATCCCTACTCTCTCAGCCAGACTGCAGTGATGCAGCCTGTTTCCAGGACCACCACGTGGCGTCGGAGTAGGGTCTTGGTCAGCTCTGGTTCGCTGACCCTGACGCAAGCAGTCAAGCTATGGGTTGCTGACTGCATTCTCTATTGCTGCGTCTTTGGGTCTCAAAGTTGAATAAAGTGGGAAGCAACAACAAGCTAGCTTGTTCGTATCGTCTCCTGTACAATTTATCAATTCTGCTGTTGACTTCTTTCCATGCCACAATGTCAAATTGTCCAGTATTTGCTCTTTTTGTCTTCCTCTATCTATTTTTCCTTCAACCTTACCTGTTGTTATGATATAATCCAGCTTTACTCTTCTCATAACATGCCCCAAAAAAGTGGATTGCTTCTTTCTAACTTGTGAAATAAGTTTCCTTTGTGCATTGACCTCTTTCAGGACATCCTCATTACTCTTTTTGGCTGTCCATGGTATTTTTAACATTCTTCTGTAAAACCACATCTCTGTTGTCACTAGTGTTTTCCCTACTTGTTTACTAACTGTCCATGACTCACTCCCATATGTCAGGATTGGTTCTATATAACACTGAAGAACTCTCTTTCTTACTTCCAATGACAAAGAATTGTTGCATAAAATACTCTTCATTTTATAGAATGCTACTTTTGCCTGAGCTATTCTGCTCTTCACTTCTGAGATGCATCTTCCATCCATTGTTATTAATGTGCCCAGGTATTTCTTCTTCTTCTTCTTCTTCGTTCGCCCTGAAAAGGACGGTGGTTGCATTGTGTCTGTTTACAACGTAGCTGTGATATCTGCACCTTTCGGTCGACACATCCGACTTCTGCACGGCATTTTTTAGGACCGGGTTTGCCTTCCCATTTCGATCCACACTCGCTCAGCCAGCCTGCACAGCTGCAGACTGTTTCCAGGACCACCACGTGGAGGTGGAGTGCGGTCTTGACCAGCTCTGGTTCGCTTGTCCTGACGCAGGCAGTCAAGCTATGAGTCGCTGGCTGCGGTCTCTATTGCTGCGTCTTGACGTCCCGCCCAGGTATTTCAATTTATTGACCTGTTTTAAAACTGTTCCATTTATTTTGATAGTACATTCTGGTTAAGCCCTTTTCTTTGAGATGACCATTACTTCTGTTGTTTTGCTGTTAAGGCTGAGGCCTTTATTTTCACTTTCTGTCACTATTGTATTAACCATTTCCTGCAGCTCCTTTTTACTTTTTGCTATTAAGACTGTATCATCAGCATATCTCAAGTTGTTTATATTATGTCTGCTGAATGATATTCCTGGCATGTCCTCTAGAGATCTCATTATATTTTCACTGTACATATTGAACAGATCTGGTGACAGCACACATCCCTTCCTGACACCCTTTTTTACTTACTGAAACATTCCTATTAGGCTCCTAATTCTTACAGTTGCTATTTGTTGCCAGTATATGTTCTTTATTATCCTCAAGTCCTTTCCATCAATGTTGATGCTTTCTAACATTTTGATAATTTCCTCATGTTTCACTTTGTCAAATGCCCTAGTGTAATCTATAAAGCACACAAGTACAAATCTGTCTTCACCTCTATGGCTCTTTCTATTAATGTTCTTATAATATATATAGCATTGTTTGTGCCTTTACCTTCTACAAATCCACACTGTTCATCACTGATTTCTGGTTTAATTTTATTTCTCGCTCTTCTCATGATAATTCGTAATAATATTTTGGTCACATGACTCATAAGACTAAATGGTGCGATGTTCTTCACATTCCATAGCTCCAGGTTTCTTTAGCAAAACTATGAATATGGATTTTAGCAGATCATCAGGTATTTGACCACTGTTGCAGATGTCATTTAAGAGTTTTGTTATCACTTCTACTCCAAATTCTCCCAAAGCTTCCATTTCCTCTACTGTTACATTATCTGGTCCAGGCGCTTTGTCTTTCTTCATGTGGCGCACGGCATCCTCTACTTCTGCCTCAAGTATTGGAGGTCCTTCACAATTGTCCTGGTCGTTCAAATCTGGTCTTTCATCATCATACAGCTCCTTGATGTATTCTGTCCACCTTTCTATCATGTTCTCATGACTCATTAACAATGTTCCTTCTTTTGATTTCAAACTGCCAGTGACTGTTTGTGTCCTTCTGCCTGTTAACTCATTTATTTGCTTGTACATAGATTTTGTGTCTTTTCGGTTCTGCACTTCAAGCTCTCTGCATTTCTGGTTTAGTCATGCTTCTTTTGCTGTTTTACATTTGTTTTCTATTTCCTTATTTAGTCTGTCATATGCTTCGTTGTCTTGCTTCTGCTTGCATCCATCAGTTTTAAAATTTCATCTGTCATCCACTTCTTCTTTGCAGTCCTCTTTACTTCTGGTACGATTTCTTTTGATGTTTGCTTCCTTTAGCATTTCCCACTGTTCATCTATACTCTGTATTTTTTCTATTGCATTGTACCTATTCTGTATTGTAATGTTACATCTTTCACTCATTTCCTTATCTGATTTGAGTAAGGCTAAGTTTAATTTGATGTTGTTTGAAGCTCGCTTTACTTTCGTCAATTTTATTCTAAGTTTTCCTATTACTGGTACATGATCGTTGTTGCAGTCTGCTCCTGGCCTAGTTTTCACAGATTTCAAACTGTTTCTAAATCTCCTGCATATTAGTATGTGGTCAATTATGAACATTGTTTCCTATTATGATATTAAGCTTTCTTGCCCACTCTATCAGTCTGTCATATCTCTCATTTCTTTCTCCCTGGCCATAACCACCAGTCACATCACCAGCTTTTTCATTCCAGCTTTTGCATTGAAGTCTCCAAGTATAACTGTTGTCTCATGAGATTTACACTGAGTCATTACCATATCAAGTTCATTTAAAATGTGTCAATTTCTTCTTCTGTACTATCTGCTGTTTGGGCATATGTTTGTATAAAATTGATATCTAGTGGTCTGCAACTCAATTTAATTAATAGGACGATCTAAAAATGCCCAAAAATTGCTTCAAAATGTATAGGAATAATTCAGGCGGTAGTCATATAACATTTGTACAGGCTACTTTTTTCTCACACCACCTCCATGAGCATCATTTTGTCAATGATGAGTAATTCAAGTCTATCAGTTTAGATAATAGTTCATTGACATTACAATGAAGATTGTAATTCTATGACCGGACAAGAGAAATGTTAGCTCACTTGCAGGGCAAGCAAGATTTTAGTTCACTGACATTGCTGTCATAGGAGACAGTAAAAAAAAAGCAGGGAATAGCTAAGTCTGGTGATGAATGGTGTGACCTATCACACCAAGTTGGCATGGTTGTCTTGATGGCATGGTTGTCTTGTTGGCATGGTTGTCAAGCTGACATGGTTGTCTTGTTGGCATGGTTGTCTTGTTGGCATGGTTGTCTTGTTGGCATGGTTGTCTTATTGGCATGGTTGTCAAGCTGGCATGGTTGTCTTGTTGGCATGGTTGTCTTATTGGCATGGTTGTCAAGCTGGCATGGTTGTCTTGTTGGCATGGTTGTCTTATTAGCATGGTTGTCAAGCTGGCATGGTTGTCTTGTTGGCATGGTTGTCTTATTGGCATGGTTGTCAAGCTGGTATGGTTGTCTTGTTGGCATGGTTGTCTTGTTGGCATGGTTGTCTTGTTGGCATGGTTGTCAAGCTGGCATGGTTGTCTTGAAGAATAATTTGGAACAATTGAAAAATATTGGCTAAAAGGTAAGAGATCAGAAGACTTTTACAAGGTGGTCCCCATTCAAGGTATATGACCTTAATGGTATTCTTACAAGGTTGTCCCCCACTTTGTGTGCATGACCTAATTTGGCTTTATGAGATGGTTTCCCCCTCATTATGTGCTGCCTAATTTGACTTTTACAGGGTGGCCCCCCTTCTAGACGGTTGTCAAAGTTGGAGGCCCTGGCAGAAGGCCATCCTATTTCTAGTGAAGCAGACTTGAGCAAATATAAGGTTGGTACAGTAATACTTGTGTGTGTGTGTGTAACAGATGAGAGACAAATTAATGTTTTTTTCTATATACTTGGGTGGGACATGCCACAGAGTCTCATTAGTACGTGGTAACATTTATACTTGGGTGTGACATGTCACAGTGTCACATTAGTTATGTGGTAACATTTATACTTGGGTGGGACATGCCACAGTGTCACATTAGTACGTGGTAACATTTATACTTGGGTGTGACATGTCACAGTGTCACATTAGTACGTGGTAACATTTATACTTGGGTGTGACATGCCACAGTCTCATTAGTACGTGGTAACATTTATACTTGGGTGGGACATGCCACAGTCTCATTAGTACGTGGTAACATTTATACTTGGGTGGGACATGCCACAGTCTCATTAGTACGTGGTAACATTTATACTTGGGTGTGACATGTCACAGTGTCACATTAGTACGTGGTAACATTTATACTTGGGTGTGACATGCCACAGTCTCATTAGTACGTGGTAACATTTGTACTTGGGTGTGACATGCCACAGTCTCATTAGTACGTGGTAACATTTGTACTTGGGTGTGACATGCCACAGTCTCATTAGTACGTGGTAACATTTGTACTTGGGTGTGACATGCCACAGTCTCTCACATTAGTATGTGGTAACATTTATACTTGGGTGTGACATGTCACAGTATCACATTAGTACATGGTAACATTTATACTTGGGTGTGACATGTCACAGTGTCACATTAGTACGTGGTAACATTTATACTTACTTAGTCATTCCTGTTCTACTACCATGGACCCTGGCGTGTGGAGGTCAGCCAGAGACAGCCCCTGAAGTATCATATCAGCTGTCTTTCTTTTAACCTGGTTTCAGTCCAGTCCTCAGTCCTTCAAAGATTGTGTGATGTTGTCGTCATGGAGATCTGCATCACTGGCTCTTGGTTTCCTATATTTATCATGATATCTGATTATCTCACATCTCTGTTTACCATTTATAGGAAATACAGCGTCATAGATTCATTAATATTTCATTACATTTATGTGAAACAGTATCATAACAATCATGAATATTTAGTATAGTGTAGCAGCCCCTTCAGTCATAACTGACTATGGAAATATGCCCCTGAGGTGACAGCCCTTCAGTCATAACTGACTATGGAAATATGCCCCTGAGGTGACAGCCCTTCAGTCATAACTGACTATGGAAATATGCCCCTGAGGTGACAGCCCTTCAGTCATAACTGACTATGGAAATATGCCCCTGAGGTGACAGCCCTTCAGTCATAACTGACTATGGAAATATGCCCCTGAGGTGACAGCCCTTCAGTCATAACTGACTATGGAAATATGCCCCTGAGGTGTAGCTCTCAGCTGCTATTTTTCTGGTGATCTTTTCTCTTCTGCTTGATGTGATAGCTTCCCTTTGCCCAGTCAAAGGTGGCGTTGTAGGCAGCATTGTCACTTGGTACAATCTGCAGCTTCATCCTCCCAGGTTGCTGGAACCATGCCCAATGTCTTCATGTCTCTCCTGCACATATCTTTGAACCTTAGCTGCGGTCGCCGAACTGGTCTTATCCCATCTGCCAATTGTCCATAGAAGATATCTTTAGAGATATGACTATCTTCTATGCAGCATACATGGTCAAGCCAGCATAGTCTGTGTTGTCTAAGCAGTGTATACAAGCTTTGAAGGCCAGCATGTGACAGCACCTTGAATTTGTTACTTTGTTCTTCCACGAAATACCGAGGATGTAGAGTAGACACTATAGATGCAAGGTATTGTGCCTTCTTTCTTGCTTAGCATAAGTTTTATGTCTTACTGCCATGGAGAAGCATGCTTGTGTCACAGGCTTTGGTCTTCATTGTGAGTATGAGGTTTCCCCAAACATGCTTTATGAGGCAGGCAAAGATGCCTGCAGCTTTGCCAATGCGGCTGTCAATTTCTGTGTCCAGAGGGAGTTTGTCATTGATGGTAGACCCCAGGTATGTGAAGTGGTGCACCATGGCCAAAACTTAGTTATCGATAGTGACAACTGGTGCAATATCCACATCCTGACTCAGCACATTTACTTTCTTTAGTCTTATTATGAGGTCAAAGTCATTGCCAGCTTGGATGAAGCAATCCATCAAGCTGAGATTCATCTACTTTGTAACATTTATGTAAAACACAGATCATACAATCATTAATATTTTGTAACACACAAAACACAGTATCATACAATCATTAATATTTTGTAACACACGAAACACAGTATCATACAATCATTAATATTTTGTAACACATGAAACACAGTATCATACAATCATTAATATTTTGTAAAAGCACTCACATTAGTTGCCTTGTATGACATGCCTGAGAGTGCAGTTGTCTGACCAGACCTCGCTGGGACTACACAGGACAGTTGATAATGTAAACTGTCTTAATGGTGTAAGATTTTTTGGTCATGTGACTTCGTGAAAAACATGGCTGCTTTAAGATAAGGTGTTGTGCCCTGTAGTTTTTTTTCTAGTTGATTGTCCAGGCTTATCCCTTATACACTTATACACAGTTTAATCCAAAATACCATTGATCAAATTACATTACACTGCGAATACATAGTGATATGACAAAAACAAGAACTCACACAACTGAGCCAGGAATACCATTATTTAACACATTAACTACCGCGAGCCGGTGGGACCGGCTTATGAAATCCTATCATTTGGACCGCAAGCCGCTCAGAGCGTCAATCTATGTTTAGTAATAAAACGAATGAAAAATGTACTGAAACACTTTCTGATCTGGTTCGAGATTTTAAGTTGCCACCGGAAAACAAATTCCCAAAGCATGGTTATTGTAGAACACTGGAAGATATTATGTTCATACTTTTCAGCGTTTCAGGTTAGTTACCAATATTGTATGGAAGTGGTGTAGGTGTGATTATGTAAGCTACCAATAGTGTAAATATTAGTCAGTATGTCAGTTCTTGGGCTTGTTATTCTTGCAATTGGAAATACTATGTGATAATCACCTACAGAAAGGCATTAACTGCCTTAGAAACAAGCAACATGTTGATATGTTGATAATTTAAAAGAAATTGAAACTTTGTTTGTCTTTCAATCAATTAATATTATTAATAATATTTACCATACCTGTAAACATAATTTTTTTCAGCATGTTGTAATAATACATTCATTTATCTTTAAAATGACGTATAATTCATAAAAATCTGTAAGCAATTACGAAAACTACGGCTTAATTTGTGCATACACCTTACAGGATGAAAATGTGAAAAAAATTTAATTACGCCACTGCGTGTTTTCCAATTCGGTAGTTAAAGTTACATTACATTGTGAATATGAAACAATGCCAGAAAGTTCAAGGACCCACAAGCCTGTGCTTAATACTTGACAGACTCTGCCCCCGATCCGTCAGCTGACAGTAGACGAGCAGCGTGAAGTGGAGAGAAAACGGCAGAAGAAACTTGCTCAGATTTGGCAGAAACCTCAGCCACAAAAACCATTCCTTTTGCATCTTGGAATTACAGCGAGAACACATGATCATCATAGTTTTCAGGTGAGATAATTATTCAGGAAATAGAACCATACAGGTAAAAGAAATGTTCAGGTAAAAATATTGTTCAGGTAATAAAAGTAAATAAATTGTTCACCAGAATTGACATCACTGCACTCTGGGCAAACCCATAGGTGCCCAGTCTCCTTCAGCAAATGTCAAAGGGTATGAATGCTAATTGTTTCCTGTTGTGCGTTGGTTGAATACACGTCGGATCCGTCCTCTCATACGTCCATTCCTGCTGGTCTTACATTTGATGCCCAATTCCAGCAGTCTTAGCCTCAGGAAGGATATTTATGTGGCTTGATCGTTTCCTAAGGCAAGGGAAAATGATGGGGAAAGAAATGACTCCCTTGACATAAGGATAATAAAATGAAATGTCTGCCTAAGGAGATGACAAAGTTTCCAGTAGCTTTTCTGTGTTGGAGATTTTTAGTGACATTATATCAAATCTAAAAAAAAAATGAAAATATGTAAAAAATTAGTCAGTTTTAAATTTGCTCGGAAGTGCATGAAAAGTTATAAATTAACATTGTTCCCAGGCAGGTCAACAGAGCATTCAGAAAAGGATTTTATTTGGTAAATGACATTGAAGGAAACAGACATCTTGAAATGACAATCTGTCCAGTTTGTCACGTGTTAAAAACACACTGTCAGTATTTGTGAAGAAAGCATATTTTCTGAAAGCAAAAAGCTTTCACTATTTCTATTTCTTTAAGTGTCATTTACCATATAAAATCTTTTTTGAAAACTCAGCAGTTAACCTGACTGTGTTCATAGTTTGTTCTACTTTTTTAATGTGCTTTAAAGCAAATTTAAAATTTAAAATTTTGTTTTTATTCATTTTAAAATTTTTAATTGTTTGAAATATCAGTTTAATTCTCTTCACTTTAGGCAAATTTTCCTGGTGAATTCAACCACTTTTACATTGACCAAACTCTGAGCAAATGTGACAACCTGGAAAAGAGTGGTGTACCAACATTCATTGAGTGCAGCCAGGCTGAGTCTCAAATTATTGCTAGTGTTCTGGGAAGCACTCTACGGTAGCACAAAATATTGCTTTGATCATTTATCTTATTTAATTTTGTTTAATTTTGTTGCCTAATTTTGTTGCCTAATTTTGTTGCTTCCTTCAGGATTATAAAAATATTGATGGTTCATTTAAAAGTAGCCCTCTTTAAAAAAAAAAAAAAATAGGTTTGTCTACACCTACATAAAACTAGTTCCGTCTGTCTACATTTATCCAAAACTATGTTTGTCTACATCTACATAAATCTAGTTTGTCTATATTTATTTGAAACTAGTTGTCTGTCTGTCTATATTTATCTAAAACTAGTTCTCTCTGTCTATATTTATCTAAAAGTAGCTAGAAACAGGTATAGTAGTATATATTTCCACTTCCATTAGTTATTGCCGCAGAAGCAGTTTAGAGACAGCAGAAACCGAGTGCATATGGTAAGAAATAAAATACAGAGTCAGGGACAATTTCTAATCGGGTATCTTTATAGAAATCCCAGTGCAGGAACCATCTGGTACGATTATTTCACCATTATGATGGACAACATATTTACCACTGCCAAAGACATTATTCTTCTAGGCGACTTCAACATCGACATGCACAACACAAACCAAACGTGGGAAAACATCATAATATCTTACAACTTAAAACAAATAGTCAACCAGCCTACCAGGGTAACAACAACATCATTCACAACAATTGACCACATCTACGTCACCTGTGCAGAAAACATTCTAGAATGCTCTGTTCCTATTGTGGCAATGAGTGACCACTAGCCAATATGTTGCTTGTGTCAAAGAATAAATATAAAGCTCCCAGAAATAAACATATGTATTAAATTTAGAAGTTTCAGAAATTTCAACCATGAACTATTTTTACTTGATTTGCGAGCTGCACCTCTAGCCAGTGTTTACCAGCTTTCTGATCCCGTTGACGCCATTTCTCACTGGACACGTATCTTTCATTGTGTGTTTGATAACCACACACCAGCTAAAGAAGTTCATGTGAAACGACAGATCAAATCTCCTTGGATCACACAAGCAGTGCTAGAAGCCATGAGGCAGTGAGATCGAGCTCACAGAAATAAAGACTTTAACACATACAGAGCACAAAGAAACAAGGTACAATATTTAATACGTAGAGAAAAGAAAACACACTTTAAAAACTTAGTTCAGAACAAAACAAACAGTAAAGTTATGTGGAAAGCAATCAACACTTTAATAAACAAACGAAATTCGCCAGACTCATTAACCCCCAATACCTCATTTACTTGTATGGACTTTAGCAATTACTTTCAGGCAGAAATAACCAGCCTTCCAATACCTCATTTACTTGTACGGACTTTAGCAATTACTTTCAGGCAGAAATAACCAGCCTTAAATCTACAATACCAGATTCCCCTTGTGACCTATGCCAACTGTCAGCATTCTGTGAGAACAAATGCACGAGCACAATCCCATCCGACATTCCACATATGACAGTTAATGAAGTGTATAACTATCTTCTAGGCCTTAAAGAGAATAACTCATCAGGACTTGACAGAATCAGTAGTTGAATATTGCGCTATGCTGCGCCAGTTATTAGTGATTCACTAACATATATATATAATCTATGTATCGCAAAGAGTTACTTTCCGTTGCACTTTGAAGTCGCTAAGGTATATCCTCTTTTCAAACCTGGTTCCTCTGATAATCGTAACCTTGGTAACTATAGGCCAATCTCTCTAATATCATCGCTATCCAAACCACTGGAAAAACACATTCATAAAATAACACTACAACACCTAGTTAACAATGACTTGCTAATTGATAGTCAATCAGGGTTTAGGCCGAAAAAATTCATGTCACACTGCTTTAACTAAGATGATAGACAACTGGCACCTAAATATTAACAACGATAACATGTGTGGGGCAGTCTTTGTAGACTTTAAAAAAGCATTGATATGATGGATCACGCTATTTTAATTAGAAAACTAGAAACATCAAAAGTAAACTTCCAACTGATGACAATAATTACATCATTCCTGTCAGACAGAAAACATGTAGTTTCTTACAATAACTCCTATTCAAACCCAGCCACAATAAATACCGGCGTTCCTCAGGGTTCTATACTTGGTCCTCTACTTTTTACCATATACATGACCTTCTACTTTACATCAAGCACTCATCCTGTGACCTGTTTGTGGACGACTGTACTGTTTACAAGAGTGATAAAAGTTGTAACACACTCGAACTATCATTACAAAAGGATACAGATAATCTGATTAAGTGGAGCAACGGTAATCGCATGCTAATAAATATCATTAAAACAAAAAGCATGTTAATATCAATGAGACAAAAATTACAAAATTCAGAGAAAACAACACTTCGGATCTTTATTGGTACCTCACTAATTGAAAACGTTAATGAACATAAAACTCTAGGGATAGTCGTTGACCAGCATCTAAATTGGAACTCACATGTACATGCACTGACCAAGCAAACGGCACAGAAAGTTTACCAGTTAGCTAAAATCAAATATTTCCTAGATGAAGATGCATGAAAATTGTTCTATATATATCTCACATACAAACAAACCTTGACTATTGCTCCACAATCTGGGATGGTTGCTCAATGTCCAACACAAAGAGAGACCGTTCACTACAAAAGCATGCAGTGCGTCTAGTCTCTGACAACTGCCTAACTCAGTGTGTAGATCTCTATAAAAATCTCCAAATACTGCCCTTAAGCCTTCTGTTTAACAAAGCTAAATTTGTTCACAAAATCCTGTCACATAATGCTCTAGCATATCTGTGGCCAATGTTCACATACAATAAAAGACGCAGTCAATGCTTTAACAGATTATAAGTGCCCAAGCCTAGGCTTGACTTATTCAAGAAAAGCTTAGCGTACTCTGCTGCTCATCTTTGGAATTGTCTTCCACATAACCTAAGAAACAACCTCAGTCCTTATTCATAAATTCATAGACTTTTTGAATACTTTCTGAATTATGATTACATGCCCCCCATAATTGGATTATCTTTTCTTATCATATCAACTGTAGGTTCTAATGAAGATGTTTGTACTTTTCAACATATGTTAGTTATGTCATGCTTATAAATAACACTGGTATACACACATTTTGGTGCCTTAAATTTTATAGCTGTTCTTGGGTAATTTTGGGTTGCTGATTCCAAAAATGTAATCAGATTTTTTCTATCAGCTCTAGTTTTTGAGATAACTAAGAATGACCATATTAGTAGGGCAATTGTTATGTACAATCCTAGAGTTAGGTGCTATCAGTGGCATTTTGACTTTAGTTTGCATTCATATTATATGTAATTACTGTGCATATATTACCAAAAATGTAATAAAACTTTATCACTAGCACTTGTTTACTCAACACGCAAAAAGGATCTTTTCGAGGACTTCCTGGAATGTAATATGCCCGGACAGTCACGCTTAAGGGTCTAACAGTAATCTGCCATCATGTGGGCATCCCAAAGTCTCTGGTAGGCTATCTCTCTTCCATTGTTTTTATATCTTGGTGAAATCTTTCACCTTGCTTCTCACTAAAGTCGCCAAGATTCTCCGGAAATAAATGTAAATGGTTATGGAGGTAGTGCAATTTTATGCTCATGTTGCATCCAAGTTCACAATAACTCGACAGCATGTTTCCAACTAATTCAGAATAATTGTCTGCTTTAAAGTTACCCAGAAAGTTTTGCACAACTAAAACAAATGATGACCAGGCTGTGGACTCTGTTTTGTTCATGGAATCAATAAAATTTGGATCGTTTATTAACTTTCTAATTTGAGGTCCATCAAAAATTCCAACTTTAAGTTTGTCTATGCTCAATTCTGGAAACTTTCTGCATAAGTAATTAAAACAGGTACCGTCTTTGTTCAGTACCTTAACAAATTGCTTCATCAAGCCAAGCTTTATATGTAATGGTGGCAGTAGAACTCTTTTTTGTTCAATGAGAGGCTTATTGACAATATTTTTTTCTCCAACTTTAAATTCATCCCTCAACGACCACTGTTTCTTTGTCCAGTGCATATATTTTGCCCTGCTATTCCACAAACATATAAAGCATGGATATTTGGTGAATCCCATTTGCTGGCCAAGCAAGAAGTTCATCATTTTAAGATCTACACAAACCATCCAGTTATGTTCTAAATACTTCAATTTTTCCAGAACTGTGCTTATTGTAGCATACTCCTCCTTTATTGTAGTAGAATGAACAATTGGAATTGAGCCATATTTGTTAACATTGTGTAAGAGAATACCCTTCAAACTTCTTTTAGAGCTGTCAATGAAAAGTCGCCACTCATCTGGTGTATGACTTACACCCATTTTGTTAACAAGACCTCCTACATTAGTACAAAACACAAGGTTGTTTTCTTTACAAAAGAATGGAATAAAACCTTGCTCTCTGCTGCGATAAAATGTAACCTTTGTTTCAGCAGTCAGTAATTTTTTTTCTTTCAATCTTGAAGCCAAAAGTTCTGAAGATTCCTTGGAGAGATAATAGATCTCGGATTAGATCATTTAGTTCAAGCTGGTCGAAGCGTTGAGCATCTGAAAAATCATCCTCGAAATCACTATCACTGTCACTTGTCGTTCCACATGCCACTGCTGTCTCATCTTCTAGCAGGGAATCCGAAATCTGACTGAAAGTTGGAATTGGTATGTGTCAGAACAACAATCTAATAATGCTGTTGGATCTAACCCTATTTGTGCTGTGGATTTAAATCTATATCTACTGGCTCGTTGACCACAGCACACAATAGCTGACATTAAAGAACCAATAACACTTGGGACAGGTACTGACCCTTTAATGAAATTTGTACACACACACAGAGCCACACACGGCTATCAATACGCATGAAAAAGCAGTACTCAATGCAATGAAGAATGCCCAAATAACTTGCTAAACACTGTAGCTCAATATAATAGCAAAAATGGTTACCGACATAATCTAACCAGTAACTACACCCACTGACTATCGCTCACAGTAAAGCAATACATAATTGCAAGAATCTACGTACATACAATCCAGGAAAAAACCACTAGACTTCGCAAGACCATTCTAATAATCTGCCAATAATCCTGGACACCTGAAACAATCTGCAAGCACTCAACATAAGTGGCATTCATGTAATCCTAGCAAAACCGCTGACAACGGCAAACAACGTCCTACCAGCACGGCAGACATCTCGTAGAATCCTTTGCGCCAAAAGTTTCATAGCGTCTTCCGTTTGGCCCAACCTGCCAAACAGGTTTTTAAATTAGTATCAAGGTTGACACTCTACAGTGTGACCAGCTCAAAATTTCGGCGAATGTCTATACTGTGACAGTGTGTCATCTCCGTGTGGAACAGGTCGCCTAGCAGAATCTTAATCTGGATATTTCCACTTTTTGTGATTTTTTCCATTAATTCCCTTAATATTCAAAACACAGAAATAACAGTCATCATAGTGGTTCTTGAGCTCTCTCCAAATCATTGGAATTCCAAATTTTAAACATTTTTTTTTCCCACAAGTCCACTGTCGCAGGTGTTCAACACATGTTTTGCAAACAATATGAGGAGCCCAAGACTTGTCCTGGTCACCTAGTTTTACTTTAAAGTAAGCAAAGTATGCCTTTTTTACAAAAACAGTAATACGCTTCCTATGTTCTTCTTTGAAAGTGTACTCTCCACAAATATAACAAAATAAATGCGGTGAAAGAAAACATGCTGTTCTTGAAGATGATGCCATTCTCTGTTAGAAGTGTAATAAAATAAGTAGCATACTAACATGCATGCAGTGGCTTAAAATCTAAAAAAGGCAATTCTGGGAAGATTCTTGGAAAACTGAAACTGAGAGTAAACAAGCAGTTTTCGTTTGTAAAGGACTAGACAGCAATAGTTTTTTTTACATAGCATTATATAGAAAATATTGTAATAATACAGGGTGACCCAAAAAAAATGGGCCCGTGCGCGCACAAAAAGTGTGCGCGCTGGAGCATGTTTTTTTTAATCACCCTGTATTAATGAAATACAAAAATGTCTGTATCTCAAAAACTAGAGCTGCTACAGACAAGTAAATGTGATATTTGGATTGAGCAGGCCTCATTTATGTACAATCAAGAGTAAAATGTTTGGCACCAAAATTTTGTGTGTGTGTGTGTAGGGCTGTGTAATTAATGTTACTTAAATTACTATGTCGTCAAAAAACTGGTCTTATTCAGTGATGTATTCAAGGTTCCAGTTATGACTGTTTTATGAAGAATGACCACTGACCTTCAAATGAATACACACGCTGTCACACTGGTAATATGAAATGAAATGATTTAGCACGGTCATTCAAATATATATGAATTTTATTGGAAGCACGTTTAAAATGCAATTACTTAAATGAAGTATCAAAAGAATCCATGGCTGTAATCAGAATCGATACCGGGTGGAACACAGAACAGACGATCAAGTAATTGTACGAAATGTAATACAAGATTAACTCATTCAAATAGAGGAACGCCCTGCAACATATTGGTGTCAGAAGTGGGATTCATCTCTTCTACCACCTGATTTTGACAAGTATCGATCGACCATCTACAGTTCAAGTTCGAGGACTCTGCACGTTAAGAAATCGAGTCATTCTGTGGAAGGTCAAATGGGAGAGGATTCCGTGTAGCCAACCTGGCAGTTCAAATGCGCATGTCAGCATTCCAACGTTCGACAAGATGATGGGCCATTGCTGATTCAAACGGAAAACGTCCAGCGCTGTATCAAGAGGCAAAATGTATCATTATATATCCGGAGGTCAAGATTGATTGTACCAGAAGTCAATGTTGAGCAGTTTTCAATGAACGGAGCTCTTGGTCTACAGTAGCAGTAATAACGAGTTTATTTCACCCTTGAGTCAAGGTGAAGTTTCTTCAATCAACCGGATATCAGCTGTTCACTTTGACGATACAAACAGCTGCTTGCATCTTGGTGCAGGTTTTACTCACAATGTCAGGATTGGAAAACAGATAGGTCCTTGTAGTCATTAAGGCGTTAATCCTTTTCATTCCTGTCCATAAAAGGGGTAGCAGATAAATATAGACAGACAGAACTAGTTTTAGATAAATATAGACAGACAGAACTAGTTTTATGTTTAGTGTAGACAAACTTTGTTTTAGATAAATATAGACAGACAGAACTAGTTTTATGTTTAGTGTAGACAAACCTAGTTTTAGATAAATATAGACAGAACTAGTTTTATGTTTAGTGTAGATAAACCTAGTTTTAGATAAATATAGACAGACACAACTAGTTTTTTGTTGGTGTATACAAACCTAGCTTTAGATAAATATAGAGACAGAACTTGTTTTAGATAAATATAGACAGACAGACTTAGTTTTAGATAAAT
Source organism: Oreohelix idahoensis (assembly GCA_024509875.1). NCBI lineage: Eukaryota > Metazoa > Mollusca > Gastropoda > Stylommatophora > Oreohelicidae > Oreohelix > Oreohelix idahoensis. The sequence goes on from JAMPIV010004522.1 coordinate 63,871, forward strand.
ATAGACAGACAGAACTAGTTTTAGATAAATTTAGGCAGACAGAACTAGTTTTAGATAATTATAGACAAGACAGAACTAGTTTTATGTAGGTGTAGACAAACCTAGTTTTGGATAAATGTAGACAGACAGAACTAGTTTTATGTAGGTGTAGACAAACCTAGTTTTAGATAAATATAGACAGACAGAACTAGTTTTATGTAGGTGTAGACAAACCTACATTTAGATAAATATAGACAAAAAGAAACTCCGCCTATGCCGGTCCCAAACCCGGATGAAAAAGCATCTGGGTTTGAGCTCGATTCGGATGGTTGCACCATGTAACACCTCGGCTGAATAAATAAATGAAATAGATTGCATATATCGATGCATGACGCGTTAGACATAATTACGACAGTCGTTGTGTGGCCTTCAAGCCAAATGGCAGTGTTTAAAAAAGTGTGGCATGGCCACTTAGCCAAAGTGTTTTAAAGATATGATATAGTCACTCAAGTGTAATAGTGCATAACTAGTAAGTTATATTTAAAGCAGAAATAAAGAATGTATAAGGACCCTTGAGTTTGAAAATATAAGACAGCAATATTAGCCGCAATAATTTATTATTAACGTAAGTCGTGATAATGCGAAGACGCTGTTAGAATATGTAGGGCTGATTAAGCCTGGCTTTGAATGCCAAAATAAATTAATATATTAGACAGTGTATCTAATAAAACTAGCAGAATGTTTAATTCTGTATGAATACAAGGATTATGCCAACAGTTTTGGTTGCAATGTAATCGAACGTTAATTATAACGATAAAGTATCGGACATGCAATGTCTGTGAAAATATAGAGACTCTACGCTATAATGGATCCAGTGCTCTTGATGTAAACTATATTAAGTATTGTCTTTGATTCATGATGGAAGAATGAATCCTTATTAAATTACTATGTCGTCAAAAAACTGGTCTTATTCAGTGGCGTATTCAAGGTTCCAGTTATGACTGTTTTTATGAAGAATGACCATTGACCTTCAAATGAATACACACGCTGTCACACTGGTAATATGAAATGAAACGATTTAATACGGTCATTCAAATATATATGAATTTTATTGAAAGCACGTTTAAAATGCAATTACTTAAAAGAAGTATCAAAAGAATCCATGGCTGTAATCAGAATCGATACCGGGTGGAACACAGAACAGACGATCAAATAATTGTATGAAACATAATACAAGATTAACTCATTCAAATAGAGGAACGCCTGCAACAATATGAGTGTGTTATATTATTATTTTACTTTACAAAGTTGAATTCCTTGAAAATGATATGTAAAATGCAAATGAGAATAAATGAATTCAGTATGAAAGGTGAGCGAAAGAAAGGGCAGAATGTCAGACGAGCCTGTGTGCCCAATTCTCAACCCTTTGAAAATAAAGTTCGTTCATACGTTTTGTCTGCCTATATTTATCTAAAACTAGTTCTGTCTGTCTATTTTTATCTAAAACTAGTTCTTTCTATCTATATTTATCTCAAACTAGTTCTTTCTGTCTACTTACTTACTTAGTCGTTCCCCTTCTACCGTGAGGTGTAGAGGTTTGGAAGAGAGAGCGCCAGACTATCATATCGGCTGTCTTCTTCCACCAGCTCCTCTTCCTTCCCATTTATACTTCTTGTTTTCCAAGTTCCATAAGTCGTAGTCCGTAGTCCGTTCCAGTTCATCGCCTTTAGAATCAGTCCGGTTTTCTCTCTTACGTTTCACATAATCAGGTTTTAAGACAAACAGGTGATTGGCCTGTTGTGCCTTTGCATGGTGGAGGGGCTGCCTCCTTATGGCCTCCTTTTTCTTCCGGGTTTGGGACCAGCATAGGCGGAGTTTCTTTCTGTCTATATTTATCTAAATGTAGGTTTGTCTACACCTACATAAAACTAGCACAACGGGCTGATCACCCGTTTGCCAGTCACTTCGATTACGGAAACAACAGCAAATGGATTGATTTGCTGTTGCCCTAAAGACGCCACTAGGCGTGATGGGAAACAATGGCAAAGAAAACCTATCTGCTGTTGTCCTAAGACGCCACTAGGCGTAATGGCCACTGACTGCTTTGACGGTCTGTGGCTAAGGACGGAAGAAGAAGAAGAAGACATAAAACTAGTTCTGTCTGTCTATATTTATCTAAAACTAGGTTTGTCTACACCTACATAAAACTAGTTCTGTCTGTCTACATTTATCCAAAACTAGGTTTGTCTACACCTACATAAAACTAGTTCTGTCTTGTCTATAATTATCTAAAACTAGCTCTGTCTGCCTAAATTTATCTAAAACTAGTTCTGTCTGTCTATATTTATCTAAAACTAAGTCTGTCTGTCTATATTTATCTAAAACAAGTTCTGTCTCTATATTTATCTAAAGCTAGGTTTGTATACACCAACAAAAAACTAGTTGTGTTTGTCTATATTTATCTAAAACTAAGTTTATCTACACTAAACATAAAACTAGTTCTGTCTGTCTATATTTATCTAAAACTAAGTTTATCTACACTAAACATAAAACTAGTTCTGTCTGTCTATATTTATCTAAAACTAGGTTTGTCTACACTAAACATAAAACTAGTTCTGTCTGTCTATATTTATCTAAAACAAAGTTTGTCTACACTAAACATAAAACTAGTTCTGTCTGTCTATATTTATCTAAAACGAAGTCTGTCTGTCTATATTTATCTAAAACTAGGTTTGTCTACACTAAACATAAAACTAGTTCTGTCTGTCTATATTTATCTAAAACAAAGTTTGTCTACACTAAACATAAAACTAGTTCTGTCTGTCTATATTTATCTAAAACTAGGTTTGTCTACACTAAACATAAAACTAGTTCTGTCTGTCTATATTTATCTAAAACTATGTTTGTCTACACTGAACATAAAACTAGTTCTGTCTGTCTATATTTATCTAAAACAAAGTTTGTCTACACTAAACATAAAACTAGTTCTGTCTGTCTATATTTATCTAAAACTATGTTTGTCTACACTGAACATAAAACTAGTTCTGTCTGTCTATATTTATCTAAAACTATGTTTGTCTACACTGAACATAAAACTAGTTCTGTCTGTCTATATTTATCTAAAACAAAGTTTGTCTACACTGAACATAAAACTAGTTCTGTCTGTCTATATTTATCTAAAACAAAGTTTGTCTACACTGAACATAAAACTAGTTCTGTCTGTCTATATTTATCTAAAACAAAGTTTGTCTACACTAAACATAAAACTAGTTCTGTCTGCCTATATTTATCTAAAACTAGTTCTGTCTGTCTATATTTATCTAAAACGAAGTCTGTCTGTCTATATTTATCTAAAACTAGGTTTGTCTACACTAAACATAAAACTAGTGTCAACGGAGCACCAGTTTTGCCCTCTAAGTATGTACCCGTTTTACATACTGGGTAAAGTTTATTTTATATTTTTATGAATGTCATCGTCAAAACCAACTAAGAAGCTGGTGTATTTTGAATGATGGGAGAGTGGAAGACAATTAGGGAGCTAATCTCCAAAATAATATGTTCAAAACCCTAAATCTAAAATTGTTCGTTCTTGAACAAAAATGACTTTGTCATTATTGTATGTATCTAAATCGAGCTAGATCATACCATTTCTGCATCAAAGCAAGAATACACTGTCCAATGTCAGGGGTAAGCTAGCTTGAGTCTATCTAAGTCCACTTCAACGACGGTCTGTCACAGAATCACGACCATCTTGTCGCAAGGTCAGTAGCTAAAGACTGCTAAACATTAGTCTTCATAACGGATGTCTTATAGTCCAATCAATCTATTGGCTAAAACTACTGGTTACAATCATTTGTGCACCACTTATGTATATGTCATATTTACTACACTAGTTAAGTTTATGTCATTATGTCATCATTTCCTATAACTGTCTTTGGTGTCTTATGTTAAGTTTCTTTTGTTTTATAGATTAATTATGAATTACGTCATCAGTCTCCGTTATCTCTTATGTTAGGTAGAATTGAGGGTATCTTTTATATAATGTCGTCATCAATCAGTTCACACTAGTTCTGTCGGTCTATACTTATCTAAAACTAAGTCTGTCTGTCTATATTTATCTAAAACTAGGTTTGTCTGTCTATATCTATCTAAAACTAGGTTTGTCCACAGCAGTGTTTCTCAACCCTGATAGTAGCAACGCCCCCTTTTGACAACAAATATTTTAAAAAGCCCCCCCACCCTTTTAACACCCCCTTGCTCTTTATCGTGTATACACAAACACACACACACACACACATAACCATATACTCCACCATACTTTTAAAAAAGCAATACAGTTAATGAGTTATCTTTTCTTATAATATAAAGAAAAAGAGAAAGCAGATTTATAAAAGCATAGTTATATTAAATATGTGTTTAAGTACGGAATTATATACACCACAAGTTCATTATACTTGAATTACAAATTGGCAGTGCAAAAGATATAAAATTAGTTCTTACAACTCTATAACTATCATAATCATATCATTTTAATAATGCCTAAGTGACTGCATATATCTTCAAATATGAATATTTAAGCCTCTCCTTATGTAACCACTTTAAACATGAAATAAATTGGACAAATTATTAGTTGATAATAATGATATAATTATATAAAAATTCACTTACTAATGAAGCTTAATGAGATCCTTGCACTTGGTGTGACTCAGCCAGTTTTGTAATATTTGGTTCTAAGTTTGTTAAAAGAAGTTTCAAATCTCCTCTGTTACAAATCTGCAGTTGGTTTCGTTGCTTTTGTAGTAGCAGTATTACTGCAATGAACCCCTTCTCCACCAAATACGACTTTGGGAATGCTGTAATTAGCAATTTAGTTTCACGCCAAAGAACGGGATACTCAAGCCTCTGCTGGATCCAAAATGTTTCGTAATGTGTGTGACTGAATCGTGCTTTTGCCTCGAAGTCATTTTGTAGCTCAATTAATTCTTCTTGTAAATGTTGACTAACATGTTCCACGTCTGATTAAAACGGATTAATCACCCAATCCGTTATTATTAGTTCTTGCAAGTCTTTAAATCTTATGCTCATATCATTTTTAATAGCGTCCAAATGAGTGCAATAAACCTCTAAATCTGAATCTTTAAGCCTGTCCCCACCTAACTGCAGTAAACATGGAAAATGAGAAAGTTCTCGGCGACTAAGATTATTTTTATATAATGTCAATTTGTTGATGAACCCCATGATAATTCCTTTCACTTTAATCAGACTGATCTCATTTCCTTGTAGCTTAAGAAGAACCTCATTTAACTTTTCAAATATATCTGAAAGATGGGCCACATCGTTTCGCAATACTTCTCTTTCGATGCTAAATTCTTCTTTGATTGAATCCAAAAACTCTACAACAGTATTAAATAATGCCCATAATCTTTTTAAACAGTTACCTTAGGACAGCCATCGCACTTCCTTGTGTAGGAGATGTTCAAACTCTTCACCATTATCACAAGAAAGTTTACGAAATAATCTATCGTTCAACGAATGCGCCTTAATTTTGTTAACAACACTGATAACACAGTTCACTGATTTGTGGAGTCTGTCACTAAGATGCTTGGTGATTAAATGTTGTTGATGAATAACACAATGAATTGTTAAAACATCTGGTGCTACATTTTTTAAGTAGGCCAGAAACCCATGATGACAACCAACCATAGCTGGTGCTCCGTCTGTCGCAAATGTGATGACATTGGAAAAAGGAATTTCTTTTTTCCAACAAAAATGTTTCAAGGGTTTCAAAGATTGATAACCCCTTTGTATCTGCTGTCAGTAGTTTTGAAAATAACATATCCTCTTTGATATTTTCATTCTTTATGTATCTCACATATGCGAGCAGCAAAGCTTTGTTATCACGCACAACGCTTTCATCCAACTTTAGTGAAAATTCAGTAGACTGCAAATCAGTACACAGCTGATTTTCAGCATCGCTTGCCATCTCATTTATTCTTCTTGAAACAGTATCTTTGCTCAATGGAATAGAAGAAATGATGTCACTTAGATTTCTTTCCATTATTGTGCTAATTACCTCCCGTACAGCTGGTAAAATTAAGTTTTCTCCAATGTTGTGATGTTTACCATATTTTGCAATATCTGTTGTAATGTTAGAAAACTGAATGTCAGCCTGCAATATCTGTTGTAATGTTAGAAAACTTAATGTCAGCCTACAACTCTGCTGTAATGTTAGAAAACTGAATGTCATCCTGAAATATCTGTTGCAGTGCTTTACTTGACGACTTCTCCTTCAAGTTAGCTGTCATGAAAGTTATGCAGGAACCCATCCCATATTTCCGCCAGTTTTCAGACACACACCATGAACAAGCAGATGTCAACATGGGCCTCTCTGATGCACTCAAAGTTGGTGAGGTAAAAGAAATTCAGTTGTCAAAAATATGTTTTTACAAAAATGAACCACAGCAAGTTTATTGTTGAATAAGCATTGTTAGTTTGTTTTTGTTGTTTTTTTTAAGATGGAAAAATGTAATTTTTTTTTTTTTTGGTAGGACGAACACAGTTTTTTTTTTTTCCAGAAGGGACATTGTTTAGTTTTTTTTAATTTTTGTACAAGAAAAACTTATTTTTGTAAGGGGAAAATTGCATTTTCTAGAATCTTCTAGCTTCATTAAGAATCACAAAGAGAGCCATGAAATGTTGATAAAAAAAAAAACACATTTTGTTGTCATGACAAACCTAAGACTGTATAGTTAAATCTTTCCATTTTATGCAAAATCTGATGGATGGGTTTGAAAAAAAAATCGAAAAAAGGTGATTCGTCTTACGAGGACAAAGGACAAAGAAAATAGTCTACGTTACGGCCACAAGGCCTTCGTCAGGAAAGGAAAGAAAGTGAAGGCTAGATAGGACACATAAAAACTAAATAAAATAAAAACTGGGTACTTCCCTGAAGGCAAGAACCGAAATTCTATCAAAATCGCTGTCCTGTTGATAAGCGCGTGGCTGAACAGACAGCGACTTCCGCCGCCGGATGTACACAATGCATACTAAGAAACTAAAAAACGAAACCGGAAAATAAACTACCCAACGTGATAAAAGTGGGGACTGGAAATAATAAGGGACAGAATGAGTGGGAGATAAATAAATATGAAAATAAAAAAATGTATATGGCATACAAATAGAAGAATAGGATAAGAGTGGAAAGAGTAAAATAGAGCAAGAGAGGAGAGGGTGACCTCAGACAAAGGTGTGAAAAGTGTTGAGACCGGCTGGTTTTAGACACCCCATGCGGTGGATAAGACGGTTCTCAAGCTGTTCTCGGCTGGCAGTGTCAGAGGAGCAGGATCGGATCGCTGTGACCTGGATGTCGATGGGACCATGGTGGTCAGGACCATTGAAGTGTATAGCAACTGGTGTTGACTTTTGCTGAGCGATGTCATTTAAGTGCTGGCTGAATCTGTCCCCAAGTCGTTTGCCTGTTTGGCCAATATAGGTTTTGCAGCAACGTTTACATATGATCGTATAAATGACATTGCGCGATTCACACGTGAAGCTACTAGTGATGGTGTACGTAGCCTTAGGAAAGGACACCTTCTGGGTTGAGATGACATACTTGCACGTGTTGCATCGTGTCCGACCACAGGGTAGTGTGCCAAAGTGAGTGGCATTCTCCTTTGGGAGACGGCTGTGAACAAGAAGATCCTTCAAGTTCTTGTCACGTCTATATGCCACCAAAGGTGCTTCACTGAATACTTTTTGGGTCAGAGGCTCTGCTTGGAGGATAGGGAGGTGGCGGAAAAGGATCTGTTTGACAGTAGTACTGTGAGGGTGATGGGTCAAGATTAATTTGACTCTATCCGAAGTGGATTTATGGTGAGGTTTGAGGGCCTCCAGACGAGAGATGGGGAGCACACGTTGGAGAGCAGAGGTGAGAACATGTTCTGGATAAAGTCTGTTACGGAAAAAATCCAACATCTCATTTGCTCGTAAGTGGAAGTCATCGTCGTCTTGGCATAAACGGCGGAGGCGGAGAAGTTGTGAAAAAGGAAGGGAGTCACGACAAGCCCGAGGATGAGAAGAGGTATACAGGAGGTAGCTGTGGGCATCTGTCGGCTTGTAGTATACTGAGGTATTAAGGCCGGAGGGCGTGATAGAAATAGTAATGTCAAGGAAGTTGACAGATACTGTGGAGACGAGGGAGGTGAACTTGATGGTGGGGTGAAAGTGGTTCACAAAGTCAATGAAGCGGTGTAAATCAGTCTCAGACATATCTGTGAGACCTATGCCATCATCGATATATCTGCGGTAAAACCCAGGGAAAGGACCGGAGTATTGTTGCCATATCTGATGCTCCAAGTGGCCCATGAATAGACAGGCATAGCTGGGACCCATCTTCGTTCCCATGGCAACACCGCTAATTTGGTAAAAAAACTGACCATTGAATTCAAAGGAATTCAGTTGAAGGACCAGTTCAGCAAGTATTTTATATCCTATTCACCTATTTATTTTCGTATTTCCCTATTCTTCCTTCATACCTTATATTACCGCAATCTACCCTATTTATTTATTGTTTCAGCGTCTTATATTTTATTTATTTCATATTTTACGTTTTTTATTTTCTGGACGTTTTACTTTTCCCCACTATGCCCTCGCTGAAATATTTTATCAACTCTCTCCGTGTGTCGGTTACCACCAGCTTTAGCTCCCTACCTCCTGATATATCCCGTGTCGCTATTGACTTTGCGTTCGTTACTTTCAAGAAAACTAGATTCACCTCCCATCTCCACTTTATTCACACCTGCCTCCACCACAAAATTCTTCCTAATGGATTTTCTTCCAATTTTCATCCATCTGCTGGTACACTCAATCCTAGGGAACAACGTCTCCTACAACGAATTGAGACCAGATGTGGCTTTCAACGTATGCGCGTAGTGGCCGCCAGTCACTCCCGCCTTTTATCAGACCTTAGTGCCCAACAGACCCAGCTTCTGCTTCGCTTACGTTGTCTCACCTCCAACAACTTCCCTTTCTATTCTATGATACGCACCACTATCCACACACTGAACCGGCAGCTGCATGAGTTCCTTTCCACGTCTAAACACCATAAACTATCCCGTCTCATCCCTACCCCCATAGCTACCCCTCCATCCTCCACTCCATCATGCACTCAGGTAGTCTGCATCCCCCCAGATCTACCCCTCTCTGAGGGAGAGCGCTCTGTTCTTAGTAAGGGCCTAAAATTTGTTCCTCTTCGTCCGACCCTAGACCAATACAATCTCCTCCAGGATGTTCATCGGTTTCACCGTCGCATGAGGCTGAAGCTCCATTTTAGAGAGAAAGACAGCACTCCGCAGTCTCAGGCTGAATCCGACATCTTCGCACGCTTTTCTGACTCTACTAAACCTCCCTTTACACCTAAACCTGGAGCCTCTCATGCCCTGGACCTGTATATCAAGAACACCATCCATGACATTCAGCAGCTCCGCCCTCGTAGATTGCATTATTCCAATCTCACTTCGGCAGAGTCTGGTGCTCTCTCCCTTCTTCGCCGTAGAGACGACATTGTCATCAAACCGGCTGACAAGGGAGGAGCCATTGTCGTCTGGCAGAAGGACTTGTACCTAAGTGAAGGTAAAAACCAGTTGACCAATGGCTCTTTTTTACAGGTCCAGGACCAGCGATGCGACTGTCTCTAACAATCGCATTGTACACAACACGATTAAACAGCTTATCTCTAGTAATGATCTTCCTCCCGAAGCATCTCATCTCAGGATTCATGACAGCTCTTTGGGCAAGCCTGTATTCTACATGCTCCCCAAAATTCACAAGATCGAAAACCCTGGAAGACCTATTGTCTCAGCCTGTTCTTGTCCTACTGAACACATTTCTGACTTTCTCGATAGCATTTTCCAGCCTATCGTTGTGAATCTTCCGTCCTTTCAAAGACACCAATCACGCTCTTACAACTTTCTCCTCTATCCAACTCCCAGCAGACCGCTCCTACCGTCTTTTCTTGCTGGACGTCTGCTCTCTGTATACCTCTATTCCCCACTCTGATGGTCTCCGAGCTCTTCAGTTTTTTCTGGACCAACGCACTTGCCCTTCTATATCCACTGTCACTCTTCTCCGTCTTGCTGAACTGGTCCTTCAACTGAATTCCTTTGAATTCAATGGTCAGTTTTTTGACCAAATTAGCGGTGTTGCCATGGGAACGAAGATGGGTCCCAGCTATGCCTGTCTATTCATGGGCCACTTGGAGCATCAGATATGGCAACAATACTCCGGTCCTTTCCCTGGGTTTTACCGCAGATATATCGATGATGGCATAGGTCTCACAGATATGTCTGAGACTGATTTACACCGCTTCATCGACTTTGTGAACCACTTTCACCCCACCATCAAGTTCACCTCCCTCGTCTCCACAGTATCTGTCAACTTCCTTGACATTACTATTTCTATCACGCCCTCCGGCCTTAATACCTCAGTATACTACAAGCCGACAGATGCCCACAGCTACCTCCTGTATACCTCTTCTCATCCTCGGGCTTGTCGTGACTCCCTTCCTTTTTTTCACAACTTCTCCGCCTCCGCCGTTTATGCCAAGACGACGATGACTTCCACTTACGAGCAAATGAGATGTTGGATTTTTTCCGTAACAGACTTTATCCAGAACATGTTCTCACCTCTGCTCTCCAACGTGTGCTCCCCATCTCTCGTCTGGAGGCCCTCAAACCTCACCATAAATCCACTTCGGATAGAGTCAAATTAATCTTGACCCATCACCCTCACAGTACTACTGTCAAACAGATCCTTTTCCGCCACCTCCCTATCCTCCAAGCAGAGCCTCTGACCCAAAAAGTATTCAGTGAAGCACCTTTGGTGGCATATAGACGTGACAAGAACTTGAAGGATCTTCTTGTTCACAGCCGTCTCCCAAAGGAGAATGCCACTCACTTTGGCACACTACCCTGTGGTCGGACACGATGCAACACGTGCAAGTATGTCATCTCAACCCAGAAGGTGTCCTTTCCTAAGGCTACGTACACCATCACTAGTAGCTTCACGTGTGAATCGCGCAATGTCATTTATACGATCATATGTAAACGTTGCTGCAAAACCTATATTGGCCAAACAGGCAAACGACTTGGGGACAGATTCAGCCAGCACTTAAATGACATCGCTCAGCAAAAGTCAACACCAGTTGCTATACACTTCAATGGTCCTGACCACCATGGTCCCATCGACATCCAGGTCACAGCGATCCGATCCTGCTCCTCTGACACTGCCAGCCGAGAACAGCTTGAGAACCGTCTTATCCACCGCATGGGGTGTCTAAAACCAGCCGTCTCAACACTTTTCACACCTTTGTCTGAGGTCACCCTCTCCTCTCTTGCTCTATTTTACTCTTTCCACTCTTATCCTATTCTTCTATTTGTATGCCATATACATTTTTTTATTTCATATTTATTTATCTCCCACTCATTCTGTCCCTTATTATTTCCAGTCCCCACTTTTATCACGTTGGGTAGTTTATTTTCCGGTTTCGTTTTTTAGTTTCTTAGTATGCATTGTGTACATCCGGCGGCGGAAGTCGCTGTCTGTTCAGCCACGCGCTTATCAACAGGACAGCGATTTTGATAGAATTTCGGTTCTTGCCTTCAGGGAAGTACCCAGTTTTTATTTTATTTAGTTTTTATGTGTCCTATCTAGCCTTCACTTTCTTTCCTTTCCTGACGAAGGCCTTGTGGCCGTAACGTAGACTACTTTCTTTGTCCTTTGTCCTCGTAAGACGAATCACCTTTTTTCGATTTTTTTTCAAACCCATCCATCGTATTCCACGTCTTACCGCAGTTCCCCTCCACTTCCTCGATTATGCAAAATCTGACATTTGAAGCAAACAAACCGACATTGAAAATGACTTTTATTAATGAATAGTCTTGACTTTGACACTTGTTGATGATGAATCTAAACTATTCTCTGCAGGTGTGGTTTAAACTTTGTAGCAACACAAAATTTGATTTCTTTATCATTGCCATAGATGATCTCCTGTAATAAAAAACCGTTTTATCTCAAATGTGCCCAACAATGTGTCTGAGGAAATGTAAATTTGTTGGTCTGATGAAATGTAAATTTGTTGGCCTAAGGAAATATAAATTTGTTATTCTGGGGAAAATAAATTTGTTGGTCTGATGAAAGGTAAACATTTGTTCTGATGAAAGGTAAATAAATTGGTCTGATGAAAAGTGAATTTGATGATCTGATGAAAGGTAAATTTTTGTTCTGATGAAAGGTAAATTTGTTGGTTTGATGAAAGGTAAATTTGTTGGTTTGATGAAATGTAAATTAGCCAATCTATGCTTCATTTGACAATGGTAGAGCCACCCCTTCACTTTGTCCTCAGGACAGCACTATTTTGTGTGTGTTCAGTTTCTTCCATTTTATTCCTTGTTCTACACAGTCCTAGGATGTCAGTTTTATTTTTGTATTCTGCTGCCACTTGTGCAGTTTGCTATAGTTCATTTAGTGTTAAAACATTCTAGGTGCCCTTTTTGGAGAGTATCCAAGAAGAAACAATGGTGAGCCAGGCCCCCACTTTTTTTTCTTTATTTATTTTCTGTGGACAGTGTCATAAAGAATAAAGAGGGGGATGTCATGGAAGGCACATTCAGAGGCAAGGATTAAGCAGGTGACCACAGTTGAAAATGGAAAATATATTCTTGAGTGAAGAGTGGAGTAATTCAGGTGAGAGCTGAACAAACTACCAGCAAGCTCATCATCAGCCTTGTATGAGAGGATGCCTCAGACCAACAAGTAGGGAATGGGAGTATGAGAGGATGCATCAGACCAACAAGCAGGGAATGGGAGTATGAGAGGATGCCTCAGACCAACAAGTAGGGAATGGGAGTATGAGAGGATGCCTCAGACCAACAAGCAGGGAATGGGAGTATGAGAGGATGCATCAGACCAACAAGCAGGGAATGGGAGTATGAGAGGATGCACCAGACCAACAAGTAGGGAATGGGAGTATGAGAGGATGCCTCAGACCAACAAGCAGGGAATGGGAGTATGAGAGGATGCATCAGACAAACAAGCAGGGAATGGGAGTATGAGAGGATGCATCAGACCAACAAGCAGAGAATGGGAGTATGAGAGGATGCCTCAGACCAACAAGCAGGGAATGGGAGTATGAGAGGATGCATCAGACCAACAAGCAGGGAATGGGAGTATGAGAGGATGCCTCAGACCAACAAGCAGGGAATGGGAGTATGAGAGGATGCCTCAGACCAACAAGCAGGAAATGGGAGTATGAGAGGATGCCTCAGACCAACAAGCAGCGTGCAACAGGAACTTGGTGTTGATTCTGATCAACAATAACAGTAGCATCATAAACCTCCTGGACAGAAGTCCTTACTTGTAGAGATACTTGTAGATATACTTGTAGAGATACTTGTAGAGAACCTTGTAGATATACTTGTAGATATACTTGTAGATATACTTGTAGAGATACTTGTAGGGAAACTTGTAGATATACTTGTAGATGTACTTGTAGAGATACTTGTAGATATAATTGTATAGATACTTGTAGATATACTTGTAGAGATACTTGTAGAGATAGTTGTAGAGATACTTGTAGAGATACTTGTAGAGATAGTTGTAGAGATAGTTGTAGAGATAGTTGTAGAGATAGTTGTAGAGATAGTTGTAGAGATACTTGTAGATATACTTGTAGAGATACTTGTAGAGATAGTTGTAGAGATACTTGTAGAGATACTTGTAGAGATAGTTGTAGAGATACTTGTAGATATACTTGTAGAGATACTTGTAGAGATACTTTTAGATATATTTGTAGATATACTTGTAGAGATACTTGTAGAGATACTTGTAGATATACTTGTAGAGATACTTGTAGATATACTTGTAGAGATACTTGTAGAGATACTTGTAGAGAAACTTGCTTTGGTTAGCTTGTTCATGTTGTTGTTCTTGTTTTTGTTCAATTTTATTAAATTATTTTAACTTAAATTTTCGCAGAATGAAGTAAATGCCCAACCTTCCATAGTTGCCACTTTGATCAGATCTTCTTCTTGTTGTTTGTGAAGTTTGCTTTTTTAACCTAATGTTTCTTCAGGATGAATTTAATAACCCCATGCCCAACCATCCTTAGTGGCCACCTTCAACAGATCTGTTAGGAAACATTGTTACTATTCTATGTTCCTCTGTAGGTCTGTGGTAATGCACAGATTTATAATCTGTATGGTTTCACCAAGAGCTGACACTCAGTGACAGCGGATCAAAGTCAAGTCTTTATGGCTTAACTAAGAGCTGACACTCAGTGACAGTGGATCAAAGTCAAGTCGTTATGGCTTAACTAAGAGCTGACACTCAATGAGAGTGGATGAAAGTCAAGTCTTTATGACTTAACTAAGAGGTAACACTCAATGAGAGTGGATCAGTCAAGTCTTTATGGCTTAACTAAGAGCTGACACTCAGTGACAGTGGATCAAAGTCAAGTCTTTATGGCTTAACTAAGAGCTGACACTCAATGAGAGTGGATCAAAGTCTAGTCTTTATGGCTTAACTAAGAGCTGACACTCAATGAGAGTGGATCAAAGTCAAGTCTTAATGGCTTCATCAAGATCTGACACTTGGTGACAGTGGATCAAAGTCAAGTCTTTATGGCTTAACTAAGAGCTGACACTCAGTGACAGTGGATCAAAGTCAAGTCTTTATGGCTTAACTAAGAGCTGACACTCAATGAGAGTGGATCAAAGTCAAGTCTTTATGGCTTAACTAAGAGCTGACACTCAATGAGAGTGGATCAAAGTCAAGTCTTAATGGCTTCACCAAAAGCTGACACTTGGTGACAGTGGATCAAAGTCAAGTGAAGTCAAATCTTTATGGCTTTTAAAATACAGCTTCTTCCTTAATTTATTGAATTCCTATTCTGCTGACAGAATATCCCGGGGTATGTTGTGGAGCCGACCTAAATAAGAACCTTCTAAATAGAAGTGCTCTTTAGTTTCTTAATGCTCCATTCTTCTCTTTATTTTCTCTGTAATGTTGCTAAGCAAATTTCCATTCTTATCCTTAATAAGGCCATTCTCTTGCTTGTGTTTCCCTTTTAGCTTCTTTGTTCTGTTGGACAGGTCCCTCCTATTTCCTTTAGTTGCAACGTCCTCCACCTGTCAAGCCAGTTCATCAATATATTTCTTTTGGTTGCAACGTCCTCCACCTGTCTAGCCAGTTCATCAATATATTTCCTCTTCTTATCTGATGTTTATTCTTACTTTTTTGTGAGCTTGTGTGCATTAGTTCATGAGGCTTGGCTGTCAAACTTCTTGTCTTGATTATGTTTAAATCTACTTTCTTACTTTTGCTGCTTTCTATCTTACTGATCTTTAATGTGGGTTTATCGTCTGTTTTGCTAATTATCATAGTTTTTGTTTTCTCAATATTAATGTCGAGTCCATATTCATGACTTATACTGTTCACTTGCTTCACTAGTCTTGTAACTCCTGTTCGCTTTCAGCTAACAACACGGTATCATCTGCATATCTAAGGTTGTTTATTGACCTTCCACTGATGTTCAGTCCTGGTATTTCCTGTATCTGTTTGAAAATTTTTTCGGTGTATAAATTAAATAGGCAGGGGGACAGCACACAACCTTGTCTGACACCTCTTTTTATGTCTATGTATGGTGAATAATTCCTTCCAGATCTTACTGTGGCAGTTTGCTCCCAATAAAGGTTACTGAGTATTCTTATATCTTTTCCATCAATACCTATGTCTTCGAGGCATTCAATTATTTTCTCATGATGGACTCTGTCAAAAGCCTTCTTATAGTCAATGAAGCACATATACATACTTTTTTGGACCTCTGTATATTTTTTTCTGCTAATATTCTTAGGCAAAATATTGCCTCTCTTGTTCCACTGTTCCGTCTAAAACCAAACTGTTCTTCCTGGATTTCGCTGTCTACTTTACTTTTTATTCTTTCCTGTATGATTTTGAGCAGTATCTTAATTGCATGACTCATCAGGCTGATTGTTCTGAAGTCTGAACATTCTGTTGCATTTGGTTTTTTGGGCAATGTTATAAAAACTGATATCTTCATGTCGTGTGGTATATATCCTGTATTGTATACATCGTTGCATATTTCTGTGATTGTATCTATACCAAAGCTCTCCAGAGCTTCTATCATTTCAATTTTTATGTTATCCATGCCTGCTGATTTTCCTTTTTGTATCATATGAATAGCATTCTCTACTTCTGATCTGAGAATGTTTGGGCCTTCATTAGAATCTGGTGATGGTTTTTTACCTCTGTTGTCCTCGAATAATTCTTTTACGTATTCTGCCCATCTGTTTGATATGTCTTTCTCATCAAGTAATATTACACCATTTTTGTTCTTGATACAGCTTCCTCCTTGTGCAAACCGTGACCGATTTGATAATTTCTTTATTTCTTCATGCATATCTCTTGTCCTGTGCTTTGCTTCCAAGTCTTCTATTTCCTTGCATTTTGTTTCTATCCACCGTTCTTTTGCTTCTCTACACATAGTACGTATGTCATTGTCTATTGTTTTATATTCTGGAGAAGCAAACATTCCCTGCCCACACTTTTTTGCTTTCTTTCTTTCGGTCATTTTATTCAAGATGTCATCTGTCATCCAAATTTGATTTTTCTTAGACTCCTTTTTAGGTAAATTTGCATTTGCTGATTGTATGCTTGTTTTTAAGCATTCCCATTTTGCGGTTGCTTTTTCTTCTGGGTTTTCTCTTCTATACTGCTCCATGCTTTCTGTCAATAACTGTTGATATTTATTTTTGACGTCGATTAAATATTTCTGTTTTATATCTGGTTGTTTCAGCGCTGATATTTCTATCTGGGGTTCCTCCTGTCTTCTGTTTCCTGCTCTTTTCAGCTTTATATTTACTTTGATGACGACTGGATTGTGATCTGAATTTATGTCGGCGCCAGGATATGTCTTTGCACTTGTGACACTGTTCTTAAATCTATGTTTTATCATGATATAGTCGATTTGATTTCGTGTTATATCTCCTGGGCTTTTCCATGTGTATAATTTCCTTGGGTGGTGTTCAAAAAAGGTGTTACATATGACCAGCTGGTTTTCTTCACAGAACTGGATAAGTCTGTCTCCTCTATCATTTCTTGTCCCTAATCCATACTGTCCTACTATTTTCTTGTATTTTCCTTTTCCTACTTTTGCATTCATATCACCCATTACTATCAACACATCTGTTGATTTGACTGGTTTAAGTGTGTGTTGTAGCTCTTCATAGTATTCCTCTATTTCTTCCTCGCTGTGATCTTTAGTTGGTGCATAAGTTTGTAAGATTGATATGTCGAATGGCTTTGCTCTCATTTTTAGTAACATCATTCTGTCATTGTGTGTCCAGTATCCACATACGTATTTTTCTAACTCCTTCTTTATCAACATTCCTACCCCTCTTTCATGTTTTTCTCCTCCTGAGTGTATAAGCGTGTACTGGTCTCTTTTTATGTAGCCTGTATCCAAAAGTCTTGCCTCTGCAACTCCCAGTATATCGAGTTTCATGTCTGTTGCTTCTAGTATAAGATTGTCAAGCTTTCCTTCTCCGTTCAGAGTTCTAACATTCCATGTTCCTATTTTTAGGCTTCTCCTACTAGCTTCTCCTACACATTAAAGATAAGCGTAAATGGGGAAATCCTGGAACAAGTCAAGAGCTACGTATATCTCGGTCATATAATAACAGAAGATGGCAGATGTGAAACAGAAATCAAGAAGAGAATAGGAATGGCCAAAGCTACATTCAACAACATGAAACATATACTGACATCCAAACAGTTATCTCACAAATTAAAACTGAGAATCATAAAGTGTTATATATATTCTGCATTTCTGTATGGCGCAGAAACATGGACGATGAATAAGCACTTGGAAGAAAGAATTGAGGCTCTTGAAATGTGGATATATAGAAGAATGGGGCGTATCTCATGGAAAGAGATGAAAACAAATAAGGAGGTCCTAGAAAATCTAGGTATGAAAAGAGAACTAATGAAGGAGGTCAAAGTTCGACAGCTAAAATACTTTGGCCACATAAAAAGGCATAACACCTTGCAGAAGACCATAACAGAAGGGAGAGTTGAAGGCAAACGTGCAAGGGGAAGACAGCGCTATAAGTGGGAAGATAACATCAAGAGATGGACAGGAAAGAGTCTATCAGAGTGCACCATCAAGACAAGAGACAGAAGACGTTGGAGATCCTTTACAGCCAACCTTCGTTGTGGAGATGGCAGCTGATGATGATCTTACTGATGGTTCCTGTTCTTATTCATGTTGTGCATTGTTATTCCCTGTTTCGAAGGACTTCTTCACCTGCCCCTCTCTTTATACTTTTGATGTGTTGCCAGTGGTCTTCTGTAGCAGCTTTGTCATCAAGTTCTTGAAGCTGTTGTGCCTCTTATAGAGTGTGATCATAATTTTGTTTGTTTGTATTTCGCTATATCTCACATATTTGTTGTTACATGAACATTTCTGGCTTATACATCAGGACAAGAACATTTTTGTCTTATACATCAGTACATGGACATTTCTGTTTTATACATTAGTACATGAACATTTTTGTCTTATACATTAGTACATGAACATTTCTGTCATATACATTAGTACATGAACATTTATGTCTTATACATCAGTACATGAACATTTCTGTCTTATACATCAGTACATGGATATTTCTGTCTTATACATTAGTACATGAACATTTTTGTCTTATACATGAGTACATTAAATTTCTGTCTTATACATCAGTACATGAATACCTTGTATTTCTGTCTTATACATCAGGACATGAACATTTCTGTCTTATACATCAGTACATGGACATTTCTGTCTTGTACATCAGTCCATGGACATTTCTGTCTTATACATTAGTACATGAACATTTGTGTCTTATACATTAGTACATAAACATTTTTGTCTTATACATTAGTACATGAACATTTCTGTCTTATACATTAGTACAGGAACATTTCTGTCTTATATATAAGTACATGAACATTTCTGTCTTATACATAAGTACATGAACATTTCTGTCTTATACATCAGTTCATGAATATTTCTGTTTTATACATCAGTACATGAACATGTCTGTTTTATACATCAGTACATGAACATGTCTGTTTTATACATCAGTACATGAACATTTCTGTCTTATACATCAGCACATCTCTAATATACACCCACACCTTGTACTTGAACATCAGCACTTTCTAATTCCTGCATCAGCACTTTCTATCTGATACACCAGCACTTTCTATCTGACACACCATCACTTTATGTCTGGTACACCAGCACTTTATGTCTGATACATCAGCACTTTCTGTTTCATACATGAACACTGTCTGTCTGATACATCAGCACTTTATGTCTGATACATGAACAATTTCTGTCTGATACATGAGCAATTTATGTCTGATACATTAGCACTTTCTGTCTGATACATCAGCACTTTATGTCTGATACATGAACAATTTCTGTCTGATACATGAGCAATTTATGTCTGATACATTAGCACTTTCTGTCTGATACATCACCACTTTCTGTCTGATACACAAACAGTTAATGTTTGATACATCAGCACTTTATGTCTGGTATATGAACACTTTCTGTGTGATACATCAGCACTTTATGTCTGATACATCAACACTTTTTGTCTGATACATGTACACTGTCTGTCTGATACATGAACACTTTCTAACTGATACATGTACACTTTCTGTCTGATACATGTACACTTTCTGTCTGATACATGAAAGTTTCTGTCTGATACATGAAAGTTTCTGTCTGAAACATGTACACTTTCTGTCTGAAACATGTATACTTTCTATCTGATACATGTACACTTTCTGTCTGATACATGAAAGTTTCTGTCTGATACATGAAAGTTTCTGTCTGATACATGTACACTTTCTGTCTGAAACATGTACACTTTCTATCTGATACATGTACACTTTCTGTCTGATACATCAACACTTTCTGTCTGATACATGTACACTTTCTGTCTGATACATGAAAGTTTCTGTTTGATACATGAAAGTTTCTGTCTGAAACATGTACACTTTCTGTCTGAAACATGTACACTTTCTATCTGATACATGTACACTTTCTGTCTGATACATGAAAGTTTCTGTCTGATAAATGAAAGTTTCTGTCTGATACATGAACACTAGAGGAGCCGCGCTGGTGTAATGGCTACAACGTTGTACTGGCGACCAGGTGTTCATGGTTCAAACCCGGCCGTCGGCGTTTGAAGAAATGTTTACGACCGGAAATTTGACTGAATAACCTGAACGGCTCCTGCACATAAATCCCGTGTGGATGGGAAGGAGCGAAGCTCCTGACCGGGTTGGAAGGAAAGTCCACTAACCCCCCAGCCTCGCAATGACATGTCATTGAGCCGAAAGAGCTGGAAAGCTCGAGTGCTGCTGGTTATAGAAAAAAAAAAACAAAAAAAAACATGAACACTTTCTGTCTGATACATGAACACTTTCTGTCTGATACATGAAAGTTTCTGTCTGATAGATGAACAGTTTCTGTCTGATACATGTACACTTTCTGTCTGATACATGTACACTTTCTGTCTGATTGTCGTGGATTTGATGGTATTGTATGGTTGTGATTTACCTAGTGTGATGCATGAGGTCAGCTGTGAAGACTCCTGAGATAAATGTAGCTGTGAATTTACAGAAGGCCCTTCTTGCTACCACTTACGGCCTCACGCATATCTTTTTTACTAATGAATGTGGCTACGTTAAAATTCTAGGGTACTGATATGTAATGTGTTGTGATAGATTACATACACACACACAGATATTTTATAAGTCTAATAATATTAATAAAATTTAAAACACACTGAACTAACTCAAGCTGTGTAAAATTTTGATAGTAAATTTTCTTTAAATTTATTTGTTCTGAACCAAGGTTTTATTTTGGCCAGAACATATGAAAGGTTTTGAAATTATGAATAAAATGCATGAATATGTGGCATAATAAATGACAGGTGTGTACATATGTATTTTACAAGACTAGTTAATATTACTACTGTTTATAGTTGTAATTTATCTGGGAGAACGATTTATGGATGTGCTGTTGGGGTGGCCTCATCACTCCCTGTCTATGGCTACTAAACATTGTCCCTTTATTGATGGAAATATAGTTGGGGTGTTAGAAAATAAGTTAAGTTGGTGAATGTCCAGCAGGCCAGACGCTCACGTATCTTGAATGAGTAGTTCTGGTGCTGGAATCGGGTGGCCCCACCTCTCCGTGCTTGGGGGCAATATCAGGAGTCTGGTGGCCCCACCTCTCCATGCTTGGGGGCAATTAAAGGCTGCTCTGACAAAATTACCTGACTGCACTGGTCCACACTTGTATGTTTCAACATAGCATTTGACACCACTTTGGTGCCAAATAAAAAACTCACAGTTCTGAAATAAAAATAGTGGGTCATGGGTCAGAACTCTACCTCCTGAGCCACTTCTACACTCAACATTACACAACAATACCACATAGACGGGGTCAGATCTCTCTGACCATACAGCACATCTTACCAAGTTGGTTTCACATAGTATAAGTTTCCCCAGATTACATATTCTGAAATATGTTCATTAGCTTCCTGCCATTGAATAGGATAGGTGATATGTTCCACTGATCTCAACACTTGATCCGCCCTTCATAATCCTTGCTGGCGTTTATGTATTTTGTTTGTCTCTAGACCCTGAACTGGGGCTGGGGATCTAGAGCGAATCCTTACTTGTTGTAAGGGCTAGATTTTGATATGGCAGTATCAAATCACTCGAAACATTAAACAATATTAAAATATACAAAGAAATACTTTCAGTCTTACCAGAATTATGAATAGAGAACACAGTTATCTGCTAGCAAAACTCAGCTGAGCTGCTGGCTCTAGTATGGCGTCCCTCTAAATATTTCAATTAGCTTTCGGGAAATACACCACTGAAGAATTTCTGTGTCTACTACTTGGACAGTTTATGTTAAATGGCAAAAATGCGCGTCTGAGCGCCGATAATATGATTATCTGTGGCCAATCACCGCCTTTCCCCTTTTCAAATTCAAACCTCCTACCAAAAGTCAATTCAGTCATACCTCAGTCAAGTATGTATTATTGTCTGTTGGTCCGTCTGTCTCTACTTGCGTTTTTTACAAAAACACACTTGTTTTTTGAACCAACTCTGCCGTCCCCTACACAATTTTGCCTTTAAAGTTATTTTTAGCCACAACCGTCCACCAATTCCCCTTCTCTTTCATTCTAACTAGATTTAGCACTTGAGTCTCAAGGCCGTAATTTTTTGAAAATTGGTGACATTTTTTGTTTCAATGCAGTCGCTCGTTGATATGAACAACACAGTCTTTTGTCAATATCTTCATTATTATCTATCCGTCTGTATAAATGAAAGCATATTATTTCTCTGCTCAAGATGGGCCATCAGGCCAGCTAGGTTTTATATTCCTAACATTATTATTAAGAAAAAGTTACTTTTCAAGGTTAGTTGTTTTTTTTAAAAATATGTTCGAGCATCTTCTGTAATGCGTTTGCCGCTGAATTCAAATAAAGGGCTAAGTATCGCAAAAGCGTCCAAGAAATGACTGTTTCGTATAATAGCTAAGGTCCTTTTTGTCCATTTCTTTACCTTATGTCAACTTGGGGACGTGAATTTTTTTCCTTTCCCCACCAATTGCGTCTCTTTAGCCTTGCTAGTTTCAAGCACGTGTTCAGTCATATTTTTTCCTTTTGATCTCCGTTCTCATCCCGTCTACAAGGGTAAACGTTTTGCCTTCACGTCTAACAAGTTAGTTTCCATGGCGGGTGGTGACCCGCGGCGTGGGCGATCATGCCTTCTAGTAACTTACGCATTCTTTTTATCCCTACATTTTATCTTTGGAGATATTTTAACGTTGTAGCACGGTTAATTTTATCACACATCTCCCCACTTGAAAACATGCCTACGGCAAGTTCCAAAACCAGTGATACACATAGATAAAATTACTCCTCACGCCTGCCACTACTCTAATTTTGATCACAGGGGTGCCGACTGAGGAAATCTGCACCGACATTCAATTTGCCTGGGATATATTGGATACTAAACTGATAAGGTTGAAGCAATAAAGACCACCTCAGCAATCTTGCGTTTTCATGCTTAGCCTGAGATAAGAATACGAGGGGCTTGTGATCCGTCTGGACCACAAAAGTCCTACCATACAGATAGATTTGAAACTTCTTTATTGCCCAGATTAACGCTAAACATTCCTTTTCGCTTGTGGAATATCCTTGTTCCGCCTTATTCAATTTGCGGCTTGCATAGGCGACTGGGTTCAGTTCCCCATCAGGTGAAGATGATCTTTGCAACAAAGCCGCCCCGAGTCCCACATTACTTGCATCTGATCTTACGACAAAGTCCTGTGTCAAATCAGGCAGTTTGAGAATAGGCTTGCTAGTGAGTTTTTCCTTTAAGTCTTGGAACGCTAATTCACTTTGCGCAGTCCAAATAATTTTATCTGGAAGTCCCTTGCGAGTCAGATCAGTCAGAGGAGCACAAATAGAGTTAAAATCTTTGATGTATTTTTGATAAAATCCGCATAACGACACGAATGATCGCACGTCCTTTTTTGTTTGTGGTCTAGGTGCTCTCTGCAGTTTTTCCAAGTTCTTGGGATCCGGGGTCATGTTACCCTGATATACAGTGTGTCCCAAGAATTCCAACTCTTTGCATCCAATACAACATTTTGTTGGCCTAGCAGTTAAGTTCGCCTCCCTAAGCCTAATAAATAACATTTTTAGAGCGTCAATGTGTTCTTCAAATGTCTCTGTGGCGACGAGAATATCATCCATGAAATTTGTGATACATGGGTTATTCAGGGGATCCAACAATTTGCGCATCATCCTTGAAAATACACTCGGAGCATTTTTCAGTCCGAATGGTAGCATGTTGAATTCATAATGTCCATCCGAAGTGCTAAAAGCCAAATAAGGTCTCACTTCAGGCTTCACTGGAATCTGGTAATAGCCTTTACTAAGATCCACCTTTGAAAAGTATTTTGCCTTGTTTAATCTGGCAAATAACTGTTTTGTGTCTGGTAATGGATCCACTTGTCCTTCTGTGACAGCATTCAATTTCCTGTAATCTATGCACAGTCTGTGTTCCCCAGACGGTTTTCTCAACAAAACGACACTGGAGCTAAAAGATGATTCACTGTGTGAAATAATCCCCTCCTTCAACAAATAATCTATTTCTTCCTTCAATGCCTTCTCCTTCGCGAACGGAATAGAATAGGCTCTCATACAGATTGGGTTTGAGTCTACCAGTTTCATGTCATACTGTAGCAAATTTGTATGTCCTGGTTTATCTGTTAATACATCTGTATGTTCCTCCAGAACCTGTTGAACTCTCTCCCTCTGATTTTTAGTCAGGTGCTTACTGACTTTTACCTGTGCTGCTGTTTCACAAGGATGTAATGGGTATTCATGTGAGGTGAGTGGTTCCTTTTGCATTTGAGTTGCGATAGCCAAGGTCAGTAAGGGGGTGCTTTCCTGGAGTGGTCTGTCCAGATACTTCTTTAACAGGTTTACATGATAAACTTTCTCCTTCCCCTTTTTGTCAATTTTATAGTTTGTTCTAGACACCTTCTCTAGAACCGTATATGGACCTTGCCATCCAATTTGTAATTTATTCTGGCTACCGGGTAGTAGAAGCAGCACCTTCTCTCCCACAGCTAGTTCTCTGTCTTTTGCCTTCCTATTAAAATATGCTGCATGTTTCTTCCTGGCTTGTTTCAAATTATCATTTGCCAGTTTCCATCCAGCTTTCAAACGAGTGGTCAGTTCGTTCACGTATTGATAAGATGAGGTAACAGTCTCCTCCGCCTTCTCATCTGTCCAGGTCCTTAATAGCGCTACATCTGGACCTTTAATTTATCATACGTATTTTTCATGGAACCCGTCGGGTCCCGTCCATTAGAAGCACTATAGTGAGGACTTTTCTTCCTAGAATCATCACTCACAAATCGACCACTACCAATTTTTTTCTTGGGTTTGTCTCCCCACTTTAGATTGCTTATGAGAGATCTTCGCTCTCTTTTCTGTTCTTCCAGTTTATATAATCCTGACCGAGGGATTGTCAGCTTATTCTGGGTTAAATTTCTTCTTTGTACTCGTCGCATAGTGGCCATGTTAATCCATTCAAGTGAAGACTGGGTGTGAAAAGGGGGCTCCCATTGCACTTTGTCTACCTGAGTATAATAATTTTTCTTTCCAGGCCTAAGAGTGCCCCGTGGCATTTCTAGGTCCTGCACATATTTTCCCTTTGTGGGTGTTCCCTCATGAAATACGCCACATGCTTCTACAAAGTTTTCAATATCGACATTTACGTCGGGCCAATAGTATTTGCGAGCAACCTTTTGGCAGATGGTACCGACTTTTTCATGGTCCCCATCTTTTCCAACATGTAAGCTCCTTATTAAATTTGCCCTGTATACCTTGGGAAGAACCAACTGTCCGTGACCAGTGGATCTAGTTCCTGTCTTCCTATATAGTAATCTGTCCTTCATAAAATATTCCCCCTTGCTCGGAGGGGTGTGGCATTTGGGCAATTTTTTAAAACATGGCTTGAGTGTCCTATCCTCAGCCTGCGCCTTCCTCATTGTAGCGAAATGGTTTTTGTTTTGAGGGGAGAAGGTGTACGTATGACAGACTTGATGGAAGAATAAAAGATAATCTTTAGAGGAAACTCTTCCAGATTGCAAGTTGAATGCACAGTCTCTCCTCGGGAATTAGTCCACTCAAAAAAACTTTCCAAGAGAATTCTGGTGAAACTAAACAGGATATTCTCTAGGCGATAAATTCTATATCCGATATCCTACAAAGGACTATGTATAGTACATATAGATGGATAAGAGATTTGGTGCCCAGCCACATTAAAAATATCCTGACCCAATAGTGTTTATTAATTTTGGCTCTGCCCCCAGGGTGTAGATTTATGTTACTAAAACTATACAACCCAATTAAATATTACAAAGAAAATAACAACAGACTCTGTTATGTAAAGTTTTCAAAAATGAAAATAGAATCTCCCAATATATTCAAATATACAACTAATATGTTCCCTAATCTATGAATGGTTCTGATCCATGTCAGAATTAATTTTTAATCATAGGACAATAGGAATATTCTGTAGTGGTTCTGCTGGCATGTTCAGATACTCATCTCAATTGCTGATGTAGTCTTGTTGCCAGGGGTTCAATATGTCCCAGCACTCCAGGTCCCGCAAGTTCTTTTTAGGGTTTCGGAGGATGGCAAGCTGCTTTCTCCGTCTTGACTCAGGGCGCATCACCAGCTGGGATGGATTAAGTCTGCCCTTGAGAACACTGCTTATGGTTTAGTCTTCTGGTATGGCAACCTGGTATGACAACCTGGTAGGACTGGATTGACAAACAATTGAAGCGCCATTAGTAATCTTGCCAGAGAAGTCATTTCCCATATCTGCTGGGCGCTAATCGTCCATCAGAAATCTAACAAACATTCATAGCTAACATCAATAACAAATTGCTATTTATTATCTAGGAAATACTATAGCATAACTGATGTTATAAGCAAACAGGTGGATCTCAACCTATATCTGGCTTCCAGCTTGTTTACCGCAGTGATTTTCAACGTGTGGGCTGTTAGCTTCACCAACTGTGAAGTTTGGGGCAGTGGTCATCAAAAGTTTGAGAACCACTGGTCTACCTTGTGCCCACAGAGCAATAAAATCAATTTGGGGGTCACTGTCAACAATGGTTTGAGAACCACTGGGTAATAGTTTTCTATTCTGCTGTACCATGTTCGGGTGTCATTGCTGCTAAGGTTTGAGAACCACTGAATTACAAGTCAGTCAACGTATTCATTTATAAAATTGGCTACAGTGCTGTTTCCCATCCTTACATAGTTCTATGTTTATGTGATAGGCATTCATATCCCTTGATAATACCATCATAACATAGGATACATGCACATTAACACATAAAAATATAATAAGGATATTTGCAGAAATCAGTTCAGGATTAAAATATGACAAGAATAATCATGGCTGAAATCATACAGTAGAATTAATAGAAATCATTCAGTATAAAACAAGACAAGCGTAGTTCATAGATGAAACTTTCAGTATACATAATGTTGTTGTCTCCTGTACAAAATCAAGGATATTAATTTCTGTCACAGTGAAAAACAAAAGATACTGACATGATATGTTGTAGATAAACATATGATTAATTCATGTTATTCATATAACAATATAGATCACTTACTCGCTGCGCTCATAACCACCGCTGTTTAAAATGACCGGTATTTCTTAACCAGACTATCTTGTCCAGGCCGGTCGCTGCCTAGCGAGAGAATGGGCTTACCAGACTATGCCTTGAAAATCGCGCCTAATTTCTCCAGGTTTCAGTTTGGTTGCTGAGGTCAAAGGTCAAAAGACTAATCCGCGCTCCCTATCCATTGGCTAAACTGTAATTATTCAGGGCGCGGAAGTAAAAGTTCACAGCGGTAAAAGGTCACAGTGGTTTGCTGGTAACCTCGATTTGAGAAAAAGGAATTTATTTTCCGAAGCAAATGGGAGATCTCCTGATGTGTATTTACGCGTGGTAGATTTTCTAGAGAATTTACAGAGAAGGAATGTTTTGGTATGAGAACAGATTGACAGAGAGAAAAGAAGGCGAATACACTTCGTGACATAGGCCCCCTTTTAAAAGTTATGCCTACGGCTAACTTAAGTTGAGCCGACTATTCTCTTCTGTCTGCTACTACCTTCCTGTCTCATATCTCTTGTTAATTCAATCCCATTGTTTCCTCTTTTCCCTCTGTCGAACGGTATGCCTGTAATCAACACATCTCTATCCGTTTCCTCATTGTCAAGGAGTTGAGGTATGTTAAGCAATCCTGCTCGTATGATCTTCCCTCTCTTATGTTCCTCCTTGTGGACCTTACATTGTAGCTTGCCTCCTTGCAATGCGGTCTATAGCAAATAGTTTTGCATGATGAGGTTGCCAACCTCATACATAACCTTATTTTAGTCATATTACTTGACCTGCCTAAGGACACATACCTATCTCCCCAGGTATGAGAGCGTGTATGTTCTTCTTTCGCTGTTTCTCCAGTGACAGAGAAAGATATGTCTGTCAGTTGTTCCTGCTCACCAGGTACCAAGGAAATTTGAACCCGCTTCACTTTCTGATCCCAGATAGTGGGTGAGGTTATCGGAACTGACTGAAGACTAAGTGCTTGAGGCTCATGTTCCTCTTTAGCCATTTCTCCTGTGTTAAAGGAAGATATTCCTGAAACATATTTCATCCCACCAGGTACCAAGGAAATCTGGACCCGCTTCACTTTCTGATCCCAGAGAGTGGGTGAGGTTATCGGAACTGAGTGAAGTCTTAGTGCTTGAGGGTCCTGTTCCTCTACAGCTGCTTCTCTCATGATAAAGGAAGATATTTCTGAAACATGTTTCATCCCACCAGGTACCAAGAAACTCTGGCCCGGCTTCACTTTCTGCACGCAGTTAGTGGGTGAGACTATCAAAACTTGTTCAGAATTAAGTGCACTGGGGTGGTCAATCCCTTTGCACTCTTCCAACTTTTCAGTGAAAATATTGGAAGATGAGTTAGGCATTGGAGTCTCCATAGCCTGTTCAGTCACACCATCTCTGGATCGTGCTGAGTCTCCTAAGATGATATATTTCCCTCCTTGAGGTATGGGGTAAATTCGTTCATCCAATATTGCGGCCTTTACTTTGCCGTTTACAAAGTTCGACCTAACTTCTACATAAGCTAAAGGCAAAATCATCCTTCTGTTGTTTATCATGGGTGCGGTTACCTCAACATCCTCTTCGGTGACTTGATCAAGGTCGATGACAGAGGCTGAGACAAGGGCATCACACCTAAGACCTTGATAATACAAACAGGTGATTTCTTCTCCATTTACTGTGGCAGTCTCCACATTTTGAGAATCCCTGTATCCACTCCGGGCCTTCGTCAAGTTCCCATCCATGGTAGGGACCTTAGCTTTGTATGAAGTCTTTGGGTTTGGGTCTCGGCGCCTACAGTCTAACTGATGTAGGGTGGCCGACAGGGGATGCTCAAGAACATCCCTTCCCTTCCCATAGGGTTGCGTAATCCTTTTCTGTTGAATGATCCTATTTGGTTGAGCAATCCTATTTACTTGAGCGATCCTATTAGGTTGAGCGATCCTATTTACTTGAGCGATCCTATTTACCAGGTTGTTTGTGCGGTTGTTTTTGGTATGCCTGTTGTGAGTTTTTGCTGAGGATGAGGAAGGTCTCTTCAGATTATTAGCACAGCTGTGCTTAATCTGGGTTTCAGGATTGTCTAGATGTCTCTGTTTGGATACCTGTACCTCTGCTCTGTCTGAGCCTGAATTCTGAGACATAGACTTGGCTTCATGTGGTGCAGTTATATTTACTGCTGAGGGTGGTGATGGAATTGGCAAAGGAGTGGCATGATGAGTATTCCTAGATTCAAGTTTATCCCTGGATTCCATTTTTGTAGGTTGAAACTGAGTTTCCATTTCTTGCAGTTCTTCCTTACACTGGAGGGATTTTTCTTGTCTTTGTCTCTCATGTTCCACATTCTCTTCCTTGCATTTTGCTCTCCATTCGTTCTGTTGCCCCATTATGCTCATGAAACATTCTACCTGTTCCGAGACATAATTTTCCAGCAAACTTCCCGAGAAGCCAGATAATTTTCCAATCTTATACGATTGCGCTGTCCATTTCTTCAGTCCTTCTATCTCATCCATTTTAACAGCAGTGGTTTTGCTGAGCGAGTATGAGATCTCTCCTCACTATCAAATAAATACAGGCTTAATACTTTCTATAGCCGTAACTAAACTAAAGTATTTTAACAACCTCTGTTATTTAAAACCAGCATACATACAACATGTAACTAATAACCAGCAGTACCACCAAGAATAGTTTTCATATCATAACTAAAATCTGTTTTTCTTGTAAAAATTTATGTGTAATTTAGTCTAGGGTAATTTATATGTCCCCTCTTTAATCTAATCCTAGACTTGGACACCAATAAGTGACAAGTACCTACAGCAGTAGTGGTCTAGGAAAGATAAGAGTTTTCATATCTCAGACAAGTGTCTAAATATGAAAAAAGTAGATCCCGGACGAGCCCCCAGTGTAGCGAAATGGTTTTTGTTTTGAGGGGAGAAGGTGTACGTATGACAGACTTGATGGAAGAATAAAAGATAATCTTTAGAGGAAACTCTTCCAGATTGCAAGTTGAATGCACAGTCTCTCCTCGGGAATTAGTCCACTCAAAAAAACTTTCCAAGAGAATTCTGGTGAAACTAAACAGGATATTCTCTAGGCGATAAATTCTATATCCGATATCCTACAAAGGACTATGTATAGTACATATAGATGGATAAGAGATTTGGTGCCCAGCCACATTAAAAATATCCTGACCCAATAGTGTTTATTAATTTTGGCTCTGCCCCCAGGGTGTAGATTTATGTTACTAAAACTATACAACCCAATTAAATATTACAAAGAAAATAACAACAGACTCTGTTATGTAAAGTTTTCAAAAATGAAAATAGAATCTCCCAATATATTCAAATATACAACTAATATGTTCCCTAATCTATGAATGGTTCTGATCCATGTCAGAATTAATTTTTAATCATAGGACAATAGGAATATTCTGTAGTGGTTCTGCTGGCATGTTCAGATACTCATCTCAATTGCTGATGTAGTCTTGTTGCCAGGGGTTCAATATGTCCCAGCACTCCAGGTCCCGCAAGTTCTTTTTAGGGTTTCGGAGGATGGCAAGCTGCTTTCTCCGTCTTGACTCAGGGCGCATCACCAGCTGGGATGGATTAAGTCTGCCCTTGAGAACACTGCTTATGGTTTAGTCTTCTGGTATGGCAACCTGGTATGACAACCTGGTAGGACTGGATTGACAAACAATTGAAGCGCCATTAGTAATCTTGCCAGAGAAGTCATTTCCCATATCTGCTGGGCGCTAATCGTCCATCAGAAATCTAACAAACATTCATAGCTAACATCAATAACAAATTGCTATTTATTATCTAGGAAATACTATAGCATAACTGATGTTATAAGCAAACAGGTGGATCTCAACCTATATCTGGCTTCCAGCTTGTTTACCGCAGTGATTTTCAACGTGTGGGCTGTTAGCTTCACCAACTGTGAAGTTTGGGGCAGTGGTCATCAAAAGTTTGAGAACCACTGGTCTACCTTGTGCCCACAGAGCAATAAAATCAATTTGGGGGTCACTGTCAACAATGGTTTGAGAACCACTGGGTAATAGTTTCTTTTCTATTCTGCTGTACCATGTTCGGGTGTCATTGCTGCTAAGGTTTGAGAACCACTGAATTACAAGTCAGTCAACGTATTCATTTATAAAATTGGCTACAGTGCTGTTTCCCATCCTTACATAGTTCTATGTTTATGTGATAGGCATTCATATCCCTTGATAATACCATCATAACATAGGATACATGCACATTAACACATAAAAATATAATAAGGATATTTGCAGAAATCAGTTCAGGATTAAAATATGACAAGAATAATCATGGCTGAAATCATACAGTAGAATTAATAGAAATCATTCAGTATAAAACAAGACAAGCGTAGTTCATAGATGAAACTTTCAGTATACATAATGTTGTTGTCTCCTGTACAAAATCAAGGATATTAATTTCTGTCACAGTGAAAAACAAAAGATACTGACATGATATGTTGTAGATAAACATATGATTAATTCATGTTATTCATATAACAATATAGATCACTTACTCGCTGCGCTCATAACCACCGCTGTTTAAAATGACCGGTATTTCTTAACCAGACTATCTTGTCCAGGCCGGTCGCTGCCTAGCGAGAGAATGGGCTTACCAGACTATGCCTTGAAAATCGCGCCTAATTTCTCCAGGTTTCAGTTTGGTTGCTGAGGTCAAAGGTCAAAAGACTAATCCGCGCTCCCTATCCATTGGCTAAACTGTAATTATTCAGGGCGCGGAAGTAAAAGTTCACAGCGGTAAAAGGTCACAGTGGTTTGCTGGTAACCTCGATTTAAGAAAAAGGAATTTATTTTCCGAAGCAAATGGGAGATCTCCTGATGTGTATTTACGCGTGGTAGATTTTCTAGAGAATTTACAGAGAAGGAATGTTTTGGTATGAGAACAGATTGACAGAGAGAAAAGAAGGCGAATACACTTCGTGACACTCATCTCCTCTGGATGAGCATTTATAGGTTCACCTTCTTCCTCCTTCTTCTGTGACCTGGTCTGCACTGTCGCCATGATCACAGGTCTCTCGGGATTCCCCAAGAAGACGTATCTACACCCCAATATCAGAGGGTAGATTGGTTCATCTATCACTGCAGCTCTGATTTCTCCTTCCACATAGCGAGTTTTCACCGTTATCCTTGCGATGGGAAGTGTCATGAGTGGTATGTCCTTAGTCGCCCCTTGTATTTCCACTGTTTCTGTGGTATACTGACTTGGGTCCACTAGGCTAGACTTCACAACTGAATCATAATCCAAACCTGTATCATAAAGGCACCTTATGGTGACCCCATTACAAATAACTTCCTCACAAACTGGGGGGTGATAAGGTTCCTGCTGTCCATTAGGATTAACCTTTAATCTTTGAGTCCCCGACTTCATTGCAGCAATGTTTGAAGGTTTCCTTCTACAAAATTCGGTGTTATGGTTATCTTTCTTGCACCATTTGCACCATCTTTTTCCTTGGTTCAACGGTTTTCTTTCATTGAATTTTTGGTCATTGAACTGTGAGTTTCTGTCTCGATAGTCATTTCTTGGCCGTTCAAAGTTTGTCCTGCCCTTATTACCCTGTTCTCTATTTTCAAATTTATTAAATGGCTGTGGAGCTTTAAAAGTTTCTATGTGCTTCTTTTTAGCACCACTTACCTCTGCCTGGGCTGCCTGATACCTCTCAGCGACATTTAAAACCTCCCCCAACTTCTCTGCACCTTGTTCCATGAGAAATTTTCTCATGTCTGGAGCCATGGACTCTCTCAATTGCTCTATCATGATCATCTCCTTAAGATCTTGGGTCTTCCCCAGAGCCGTCCATTTCTCCAAATAGGTTTCCAGTCTGGCAGAGAATTGGTGGTATGTCTCCCCAGACAACAGTTTGGCATTTCTAAATTTCTTACGATAAAATTCACCATTTTTTTCGTACCTTAATAACAAAGCCTGCTTTAACATGTCATAATTGTCTTGGTCTTCTCTGTTCATTTTTGCGAAGACTTCATAAGAAGTACCTCTCAGTCCCTATGATAACTTTAAACTCCACCTCTCTCTCTCTAACCCATATGTAGTAGCTAATAACTCAAAACGTCCGAGGTACCCCTCTATGTCATCGTCTTTCTCAACAAAATGGTCTAAATGAAACCCCATAGCTGATGTTGAGGCTCCCAGACTGGGCGTAGCATCTGAGGCAAAAGGGCTGGCACCATTTTCAGGAGCCTGGCCTTGTAACTCCAGCTCCCTTAGTCGTAATTCGTGCTCCCTTTGCAACCTTCTATCTTCTGCCTCCCTTTCGGCAGTCAACCTTTTTTGTTCTGCCTCCCTTTCGGCAGTCAATCTTTTTTCTTCTGCTTCCCTTTGCTGTCGTTTTTCTTCTGCCTCTAATGCTTTAGCCTCTTTGTCAGCCTCAATCTGCAGCCTCTTAAGTTCTCTATCAGCCTCAATTTGTAACCTCTTCTCTTCAGCTACCTTCCTATCTTCCCGTTCAATATACTTATCACATTCAGCCGTTACATATTGAATTAAAACCTGACCATCCATTCCCATATCCCTCGCCGTTAGCACAGCAGCTGATCTGAACTTTGCCAGCTCCGCCATACTTTTTAGACAATTTAGCAATGAGCAAGATAAATCTCTAACCACTAAAGTAATTCTAATTACTATAGTCTAAAATAATTCTAATTAGCCAGTTAACTAATTAATTATCACTGGCTGTGAAGATTCACCAACTTTTAATTTCACTTTTAATTTTAAGGGACACTTTTAATTTTCACAATTTGTTCCCTTAATTTAATTCTCCCACCAGGAGATCCTAATATTACTGTTAAGCTAATTATCCCTGGACAAGACCCCAATATATGTCGTGGATTTGATGGTATTGTATGGTTGTGATTTACCTAGTGTGATGCATGAGGTCAGCTGTAAAGGCTCCTGAGATAAATGTAGCTGTGAATTTACAGAAGGCCCTTCTTGCTACCACTTACGGCCTCACGCATATCTTTTTTACTAATGAATGTGGCTACGTTAAAATTCTAGGGTACTGATATGTAATGTGTTGTGATAGATTACATACACACACACAGATATTTTATAAGTCTAATAATATTAATAAAATTTAAAACACACTGAACTAACTCAAGCTGTGTAAAATTTTGATAGTAAATTTTCTTTAAATTTATTTGTTCTGAACCAAGGTTTTATTTTGGCCAGAACATATGAAAGGTTTTGAAATTATGAATAAAATGCATGAATATGTGGCATAATAAATGACAGGTGTGTACATATGTATTTTACAAGACTAGTTAATATTACTACTGTTTATAGTTGTAATTTATCTGGGAGAACGATTTATGGATGTGCTGTTGGGGTGGCCTCATCACTCCCTGTCTATGGCTACTAAACATTGTCCCTTTATTGATGGAAATATAGTTGGGGTGTTAGAAAATAAGTTAAGTTGGTGAATGTCCAGCAGGCTAGATGCTCACGTATCTTGAATGAGTAGTTCTGGTGCTGGAATCGGGTGGCCCCACCTCTCCGTGCTTGGGGGCAATATCAGGAGTCTGGTGGCCCCACCTCTCCATGCTTGGGGGCAATTAAAGGCTGCTCTGACAAAATTACCAGACTGCACTGGTCCATACTTGTATGTTTCAACATAGCATTTGACACCACTTTGGTGCCAAATAAAAAACTCACAGTTCTGAAATAAAAATAGTGGGTCATGGGTCAGAACTCTACCTCCTGAGCCACTTCTACACTCAACATTACACAACAATACCACATAGACGGGGTCAGATCTCTCTGACCATACAGCACATCTTACCAAGTTGGTTTCACATAGTATAAGTTTCCCCAGATTACATATTCTGAAATATGTTCATTAGCTTCCTGCCATTGAATAGGATAGGTGATATGTTCCACTGATCTCAACACTTGATCCGCCCTTCATAATCCTTGCTGGCGTTTATGTATTTTGTTTGTCTCTAGACCCTGAACTGGGGCTGGGGATCTAGAGCGAATCCTTACTTGTTGTAAGGGCTAGATTTTGATATGGCAGTATCAAATCACTCGAAACATTAAACAATATTAAAATATACAAAGAAATACTTTCAGTCTTACCAGAATTATGAATAGAGAACACAGTTATCTGCTAGCAAAACTCAGCTGAGCTGCTGGCTCTAGTATGGCGTCCCTCTAAATATTTCAATTAGCTTTTGGGAAATACACCACTGAAGAATTTCTGTGTCTACTACTTGGACAGTTTAAGTTAAATGGCAAAAATGCGCGTCTGAGCGCCGATAATATGATTATCTGTGGCCAATCACCGCTTTTCCCCTTTTTAAATTCAAACCTCCTACCAAAAGTCAATTCAGTCATACCTCAGGCAAGTATGTATTATTGTCTGTTGGTCCGTCTGTCTCTACTTGCGTTTTTTACAAAAACACACTTGTTTTTTGAACCAACTCTGCCGTCCCCTACACAATTTTGCCTTTAAAGTTATTTTTAGCCACAACCGTCCACCAATTCCCCTTCTCTTTCATTCTAACTAGATTTAGCACTTGAGTCTCAAGGCCGTAATTTTTTGAAAATTGGTGACATTTTTTGTTTCAATGCAGTCGCTCGTTGATATGAACAACACAGTCTTTTGTCAATATCTTCATTATTATCTATCCGTCTGTATAAATGAAAGCATATTATTTCTCTGCTCAAGATGGGCCATCAGGCCAGCTAGGTTTTATATTCCTAACATTATTATTAAGAAAAAGTTACTTTTCAAGGTTAGTTGTTTTTTTAAAAAAATATGTTCGAGCATCTTCTGTAATGCGTTTGCCGCGGAATTCAAATAAAGGGCTAAGTATCGCAAAAGCGTCCAAGAAATGACTGTTTCGTATAATAGCTAAGGTCCTTTTTGTCCATTTCTTTACCTTGTGTCAACTTGGGGACATGAATTTTTTTCCTTTCCCCACCAATTGCATCTCTTTAGCCTTGCTAGTTTCAAGCACGTGTTCAGTCATATTTTTTCCTTTTGATCTCCGTTCTTATCCCGTCTACAAGGGTAAACGTTTTGCCTTCACGTCTAACAAGTTAGTTTCCATGGCGGGTGGTGACCCGCGGCATGGGCGATCATGCCTTCTAGTAACTTACGCATTCTTTTTATCCCTACATTTTATCTTTGGAGATATTTTAACGTTGTAGCACGGTTAATTTTATCACACTGATACATGTATACTTTCTGTCTGATACATGAAAGTTTCTGTCTGATACATGAGCACTTTGTATCGGATGCACTGAGCATTAAGACAAATCTAGTATTTCTCAACACTTCTCCTCTGTGTTCATGTATTGTGGTCATATACACATATAGTAACAATATTTATTCTATGTTGTAGGTCATTGACCTCCCACCCCAGGACCGAGAATCTGTCAGTGAGCAAGGCATAGACCATAATGCAGCCTCAAAAGTCTTCTCTGAAGCAGGCATCAGTGGTAAAGAACGTGCTTCACTCACTGAAGATCACGACACGGTATGTTCTTATAGGCACATAAATGAGAATATAGTTTTAAATGGGTACCTGACTATGCTCATGAGTTAGGGAAAGGAAAAGGTGGCGAGGAAGGGATCTGGTCACCCCACCTCTGTAGGCAGGACCTAGTGTAGGCAGGACCTAGTGTAGGCAGGACTTAGTGTAGGCATGACCTAGTGTAGGCAGGACCTAGTGTAGGCAGGACCTAGTGTAGGCAGGACCTAGTGTAGGGAAGTCTCTAACACGTCACTCCTCTATGGCAGTATCTGCTATAGAACTACCTTGACCTTTACAGGAGAATATATTTCTTTTCTTATGTTATTGTTATTGTACCATTATACATTGTTATGGGCAGATTAAAGGAGAATATGTTTTATTTCTTGTCAATGACATAGTACCATTATACGTGGTTATGGGCAGATTAAAGGAGAATATGTTTTATTTCTTGTCAGTGATATAGTACCATGGTTTGGCCATGTCTGCAGAATGGGAGAAGATCGGATACCACGACAAGCATGGGAAACAAAGAGCCAAGGATCCAGACCCTGAGGACGACCCAGAGTCCGCTGGGAGGACAACATTAGACAATCTTTGAAGGACCGAGGACTAGAATGGAACCAGGCCAGGAGGAAGACAGCCGATAGGATAGTCTGGCGCTCTCTCTTCCAAACCTCTACACCTCACGGTAGAAGGGGAACGACTAAGTAAGATATAGTACCATTATACGTGGTTATGGGCAGATTAAAGGAGAATATGTTTTATTTCTTGTCAATGACATAGTACCATTATACGTGGTTATGGGCAGATTAAAGGAGAATATGTTTTATTTCTTGTCAATGACATAGTACCATCATACGTGGTTATGGGCAGATTAAAGGAGAATATGTTTTATTTCTTGTCAATGACATAGTACCATCATACTTGGTTATGGGCAGATTAAAGGAGAATATGTTTTATTTCTTGTCAATGACATAGTACCATCATACGTGGTTATGGGCAGATTAAAGTAGAATATGTTTTATTTCTTGTCATTGACATAGTACCATCATACGTGGTTATGGGCAGATTAAAGGAGAATATGTTTTATTTCTTGTCAATGACAGAGTGCTATCACATGTGTTTATGAACATATGTCAATGACAGAGTACCATCATATGTGTTTATGGACATGTATCAGTGACAGAGTACCATCATTTGTGATTATTGACATCATGTGTTTATGAACATATGTTAATGACAGAGTACCACCATATGTGTTTATGGACATATATCAATGACAGAGTACCATCATATGTGATTATTGACAAATGTCCATAACAGAGTACCATCATATTTCATTATGGACATGTCCAAAACAGAGTACCATCATATGTTATTATGGACAAATGTCCATAACAGAGTACCATCATATTTCATTATGGACATATGTCCAAAACACAGTACCATCATATTTCATTATGGACAAATGTCCACAAAAGAGTACCATCATATGTTATTATGGAAAATGTCCACAACAGAGTACCATCATATGTCATTATGGACATATGTCCACAACACAGTACCATCATATTTCATTATGGACAAATGTCCACAACAGAGTACCATCATATGTGATTATAGATATATGTCCACAACAGAGTACCATCATATGTTATTATGGACAAATGTCCATAACAGAGTACCATCATATGTCATTATGGATATATTTCCACAACACAGTACCATCATATGTCATTATGGACATATGTCCACAACAAAATACCATCATACTTGTTTATTGACAGATTAAATGAGAATAAGTTTCATGTCTTGTCAGTGAGAGAGTACTATCTTAGCGAGTGCAGTTTTCTGGTTTTACCCAGGCCCCAAAAGGGAGGCATAATTTTCTACAAATAATGTTTTAAAAACAAGCAGTAGACATATTTTAATTCGGCTGATACATGTATTATGCATCAAACTTTATGAAATTGGTTGAAGAATGTTGTGAAACAATATTGAGTTCTTATGTGATGTAATAATTGTTTGTTATGTCTTGCAAAGTGTAGAAACAATAAAAAAAATTTTTTAAATTAATAAAAATTTTGCACATACATGTTAATGAGTCAGCTCTACTTGATCCCTTGGTAGTAAAAGCCCTGGAATCAAAACGTATATACAATAGAAAAGTAATCTAAAAAGTTTGATCACAAACAAACGAAAATTCTAATTTTTATTATTTTTTGTGAAGTCACATACTGCTGAACTGGAATCTCACACATTCCTATCCACACAATGTAATTAATTTATTACTTAAAAATATCAAATTTGTGAAATGTTCTTATCGGAATTGAAAATAAGTTATCATCACTATTGATATTGCTAAAATTCATTTAGAAATAATCTGTTGAGGTTGATCCGTTAATAGTTTATGACTGTTATTTATGTGACTATGCTACTTGTTTACCATTAGTCACTGTAACTTATTACCATTAGTCACTGTAACTTATTACCAGTAGTCACTGTAACTTATTACCAGTAGTCACTGTAACTTTTTACCAGTAGTCACTGTAACGTATTACCATTAGTCACTAACTTATTACCAGTAGTCACTGTAACTTATTACCATTAGTCACTGTAACTTATTACCAGTAGTCACTGTAACTTATTACCATTTTTCACTGTAACTTATTACAAGTAGTCACTGTCACGTATTACCTCTAGTCACTAAAACTTATTACCATTAGTCACTCGAACGTATTACCATTAATCAGTGTAACTTATTACCATTTTTCACTGTAACTTATTACCAGTAGTCACTGTAATTTATTACAGAAACAGTAGTCTAAAGCTGGGACAACAGACTTCTGGCTTCTACCTGGGGGTGGGTAGGACATCCAGAGACACCCCAGTGTCACAATGCTATAATGATGACAAAATCAAAATGAATGAATTAGATCTTCAGTAAAGACTAACTTTATGCATCATCAGTTAACGTAGCCCTACTCATCATCAGTAAACACGGACCCTATTCTCTCACATTTTCTACCTTTGTACTGCACTGACCCACTCATTCCATCCACATGTACCCATCACACCCACACAAAATGTTAGCATCAAACCATCCTGGTTGTTTCATGTCTGCAATTTTGACTGAATATCTGAGCTCTTTAAGGAAGTCAAACATGTGTGTGTCTTTTCAGCCGCAATCTCCCAATGTTTCCTTACCTGCCATTTCTCAGAAAGCTTCTCAGATTGACAGAATGGAGTTGGAGGCACATCAGCTAAGAGAGAAGCAGGCTGTAAAAAGGTGTGGTTAATGTTTGTGTAAGATGTTCTGTGCTAGTGTTTGTTGTGACTGTTGTGGTAGTGTTTGTTGTGACTGTTGTGACAGTCTTTGTTGTGACTGTTATGGTAGTGTTTGTTGTGACTTGTGGTAGTGTTTGTTGTGACTGTTGTGGTAGTGTTTGTTGGGATGGTTGTGATAGCCTTTGTTGTGACAGTTGTGATAGTCTTTCTTGTGATAGTGTTTGTTGTGACTGTTGTGATAGTCTTTGTTGTGATAGTGTTTATTGTGACTGTGGTGGTAGTGTTTGTTGTGATAGTGTTTGTTGTGACAGTTGTGATACTGTTTGTTGTGATTGTTGTGGTAGTGTTTGTTGTGACTGTTGTGGTAGTGTTTGTTGTGATAGTGTTTGTTGTGACAGTGTTTGTTGTGATTGTTGTAATAGTGTTTGTTGTGACTGTTGTGGTAGTGTTTGTTGTGATAGTGTTTTTGTGACTGTTGTGATAGTGATTGTTGTGATAGTATCACAAGGATAGTGACATATCTTCTTCCTCGTTTGCCTTCAGACCTCCACATTTATGACTCTAATAAAGGCAGTAGTCAACTCAAGGTTCCCGACATCTCCAAACAGTTTTTCATTGACAGAAGTGGGTTATTGCCATATGCTACTCCGTTCATTTCTGTAGGTTGGGCAGTACTGCAGCAGGTGTTCGACTGTCATTGGGCTGGTACTGCAGGTGCAGAGATCTGTTGCACCAATTTTGTATTTGTGGTATAGATGGTATTTCAATCTGTTGTGTCCAGTCCGTAGCCGAAAAATTATGACCTGTTCTTTCCTGGATAGTTGATGTTATGCATCATTTTTCAAATGGCCTGGGTGCTCTCTTTCCCATTTGGACTTGAATGTAGCTTTTATAGTAGTCTTTGCCATTGCGTAAGTTGTCTCTATATCATTTTGTTGTAAGGCACATCCTTCCTTAGCAAGTTTGTCTGCCACCTCATTTCCTGGTATGTTGCAATGGGCTGGTATCCACTGGATTGTGCACTTGTTGAAGCATTCGGCCAGTCTTTCAAGGGAGGTTATCAGATCTTTCAATCCTTTAGCATGGTGGCTCTTCAGTGCTGTTATTATTGAGATGGCATCTGTAAAGATTACTATCTGTATTTCCACCTGTGCTTTGCATTCAATAAGAGTTTCAGCTGCCTGTTTCAGAGCTTCTGCTTGAGCTCTGAAGTTATTGCAGTATTTGCCAGTGGCAATTGCCATAGAGTGGATTCTATTCTTTAATTTTATGAGGATGCCGGCACCCCCATTTTCAACTGCATTTTTTGCTGAACCATCAGTATATGTGTTTGTGTGTTTGTGTGTGTCTAGAACCATCAGTATATGCATGTGTCCAAAACTTTGCTGGGAAATTTTGGTCAATATGCTTGGTTGCTATACACTTTCTTTGTGTTTCTGTCTGCGATCCCTTACTTTCAATGCCTGGAATATCAGATTTTAACTCAGTAAAGCATCTTATTTTCCACAGTGGGATAGTTGTGCTTGTTGGTATTTTCTTTGCAACTGAGCTTGCTAGCATGGTATTTTTGCTAATTTTTGTCTTTTGCTTGGGCCACAAAGTTAGTTCGCTTGAGCCTGCCTCTTGCTAGCCTATTCATTCTTTGGAACATGGGGTGTCCTTCTAGTCTCTTAAATTTTTCAGCTTGTTGTAGGACTCTGCTGTCATGTCTGTCCTCCATTGACTGTAGCCCTGTAATGTTTTCCATATGGTTGATTTTTGTGGACTTTAGGGCCCCTGTTATAATACATGCTGCTTGGTTTTGGAGTCTGTTTACTCTGTCAAAATTTGACTTTGCTGCCGTCGACCAAGCTGTGATGCCATATTCCATAGCAGGTCTGACTCTGCCTGTGTACAGCTTTTTGAGGATATTCTCATCAGCACCCCCATGTGGTACCAGCTAACTTTTTCATGATGGCCATCTGAAGTTTTGCCCTTAGCTGTATTTTGGTTATCTGTAATTTCCACGTCATTCGACGGTCTAGTGTGATTCCTAAGTATGTTGGTGTTTCATCTTCTCATACTGCCTGCCCATTTAGTTGTAGCTTTGCTTGCTGTGGTTTGTTTGACAAAGTAAAAATAGTGTGTGTAGTTTTTTGTTCATTTATTTTGAGCAACCACTTTCTGGACCAAATTTCAAGGGCTAGCAGTGAATTCTGCATGCGCACTCTTGCTGTGGTGATGTATTCATCTGAAGTCCACATGGCCAGGTCCTCAGCATAGAGGGAGTTGTGGACATTCTTGTGGATGTTTTCTGTTATATCATTTATATATATGAGGAAGAGTGTTGGGGAAAGGACCCCACCCTGTGGAACTCCATGTTCCATTGTAGTTTTTTTGTTTAACTGTCCGTGCACCCGCACTCTAGCTGTTCTGTTTGTTAGATAGTGGCTGATCCAGCTATACATTCTTCCACAGACTCCATATTTAAGCATTTTAACTCTTAGCCCATCTTTCCAAACTTTATCAAATGCTTTCTCCATGTCTACCCAGACTGCTAATGTGTGCTTTCCTTCTTGGAAAGCATCTTCGATTTCCTGTGCAATATAGGTGACTTGGTCCTCTGTAGACCTATGTTGCCTGAAGCCTGCCTGTTGGTGCAGTAAAATTTGTTTTTCTTTGAGGTGCCAACTTAATCTGGTATTGATCATTCTCTCCATAAGCTTTCCCGTGCAGCTTAGAAGGCTGATGGGTCTGTAGCTGTTGGGGTCCATTCGGTCTTTGTCCTTTTTAAGGATTGGAACTA
Organism: Oreohelix idahoensis; assembly: GCA_024509875.1. Classification (NCBI taxonomy): domain Eukaryota; kingdom Metazoa; phylum Mollusca; class Gastropoda; order Stylommatophora; family Oreohelicidae; genus Oreohelix; species Oreohelix idahoensis. The sequence goes on from JAMPIV010004522.1 coordinate 106,830, forward strand.
GTACTGCTTCTTTCCAGGCTTGTGGTACAATTCCACGCTTCCAGCTATAGTTCATAATCTTGAGGAGGACTTTCTTGGCATTAGGCCCTAGCTCTTTAAGCATGTCATTTGTTACCCCGTCTTTTCCAAATGACTTTCTTTGCTTAAGGGATACAATGGCTGCCTCTAGCTCTCTCATGGTGAGGTTTGATGTCATGTGCTCTTCTGGAACAGTTGATATATTTTGGTAAAGTTCTTGCTCTTTGATAATTTCCTGTTGTCTGTCAGGTGGAACATTTATCTGGCTCTCATGTGAGAATTTTTTAGCAAAGATATTTGCTGCTTCTTTCTGTGTGAGTATTTTCTCATTTTGTTGTAGGGCTATTTCCTTATTTTTGCATTCAACATATTATTTTTATGATGTAAAAAGGGGTTATTTGAGGCTGTCCAAAGAATAAAAGTTAGAGATACTCTCAGAGCTACGTGCAGGAGATGGTAGCTAATTAGAACGTCCCAAGAAAAAGAGTGTCGTAAAAGATAACAGACGAGGCAACAAGAGAATCCAGAGACAAGATAGTGATAGGAATGATAAGAACCCCAACAACCTGGGCTGAATGAATTTACATGGGATTTTCGTTGTAAATTCATGTTCAAATTGTAGAACATCTCAGTGATAACTGATTTGTGAAGGAAATTTCGAATTGGAACTGTCGACAACCACGCTTACTTCCACTATAGAAGTTTGGTTACAAGAAAAGGCCAATCAAGCAAAGATGTCGTTCTGACATGAAGAATGATTCTCAGCATAGTTTTAAATTGCCGGCTTTATCCATGACTTTTTTAAATATATGAACTTGTTGTCCCAAGTTACATCATTTATAAGATAATGAATGAAACAATCAAATAACAACGAGAAGAAAGATGGTCTAGAAATGAAAAAATGAATAAAGTGACAGTCGAAATCAGATCCATAGACATTTGTACAATTGAACTAACGTTTTATGTTCTACGTGTTGGCTTATTTGATTTTTGTTGTTGAGAACAGTAACAACTAAATTGAAATTGTTCAAGTTCATGTTTTATGTTCTACGTGTTGGCTTATTTGATTTTTGTTGTTGAGAACAGTAACAACTAAATTGAAATCGTTCAAGTTCACGTTTTATGTTCTACGTGTTGGCTTATTTGATTTTTGTTGTTGAGAACAGTAACAACTAAATTGAAATTGTTCAAGTTCATGTTTTATGTTCTACGTGTTGGCTCATTTGATTTTTGTTGTTGAGAACAGTAACAACTAAATTGAAATTGTTCAAGTTCATGTTTTATGTTCTACGTGTTGGCTCATTTGATTTTTGTTGTTGAGAACAGTAACAACTAAATTGAAATTGTTCAAGTTCACATTTTATGTTCTACGTGTTGGCTTATTTGATTTTTGTTGTTGAGAACAGTAACAACTAAATTGAAATTGTTCAAGTTCACGTTTTATGTTCTACGTGTTGGCTTATTTGATTTTTGTTGTTGAGAACAGTAACAACTAAATTGAAATTGTTCAAGTTCACGTTTTATGTTCTACGTGTTGGCTCATTTGATTTTTGTTGTTGAGAACAGTAACAACTAAATTGAAATTGTTCAAGTTCACGTTTTATGTTCTACGTGTTGGCTCATTTGATTTTTGTTGTTGAGAACAGTAACAACTAAATTGAAATTGTTCAATTTCACGTTTTATGTTCTACGTGTTGGCTCATTTGATTTTTTGTTGTTGAGAACAGTAACAACTAAATTGAAATTGTTCAAGTTCACGTTTTATGTTCTACGTGTTGGCTTATTTGATTTTTGTTGTTGAGAACAGTAACAACTAAATTGAAATTGTTCAAGTTCACGTTTTATGTTCTACGTGTTGGCTCATTTGATTTTTGTTGTTGAGAACAGTAACAACTAAATTGAAATTGTTCAAGTTCACGTTTTATGTTCTACGTGTTGGCTCATTTGATTTTTGTTGTTGAGAACAGTAACAACTAAATTGAAATTGTTCAAGTTCACGTTTTATGTTCTACGTGTTGGCTTATTTGATTTTTGTTGTTGAGAACAGTAACAACTAAATGAAAATACTGAAGAATGAAGAACATTAACGATCAGGTTCATAACAAAAAAATAATCATCTGAGAGGTCACAGAAGAAGTACTACCCTTTACATAACAAATATTATCGATGATTTTAGATAACGAAAATCATTCCTCGCATGGCCTTAAGTCAAAACAAACAAATATGCATAAAGAACCTGTGGCACCAATAAATCAAACGTTGGTTCGCGATCACAGCCTAACGTAACTGTGACAATAGTGTTTGTTATGACTGTTGTGATAGTGTTTGTTGTGACAGTTGTGATAGTGTTTGTTGTGACAGTTGTGATAGTGTTTGTTGTGACAGTTGTGATAGTGTTTGTTGTGACAGTTGTGATAGTGTTTGTTGTGACAGTTGTGATAGTGTTTGTTGTGACAGTTGTGGTAGTGTTTGTTGTGACAGTTGTGATAGTGTTTGTTGTGACAGTTGTGATAGTGTTTGTTGTGACAGTTGTGATAGTGTTTGTTGTGACAGTTGTGATAGTGTTTGTTATGACTGTTGTGATAGTGTTTGTTGTGACAGTTGTGATAGTGTTTGTTGTGACAGTTGTGATAGTGTTTGTTGTGACAGTTGTGATAGTGTTTGTTGTGACAGTTGTGATAGAGTTTTTTGTGACAGTTGTGGTAGTGTTTGTTGTGACAGCTGTGATAGTGTTTGTTGTGACAGTTGTGGTTGTGTTTGTTGTGACTGTTGTGATAATCTTTGTTCTGATAGTGTTTATTGTGACTGTTGTGATAATCTTTATTGTGATAGTGTTTGTTGTGACTGTTGTGGTAGTGTTTGTTATGACTGGTGTGATAGTCTTTGTTGTGACTGTTATGATACTGTTTGATGTGATAGTGTTTGTTGTGACTGTTGTGGTAGTGTTTATTTTGACTGTTGTGATAGTCTTTGTTGTGACTGTTATGGTATTGTTTGTTGTGAATGTTGTGGTAATGTACATTGTGACTGTTGTGGTAGTATTTGTTGTTACATTTGTGATAGTCTTTGTTCTGACAGTTGTGATAGTGTTTGTTGTGACTGTTGTGGTAGTGTTTGTTGTGATAGTGTGTGTTGTGACTGTTGTGATGGTTTTTATTGTGACAGTTGTGATAATGTAGTTTGTGACTGTTGTGAAAGTGTTTATTGTGAAAGTGTTTGTTGTGATAGTGATTGTTGTAATAGTGTTTGTTGACACAGTGTTTGTTGTAACAGTATTTATTGTGATAGTGTTTGCTGTGATAGTGTTTGTTGTGATAGTGTTTGTTGTGACAGTGTTTGTTGTGACAGTATTTATTGTGATAGTGTTTGTTGTGATAGTGTTTGTTGTGACAGTGTTTGTTGTGACAATGTTTGTTGTGACAGTATTTATTGTGATAGTGTTTGTTGTGATAGTGTTTGTTGTGATAGTCTTTGTAGTGAAAGTGTTTGTTGTGACAGTGTTTGTTGTGATAGCGTTTTTTGTGATAGTCTTTGTTGTGATAGTCTTTGTTGTGATAGTCTTTGTTGTGAATGGGTTTGTGGTGATAGTGTTTGTCGTGACAGTATTTATAGTGACAGTCTTTATTGTGACTTATGGCAGTGTTTTTTTAATGCTTTATATGTGTGTTGTATTATGGTACTATTTGTTTATGTTGGGAGGGTTTGTAAAAAAAGTATTTATATATATACAGTATTTATATAGTATATATATGGCAGTGTTTTTTTAATGCTTTATATGTGTGTTGTATTATGGTACTATTTGTTTATGTTGGGAGGGGGAATAAAAAAAAAAAATATATATATATATATATATATATATATATAAAGGTAAAGGATCCCGTTACACGCCCATTGAGGTATCTTGGGAGTATGGTGTTTAGGCCCATATTTTTTGACCATTGGCACACTAGGGGTGATGTGGTCAGCATCATACCGGCCTAAATATTATATATATACGAGTATATAAATTAATAATAATAGCCCCTTCAGTCATAACTGACTGGGAATGCACCCCTGAGATGACAGCCCTCTGCTGCTTATTTTCCTGGTGTTCCTTTCATCGTTTTCTCCTCTCTTCTGCTTGCTGTGAGAGCATCTTTTCGTCCAATCTGAGGTGGCACCGTAGATAGCACCGCCACTTGGTGTGATCAGAAGTTTCATCCTCCCTAATGTCTCTCTTGCACACATCTTTGAATCTTATCTGTGGTCGACCAACTGTTGTTTCGCCATCTGCCAGTTGTCTGTAGAAGATATCTTTAGGGATGCGACCATCTTCTATGCCGTGGGCATGGCCAAGCCAACACAGTCTGCGCTGTCTAAGCAGTGTATACATGCTTTGAACGCCTGCACGTGACAACACCTTGACATTTGTCACTGTGTCTTTCCACGAAAGACCGAGGATGTGGCATAGACACCGTAGATGGAAGGTATTGAGCTTTCTTTCTTGCTTAGCATTAGCATAGGTCGTCCATGTCTCGCTGAAGTCTGCTGGTGATGCAGGCGTTATATGGCGCAGCATTGGTCTTTGTTGTGAGTTTATCTTACTGGACACAGTATAGCAACAACAGTTTTGTTCTTGTCCCATCTTACTGGACACAGTATAGCAACAACAGTTTTGTTCTTGTCCCATCTTACTGGACACAGTATAGCAACAACTATTGTGTTCTTGTCCCATCTTACTGGACACAGTATAGCAACAACTATTGTGTTCTTGTCCCATTTTACTGGACACAGTATAGCAACAACTATTGTGTTCTTGTCCCATCTTACTGGACACAGTATAGCAACAACTATTGTGTTCTTGTCCCATCTTACTGGACACAGTATAGCCACAACTATTGTGTTCTTGTCCCATCTTACTGGACACAGTATAGCAACAACTATTGTGTTCTTGTCCCATCTTACTGGACACAGTATAGCAACAACTATTGTGTTCTTGTCCCATCTTACTGGACACAGTAGCAACAACTATTGTGTTCTTGTCCCATCTTACTGGACACAGTAGCAACAACTATTGTGTTCTTGTCCCATCTTACTGGACACAGTAGCAACAACAATTGTGTTCTTGTCCCTACTTAATGGACACAGTATAGCAACAACTATTGTGTTCTTGTCCCATTTTACTGGACATAGTATAGCAACAACTATTGTGTTTTTGTCCCATCTTACTGGACACAGTATAGCAACAACTATTGTGTTCTTGTCCCATTTTATTGGACACAGTATAGCAACAACTATTGTGTTCTTGTCCCATCTTACTGGACATAGTATAGCTACAACTATTGTGTTCTTGTCCCATTTTATTGGACACAGTATAGCAACAACTATTGTGTTCTTGTCCCATTTTACTGGACATAGTATAGCAACAACTATTGTGTTCTTGTCCCATTTTACTGGACACAGTATAGCAACAACTATTGTGTTCTTGTATAGCAGTATAGCAACAACTATTGTGTTCTTGTCCCATTTTACTGGACATAGTATAGCAACAACTATTGTGTTCTTGTCCCATTTTATTGGACACAGTATAGCAACAACTATTGTGTTCTTGTCCCATTTTACTGGACATAGTATAGCAACAACTATTGTGTTCTTGTCCCATCTTACTGGACACAGTATAGCAACAACAGTTTTGTTATTGTCCCATCTTACTGGACACAGTATAGCAACAACTATTGTGTTCTTGTTCCATTTTATTGGACACAGTATAGCAACAACTATTATGTTCTTGTCCCATTTTACTGGACATAGTATAGCAACAACTATTGTGTTCTTGTCCCATCTTACTGGACACAGTATAGCAACAACAGTTTTGTTCTTGTCCCATCTTACTGGACACAGTATAGCAACAACTATTGTGTTCTTGTCCCATTTTACTGGACACAGTATAGCAACAACTATTGTGTTCTTGTCCCATGCAACAACTATTGTGTTCTTGTCCCATTTTATTGGACACAGTATAGCAACAACTATTGTGTTCTTGTCCCATTTTACTGGACACAGTATAGCAACAACTATTGTGTTCTTGTCCCATCTTACTGGACACAGTATAGCAACAACAATTGTGTTCTTGTCCCATCTTACTGGACACAGTATAGCAACAACTATTGTGTTCTTGTCCCATCTTACTGGACACAGTATAGCAACAACTATTGTGTTCTTGTCCCATCTTACTGGACACAGTATAGCAACAACAATTGTGTTCTTGTCCCTACTTAATGGACACAGTATAGCAACAACTATTGTGTTCTTGTCCCATTTTATTGGACACAGTATAGCAACAACTATTGTGTTCTTGTCCCATTTTACTGGACATAGTATAGCAACAACTATTGTGTTCTTGTCCCATCTTACTGGACACAGTATAGCAACAACTATTGTGTTCTTGTCCCATCTTACTGGACACAGTATAGCAACAACTATTGTGTTCTTGTCCCATCTTACTGGACACAGTATAGCCACAACTATTGTGTTCTTGTCCCATCTTACTGGACACAGTATAGCAACAACATTTTTCTTGTCCCATTTTACTGGACACAGTATAGCAACAACTATTGTGTTCTTGTCCCATTTTACTGGACACAGTATAGCAACAACAGTTTTGTTCTTGTCCCATCTTACTGGACACAGTATAGCAACAACATTTTTCTTGTCCCATTTTACTGGACACAGTATAGCAACAACAATTGTGTTCTTGTCCCATCTTACTGGACACAGTATAGCAACAACAATTGTGTTCTTGTCCCATTTTACTGGACACAGTATAGCAACAAGAATTGTGTTCTTGTCCCATCTTACTGAACACAAGATGGCAGATGTTAAAAAAATTAGCACCCATTTTTTCTCTGTCACATATCTAACATGTTACTGATTTAATGAGGTTGTGAATTTTATGTTTTGCTCAGCCTTGTTTGTTGAGCTGTTTTGTGCAACTTGTTTGTATATTTCTTTTAGCCACTTGAATGTTCAGTATTTAGGTGTTTGACAGACCACTTACTTTTTTTCCATCTCCAGACTTCCAGAGTTTGGCCATATTGTTGAGCAGATCCTGGAGAACACAGTATTAAACTTGATCTACGAGGCTACATCCAATGAGCTCAGCATAATTAGCAGACCCAGGTTGATTGCTGTCTCACAGAAGAAGTTGTCAGACATTAGTCTTGGGTCAAGGTCACAGTCCCAACTTTAAGGAGCTGCTTTAAATGTGGAATGGGGCTAAAGCATGATTGATCTTTGTTGATTAGTAGTACAGGAAGAGTTATGTCAGGTACAGGAAGAGTTATGTCAGGTACAGGAAGAGTTTCCATAAAATTGGAGTTTGGTCTAGTTTTGTCAGATTTATTTGTTTTTTAATCTTGTAAAAAACTGCAGTAGGCTGTGACAGAGGGATTAATGTGCAGGTTAGCCTTAAGAGTATTTGAAAAATAACTTAACAAAGAGATGTCAGTTGTTGTAGTAGTCTGCATGCCATCTGTGTGCCTAGATTGATAATGACAGAGATGTCAGAGTGTTGTAGTCCATGCAGCTAGATTAATTTTGACAAAGAAAATGTCATATTGGCATAAACATTGTGGTTTGATTAATCACGACAAAGAGTAAGGAGATGAGACTTAGTTGGTACCATTAAGTCAGACAGTATGAACTGCTGGGTGTATAAAATATACACTTGACAAAAATTGTCTGGGACTAATTCTGTTTTGAATTATTAAAAAAATATTTAATTTAAATAAATTAACCATGAAGCATAAAAGATAATTATTGAAGTCAAGAAAAATGTTTCAGTCAAATTTTTAATTGCAAATGATCAGTGTAACTTTTTTTTTAAACTTAGAAAAACAAGGATAAGTTTAGATTTCCCATTTCCTTTTTTTTTTAAAAAAACCTTACACTGTGTTTTGCTTGTTAAAAATATCATGACTGAAACATTTTTGTGTTCAATAATTATGTTTTATGCTTCATGAGTTACAGTTTATTTAAATTAAATATTTTTTTAATAAGTTGTCAAACAGAATTAGTCCCAGACAATTTTTGTCAAGTGTATATTTTATACACCCAGCAGTTCATACTGTCTGATTTAATGGTACCAACTAAGTCTGTTCTCCATACTCTTTGTCATAATTAATCAAAACACATTGTTTATGCCAATATGACATTTTCTTTGTCAAAATTAATCTAGCTGCATGGACTACAACACTCTGACATCTCTGTCATTATCAATCTAGGCAACCTTATGATGTGTTTTGGCTTGTTAGCCAATATCAAACAGTGCTACAAATGTGTTTACAAATTTGTAGGTTATGTTATTTATGTAATAATTTAACATGACTTTACACCTTCCAAGTCCAACCTGGTTCCTGTATTTTTACCATTGTTTACAAATTTGGTTCTGAAGACATATAATATTTACACATCTTTATAATAGTTTCTTATGCTTTATTACTTGTGTGTGTGTGTTTGTCTTTATGATAGTTGTGTTTGTATTTTACACTTCTGATGTTTGTTAGTATATGTTTTGTACACATAAGTCTGTAAATAAAATACATGTGTTTTTAGATAACAGTGGTGTGTTGTATATGTGTTTGTAGGTAATAGTGATTGTGTTGTACATGTGTTTGTAGGTAATAGTTGTGTGTTGTACATGTGTTTGTAGGTAATAGTGATTGTGTTGTACATGTGATTGTAGGTAATAGTGGTTGTGTTGTACTTGTGTTTGTAGATAATAGTGGTGTGTTGTACATGTAATAGTGATTGTGTTGTGTGTTGTATAATATGTTGTGTTATACATGTGTTTTGTGTTGTGTTGTACATGTGTTTGTAGGTAATAGTGGTGTGTTGTACATGTAATGAGTCTGGTGCATTGTACATGAAGTGATTGTGGTGCATTGTACATGTAGTGATTGTGTTGTGTTGTACATGCAGTGATTGTGTTATGTTGTCCGTGTAGTGATTGTGTTGTTGTACATGTGGTGATTGTGTCATATTGTACGTGTAGTGATTTGGTTATGTTGTACATGTAGTGGTCATTTAGAAGAAACAGGTCCACATAAATCATCATCATCACCCTTCAGCTTTCACCAAGGAACATAAGCCTTCAACATGCCCAAGTCTTCCTGTCCTGTGCCATCAGCTCACAGTCTTTCCATGTCTGCGTTGGACGGCTGAGAGGAATTATTGTCTGTAGATGATGTGTCCATATTGTTTGCTGAAGTATTTGTGGGTTACAGTATCTACAGGATTATGTAACAAGCCCCATGCCTAACCTTCTTTGGCTGCTTTTTTACAGCATACATCGTAAGGTACAGTGTTCCTATTCTTTGCTCCCCTTCTGGGCCCCATTAACACAGTGCGTCTGCCAGCTATGATGGTGTGCATGTCCTCTTGGTTACTCCGAATAAGTAGTTCTTGGTTGGTGATGGTATTCAGCCAAAAGATTCAGAGAATTTTCCTTAGGTAGATTGTGTGGAAAGAGGACAGTTTCGACATTTCCTTCTCTGTTACTCTCCAGCATTCCGCACCATAGAGAAGCACAGAAAGTACACAGCTCTCATACAGTCTTAATTTGGTATTTGTGCTGTACTGGGAAGACTTCCAAATGCTGTTGAGACTAGCAAAGGCTGTTCTCGCTTTATTCATTCTGTTGTTAATGTCCTTGCTTGTTCCGTCGTCATGTGTTACTATGCATCCTAGGTAAGTAAATGTGTCTTGTCTGTTCCACCTTCTGGTACCCTAATGTTATGCTCAGGATTGCCCACATTGAGTGTCATGACCTCTGTCTTCTTTAGACTGATGTTCAGACCCACCTGTTGGCTATACTTATTCAGTCGATCTGTTTTTTCTTGAGTGGGTTGATGTGAATGTGCGAGTAGTGCAATGTCATCTGCATATTCCAGATCTTCCAGTCCAGAAAATGTTGTCCATGTTATTCTTCTTGGACTGTCCTCTATTGTCTGGCCCATCCATAAGCCCTCAGTATTTTTCATAGGCAGCCCTGTGTATGCTGCCAAAAGCCTTTTCAGGATTGTAATGGGGCCCATGCCCAACCTTCCTTAGGTGCTTTTTTTATGACATACATTGTAGTTAACAGTGTTCCTATTCTTTGCTCCTCTTCTGGGCCTCATTAATACAGTGGTGGTCCATGTCAATATTTGTTAGAAATGTTAGTCCACAATTAAGAAAATCTTCTTATTGCAGGATTTTACATATTGAAAGTAAACATACAACATTGACTAGCTTGAGGGCATACCAAGAAGTTTACAATAAACATACAACATTGACTAGCTTGAGGGCATACCAAGAAATTTACAATAAACATAGAACATTGACTAGCTTGAGTGCATACCAAGAAGTTTACAATAAACATACAACATTGACTAGCTTGAGGTCATACAGAGAAGTTTACAAGTTTGAAGGAACATGTCAGAATTGATCAGTTTGAAGGAACATGTCAGAATTGATCAGTTTGAAGGAACATGTCAGAATTTATCAGTTTGAGACATACAGTATTTAACTAATTTAAAACATATACAATGTGTAAATGAAGGAATTTCCAACATTTTCAAGTTAATGGGGAAGATACAAAATTTACTAGTTTGGTGGAACATACTTTCTTTCTTCTTCGATCCTTAACCACCGACCGTCAAAGCAGTCAGTGGCCATCACGCCTAGTGGCATCTTGTAGGGCAACAACAAATTGATTCCACTTTGCACGGTCGGTGGCCATCCCTCGCACAGTGCCCCAACTCTGGTTCACTCCCTGCACCCCAGCCCCCACAGTCCTCCGCCAAGTTGTTTTTGGTCGGCCTCTCTTTCGCTTTCCTTCAGGGGTCCAAAGCATAGCTGTTCCCGTGATGGCATCGGGGCCCCCCCTGAGGACATGACCAACCCAGCCCCAGCGTCCGCCAGCCATGATGGTATGCATGTCCTCTTGCTTGCTACGAGTAAGGGTGGAACATACAACTTTTACAAATTAGAGTGATCATACAACATTTACAAATTTGAGAGAACATACAACATTTACAAGTTTAATGGAACATACAACATTTACTAATTTGAGGGGACATCCAACATTTACCAGGCTTAGTTTACTGTCATTCATCATTTGAAAATTTTGAAAATACAAAAAAAAAAACATAAAAAAATCCTTGTCTCCTCTGACTGTCTATCTGCTTACATGCCCATGAAAACTGGATCCCGATAGCCAAAAAAAAAACACCACAGCTAACATACTTAAAGAAATAGATGTACTTGCTTCCTATGACATCAATACAACTCTACAGTGGATACCGGGACATAAAGGCATCCTAAGCACTGAAAGTGCCGACAAACTGGCCATAAAACATGCCACAACAATTTAAGAACCACAAAATACATGATACACAACAACTGCAAACAGCATTGGATGGACCGCTGGCACAACTACAAGAAATGCAGAAATGTGTCAGCCAAACCCCAGAGACAGCATCAACAATTTCAGCCGCAGAGACTAGAGTACAATCTTCAGGGTGAGAACAAGATATGTACCACTCAAGCATTTGCACAGAGTGACCTCAGACCATACACCAAACTGCAACCACTGTAACAGACAGAAGGAGGAAACAGTTGAACACCCACTCCTGGAATGTCTGGCACTAGCAGATCTGCAGAAAGAATTGCTACCATCAAAATCCTCCATCACCAACACCCTCCATCACCAACACCCTATACGGAGATGCAATGTAATTGAAAAAGACATGTACGTTTCATTACCTGGCACAAGGAAAATAAGAGTGAAAACTCATAACCTAGGGGATCGGAAAAGTCAAAAGTAGTTTAGTTTACTGTCACATCTTTTATATATGTCTATCCTGGTTTCTTGTCCTTTATGTGATACCTAAATCTGTCATAGTTTCTTGTCTTTTATGTGATACCTAAATCTGTCATAGTTTTTTGTCTTTTATGGGATACCTAAATCTGTCATAGTTTCTTGTCCTTTATGTGATACATAAATCTGTCATAGTTTCTTGTCCTTTATGTGATACCTAAACCTGTCATAGTTTCTTGTCATTTATGTGATACCTAAATCTGTCATAGTTTCTTGTCCTTTATGTGATACCTAAATCTGTCATAGTTTCTTGTCTTTTATGGGATACCTAAATCTGTCATAGTTTCTTGTCCTTTATGTGATACTTAAATCTGTCATAGTTTCTTGTCATTTATGTGATACCTAAATCTGTCATAGTTTCTTGTCCTTTATGTGATACCTAAATCTGTCATAGTTTCTTGTCCTTTATGTGATACCTAAACCTGTCATGGTTTCTTGTCCTTTATGTGATACCTAAATCTGTCATAGTTTCTTGTCCTTTATGTGATACCTAAATCTGTCATAGTTTCTTGTCCTTTATGTGATACCTAAACCTGTCATAGTTTCCTGTCCTTTATGTGATACCTAAATCTGTCATAGTTTCTTGTCCTTTATGTGATACCTAAATCTGTCATAGTTTCATGTCCTTTATGTGATACCTAAATCTGTCATGGTTTCTTGTCCTTTATGTGATGCCTAAACCTGTCATAGTTTCTTGTCCTTTATGTGATACCTAAATCTGTCATGGTTTTTTGTCCTTTATATGATACCTAAATCTGTCATAGTTTCTTGTCCTTTGTGATACCTAAATCTGTCATAGTTTCTTGTCCTTTATGTTATACCTAAATCTGTCATAGTTTCTTGTCCTTTATATGATACCTAATCCTGTCATAGTTTCTTGTCCTTTATGTTATACCTAAATCTGTCATAGTTTCTCGTCCTTTATGTGATACCTAAATCTGTCATAGTTTCTTGTCCTTTATGTGATACCTAAATCTGTCATAGTTTCTTGTCCTTTATGTTATACCTAAATCTGTCATGGTTTCTTGTCCTTTATGTGATACCTAAATCTGTCATAGTTTCTTGTCCTTTATGTGATACCTAAATCTGTCATAGTTTCTTGTCCTTTATGTTATACCTAAACCTGTCATAGTTTCTTGTCCTTTATGTGATACCTAAATCTGTCATGGTTTCTTGTCCTTTATGTGATACCTAAATCTGTCATGGTTTCTTGTCCTTTATGTGATACCTAAATCTGTCATAGTTTCTTGTCCTTTATGTGATACCTAAATCTGTCATAGTTTCTTGTCCTTTATGTGATACCTAAATCTGTCATAGTTTCTTGTCCTTTATGTGATACCTAAACCTGTCATAGTTTCTTGTCCTTTATGTGATACCTAAATCTGTCATGGTTTCTTGTCTTTTATGTGATACCTAAATCTGTCATAGTTTCTTGTCCTTTATGTGATACCTAAATCTGCCATGGTTTCTTTTCCTTTATGTGATACCTAAATCTGTCATAGTTTCTTGTCCTTTATGTGATACCTAAACCTGTCATAGTTTCTTGTCCTTTATGTGATACCTAAATCTGTCATGGTTTCTTGTCCTTTATGTGATACCTAAACCTGTCATAGTTTCTTGTCCTTTATGTGATACCTAAACCTGTCATAGTTTCTTGTCCTTTATGTGATACCTAAATCTGTCATGGTTTCTTGTCCTTTATGTGATACCTAAATCTGTCATAGTTTCTTGTCCTTTATGTGATACCTAAATCTGTCATGGTTTCTTGTCCTTTATGTGATACCTAAATTTGTCATAGTTTCTTGTCCTTTATGTGATACCTAAACCTGTCATAGTTTCTTGTCCTTTATGTGATACCTAAATCTGTCATGGTTTCTTGTCCTTTATGTGATACCTAAATCTGTCATAGTTTCTTGTCCTTTATGTGATACCTAAACCTGTCATAGTTTCTTGTCCTTTATGTGATACCTAAATCTGTCATAGTTTCTTGTCCTTTATGTGATACCTAAATCTGTCATAGTTTCTTGTCCTTTATGTGATACCTAAATCTGTCATGGTTTCTTGTCCTTTATGTGATACCTAAATCTGTCATAGTTTCTTGTCCTTTATGTGATACCTAAATCTGTCATGGTTTCTTGTCCTTTATGTGATACCTAAATCTGTCATAGTTTCTTGTCCTTTATGTGATACCTAAACCTGTCATAGTTTCTTGTCCTTTATGTGATACCTAAATCTGTCATGGTTTCTTGTCCTTTATGTGATACCTAAATCTGTCATGGTTTCTTGTCCTTTATGTGATACCTAAATCTGTCATGGCTTATTGTTTTCAAAATTCATATTTTGTTTTTGCTTTTGATTTGTCTTATACCTGTCTCTAATGATTTGTTTTTAAGTATCTTACGTTTGTTATTTTTGGTGAAATGTCGTGTGGCATATGACATTCATTCTTGGTTTATTTATATTTACTCTGATTTTAATTCTGTCTTATTTTTATTATTATTTTGTGTCAGTTCTAGCTGAAATGTCACGTGTGTGACCTGGTTTATTGTTTGTTTATGTATGTATGTCTAGTTGTCTTTTAAATAAGTAAATAAATATAGGTAACTAATACAGTAGACACTCATTGGATAGACAGGAGGACACCAGACAATAAATATAAGTCATTGGCTAACTAAAGAATGAACCAGAGTTGGGGCACTGTACGAAGGATGGCCACCGACCGAGCAAAGTGGAATCAATTTGTTGTTGCCCTACAAGACGCCACTAGGCGTGATGGCCACTGACTGCTTTGACGGTCGGCGGCTAAGGATCAAAGAAGAAGAAGATTGGCTAACTGGGAATTGAACTGAGGACCATCCAAACACCATCACCTTGCTATGAAAGGATCCACAGCCAATTTTGCACCCCTATCACTTATATTTCTATGTTGCTTCAGTAAATTTTTTACTGCACTTTGTTGTCCCACATACTGTTATTGCTGAACTCTGTGATGTCCCATAGAATGTTAATATTGCACTCTGTGATGTCCTATAGAATGTTAGTATTACAGTCTGTGATGTCCCATAGAATGTTAATATTGAACTCTGTAATGTCCCATAGAATGCTAATATTGCACTCTGTGATGTCCCATAGAATGTTAGTATTGCATTATGTGATGTCCCAAATAATGTTAATATTAGACTCTGTGATGTCCCATGTAATGTTAATACTTCACAGTGTTTTCCTCATCACGTTTTATTACTGCAGTGTATTTATCCCAAAGAATATTCTACAACATCCATGTTAAATATACTTAATATTAAATTATATTCTGTCTACATGACATCACATTCACATTTCTGTCTGACATGGCATTGGCAAACACAATTAGATGTTCTAGATTTGTGCAAACTTGGCCTCTGATCATGTCATTTATCTTGTAATAAAATTCTTATGTTTCAAACAAATATGCTGGGCATAGTCTCAGAAAGTTGATTTGTCAATAGTCGGCCCATTTATTTGTTTAAACAAAAAACAAGTATTTATCACTTCTGCTGCCTGTTTTGTATTGGCTTTTTTTTTTGTGTGTGCTGAATTTTGTTATTTTACTGAACGTTTCCCTTTTTGTTGTTAGAACATTACAAGAAAGATGACGATGAGAGAGAAAGATGATGAGAGATAAAGGGAGAGATGTGATGAATAAGTATACCAATTAAAAAAAAAGAATGATGTTTAAGACAAAAGGTGGCTTGTGAGATAGTTGATGTGAGGTGGTGGCTTGTGAGATAGTTGATGTGAGGAATGTGAGGTGGTGGCTTGTGAGATAGTTGATGTGAGGAATGTGAGGTGGTGGCTTGTGAGATAGTTGATGTGAGGTGGTGGCTTGTGAGATAGTTGATGTGAGGTGGTGGCTTGTGAGATAGTTGATGTGAGGTGGTGGCTTGTGAGATAGTTGATGTGAGGTGGTGGCTTGTGAGATAGTTGATGTGAGGTGGTGGCTTGTGAGATAGTTGATGTGAGGTGGTGGCTTGTGAGATAGTTGATGTGAGGAATGTGAGGTGGTGGCTTGTGAGATAGTTGATGTGAGGAATGTGAGGTGGTGGCTTGTGAGATAGTTGATGTGAGGAATGTGAGGTGGTGGCTTGTGAGATAGTTGATGTGAGGTGGTGGCTTGTGAGATAGTTGATGTGAGGTGGTGGCTTGTGAGATAGTTGATGTGAGGTGGTGGCTTGTGAGATAGTTGATGTGAGGTGGTGGCTTGTGAGATAGTTGATGTGAGGTGGTGGCTTGTGAGATAGTTGATGTGAGGTGGTGGCTTGTGAGATAGTTGATGTGAGGAATGTGAGGTGGTGGCTTGTGAGATAGTTGATGTGAGGAATGTGAGGTGGTGGCTTGTGAAATTGTTGATGTGAGGTGATGGCTTGTGAGATAGTTGATGCGAGGAATGTGAGGTGGTGGCTTGTGAAATTGTTGATGTGAGGTGATGGCTTGTGAGATAGTTGATGTGAGGAATGTGAGGTGGTGGCTTGTGAAATAGTTGATGTGAGGTGATGGCTTGTGAGATAGTTGATGTGAGGAATGTGAGGTGGTGGCTTGTGAGATAGTTGATGTGAGGAATGTAAGGTGGTGGCTTGTGAGATAGTTGATGTGAGATGGTGGCTTGTGAGATAGTTGATGTGATGTGGTGGCTTGTGAGATAGTTTATATGAGGAATGTGAGGTGGTGGCTTGTGAGATAGTTGATGTGAGGAATGTGAGGTGGTGACTTGTGAGATAGTTGATGTGAGGAATGTGAGGTGGTGACTTGTGAGATAGTTGATGTGAGGTGGTGGCTTGTGAGATAGTTGATGTGAGGAATGTGAGGTGGTGGCTTGTGAGATAGTTGATGTGAGGAATGTGAGGTGGTGGCTTGTGAGATAGTTGATGTGAGGTGGTGGCTTGTGAGATAGTTGATGTGAGGTGGTGGCTTGTGAGATAGTTGATGTGAGGAATGTGAGGTGGTGGCTTGTGAGATAGTTGATGTGAGGTGGTGGCTTGTGAGATAGTTGATGTGAGGAATGTGAGGTGGTGGCTTGTGAGATAGTTGATGTGAGGTGGTGGCTTGTGAGATAGTTGATGTGAGGTGGTGGCTTGTGAGATAGTTGATGTGAGGTATGTGAGGTGGTGGCTTGTGAGATAGTTGATGTGAGAAATGTGAGGTGGTGGCTTGTGAGATAGTTGATGGGAGGAATGTGAGGTGACTAAAAAAAAAAAGGTGGAATGGATAACTATTTAAGACAAATTTAGAACAACAGATACAAACAGTGTAAATTATAACAGAAGGTATAAAAGATAAATTTACTTAGTTGTTCCTCTTTTACCCCTGGAGTGTAGAGGTTTGTCAGAGAGAGCACCATTCTATCGGCTGTCTTCCTCATGGCCTGGTTCTAGTCTAGTGTCCTTGGTGCTACAGAGATTGTCTAATGTTGTCCTACCAGTGAACTGTTAACAAGGGGTGTAACAAACAAAACATGATGTAAGAGATAACAGGAGACATGATTGACTGTGATGTAAGAGATAACAGGAGACATGATCAACTGTGATGTAAGAGATAACAGGAGACATGATTGACTGTGATGTAAGAGATAACAGGAGACATGATTGACTGTGATGTAAGAGATAACAGGAGACTTGATCAACTGTGATGTAAGAGATAACAGGAGACATGATTGACTGTGATGTAAGAGATAACAGGAGACATGATCAACTGTGATGTAAGAGATAACAGGAGACATGATTGACTGTGATGTAAGAGATAACAGGAGACATGATTGACTGTGATGTAAGAGATAACAGGAGACATGATCAACTGTGATGTAAGAGATAACAGGAGACATGATCAACTGTGATGTAAGAGATAACAGGAGACATGATTGACTGTGATGTAAGAGATATCAGGAGACATGATCAACTGTGATGTAAGAGATAACAGGAGACATGATCGACTGTGATGTAAGAGATAACAGGAGACATGATCAACTGTGATGTAAGAGATAACAGGAGACATGATCGACTGTGATGTAAGAGATAACAGGAGACATGATTGACTGTGATGTAAGAGATAACAGGAGATATGATCGACTGTGATGTAAGAGATAACAGGAGACATGATCGACTGTGATGTAAGAGATAACAGGAGACATGATCGACAGTGATGTAAGAGATAACAGAAGACATGATTGACTGTGATGTAAGAGATAACAGGAGACATAATCGACTGTGATGTAAGAGATAACAGGAGACATGATTGACTGTGATGTAAGAGATAACAGGAGACATGATCAACTGTGATGTAAGAGATAACAGGAGACATGATCGACTGTGATGTAAGAGATAACAGGAGACATGATCGACTGTGATGTAAGAGATAACAGGAGACATGATTGACTGTGATGTAAGAGATAACAGGAGACATGATTGACTGTGATGTAAGAGATAACAGGAGACATGATCAACTGTGATGTAAGAGATAACAGGAGACATGATCGACTGTGATGTAAGAGATAACAGGAGACATAATCGACTGTGATGTAAGAGATAACAGGAGACATGATTGACTGTGATGTAAGAGATAACAGGAGACATGATCGACTGTGATGTAAGAGATAACAGGAGACATGATCAACTGTGATGTAAGAGATAACAGGAGACATGATTGACTGTGATGTAAGAGATAACAGGAGACATGATTGACTGTGATGTAAGAGATAACAGGAGACATGATCAACTGTGATGTAAGAGATAACAGGAGACATGATCGACTGTGATGTAAGAGATAACAGGAGACATGATCGACTGTGATGTAAGAGATAACAGGAGACATGATCGACTGTGATGTAAGAGATAACAGGAGACATGATTGACTGTGATGTAAGAGATAACAGGAGACATGATCGACTGTGATGTAAGAGATAACAGGAGACATGATCGATAGCTATGTAGGATGAATGAGGCGTAGAAATATTGTCTTATAAAGAGTTGTAACAGTGTTACGTGATGCAGAGTAACTAAAGTCTGGTTATTGTACCATCTGGGTCACGTGGTTGAGTAGACCACATCAGATTTTCATTCAAACAAGATTTCACCAAGGGAGACAAGCATAAATACCTTCAAACGTCCATATCAAATTCAGAATTATGTCCATTGACAGTCCATTCACCACACCCAAATGTATTACATGCAGTAGTGTCTCTCTCTCTCTCTCTCTCTCTCTCTCTCTCTCTCTCTCTCTCTCTCTCTCTCCCATTTCTAACTTTTTGCACGTCTGCTTTTTTTCTCCCCCCCCCCCCCCCCCCCAACCCCACTGTAACAGGGATTGGCAGCATGCTGTCTTATTACATATGTACCAGGTCTCTGGTCTGTCTGCCCCCATTCATCACTGTTAAGTAAAGGAGTGATTCTCAAACTATCTGATGTGAGGGACAGACAATTTTGTGTCTCCTATTGCCAGGAACCAGTATCGTATTCATGTTATTGTATTCATTACAGAATCTGATGTATTCAAATGGAATGATTAGATCAACAATGTGGATCTGATAGAAAGATTGAAATGGTATGATAAGATTATCACTGTGGATCTGATAGTTTTACGTTTCTCCTGTCAGACATATTGTGTATCCTCCAGTATTGAGAATCTATCTGACGTTTTTATTTCTTACTAGTGTAAAAGCCTGCCATAAGACGGGAATTAAATCCAAAAGCACCAATACTTAACGGCATTTTTACTTATTCAAATACTTGTGAAAAATAATGTTGGGTGTGAATAACCGATTGTTCATCGGATGAGTACACAGATTTTCTGTTGTTTTAATTTCTAATTTTGCTTTGTTGTGATTTCTTGATCGAGACAATGCGACGTACAGCTGTCCGTGAGAGAAAACTGGGTCGATCAAGAAAATATAGTTAAACTCTAAGTGATATAGAACACGGCTGTTTGCCAGCTATTAAAAGTCGCTACGTTAGTTCTGGAGCGTCCGATTGGCAGAGTGGTTAGAGCACTGGTCTCAAGCGGCAAAGGTGCCGGGTTCAATTCACAGTATCATTACGGTTCAGTTTACCCAGCTTTTAATGGGCACATGACTTTGCTCTTGAGTTATGGAAGGAAAAGGCAGTGAGGAACAGAACTGATGACCACACCTCTCGATGCTGGACCTAGTAATGTGAAGTCTCTTAATTCCCCCATACTTGTCGTGGTAGCCGATCATTAGGAAAATACTAGTTGGTTTTATTCTAACAAAAGTGTGAAACTTAGATCATTGTACACGCATTCCTGTTAATTATAGTAGTAAAATAATTGTGTACAAAGTCTGAACATGCACGCCGTTCACATTGCGCATGCACACCAACCTTTGCCCACTTTTCTTTGTCGAGCGTTACTATTTTCGGGAGAGTATTAAAAAACCAAAATATTTGTTTTACATCCCAGGTAAAAAAAAAAAAGTCTGAACACGCACGCTGTAACATGGCGCATGCACACCGTGCTTTGTGCACTTTTCGGTGGCGAGTGTTACTATTTTAGGGAGCGTTACGTACAGACAGAAAAAGCTGGGATATTATATATAGGATGATTACAAAAGGGGAGATTACTGAAAATATTGGAATTATCTCCAGTGATTTTTACGTGTGACAAAAATAAATGTGATATGTGAAACAAGCTTGTGACTAGAATGTTCTAAACTACAAATGTCACCTTCTACGTTTGATCTTTGTGTTTTAAGACGTGAGTATTCACGAGTTGATATTGTTATCATATCATTATCATTATTATCATTATCACCACCATGATTGTCATCAACACTATCATTATCTCTACCATCATCGTCGTCACTACCATCATCACCACCATCCTCATCATCACCACCATAATTGTCATCATCATTATCGTCATCATCACCAATCATCGTCATCAACACCATCATCGTCATCATCACCATCATCCCCACCATAATTGTCATCATCATCGTCATCATCATCACTATCATCATCATCATCACCATAATTGTCATCATCGTCATCACCATCATCGTCATCATCACTACAATCATCATCATCTCCACCATCATCATCCTCTACACCATCATCATCCTCTACATCATCATTATCATCACCATTTGTGAAGTTAAACGCCAAACCCGAGCCAACAAAAGGAATTTCCTAGACGATCTTGCAAGACAGACAGAAGAGGCAGCACTGAGAAATGAACAAAGCACAGTATACAAAATAACTAAAATCTTAATCGGAAAACGAGGTGCAAATAATATTACATTATAGTGCGTTTCACAATGTTTGTCGCTGTTTAATATTCAATATCTCTGCAACCATTTGATCGTAATTGTTGCAACTTTGCATATGACCTAATGATCGCTATGTCCCGAGGGGGACATTTTTTTCCTCGCTAACAAACTTATGGTTTTAAATTTTCTTTATTTAAAGTATACAAAATCGACCACCTCCTAGTCCAACCGTGTTTTGAGAGGGCTTACCCCTTCATATTTGTGAGCTATTTTGATTTAACATCTTGAACGCATTTCACGTGAGTTTCACCATGTTTCAGCTCACTACCGCACTGTTTTGAACATTACATTGGTCCTTCCGGTGCGTTCAGTTACCGTTCTACTGATTGTGTACTTCAGTGCATAGGCGTATCTTGCGGTATTCTAGGTCTATAATACAATGGGTATGAAAGTCATGTTCCTTACTGATACCGGATGAATGTTGAGTACTTTAAGGATAGATGTTGGTATACCAGTGATACAGACTGGTGGGTATAAGCTGTAACATCACTGGCTGATTGATTGTATACCTGATGTGTACTGTCACGGGATACTGACTGGTATATCGTGCTGTAATATGATTTATCTCTAATGCGTGACATGAAAGTTCGTCAAGGTGGACATCTATGTAGCAGTGCAGACTTGTATCACAACATGTAACATACAAGAGTGTGTGTGGCATTCATCACATTGAAAAGTGTAGATGTGGAGTTGATGGAACCATATGTTGTACGTGTTACAGGTATGGCGTCAAAAATATAGGTGAACAGCTGTGTACGTTTTCACCATTTATTATAGTCACAGCAACAAGACGTAGACAAATCCATGTAAGCATGACACAGGAACATGGCGGATATGAAGACAGTTCACTACAATTGCATGTACATAAGTTAAAAAAGATCAAAGGAAATAGCCATTGCAAGAAAAGAACACTACCTGCAACATTGAATTTTATAAAAACGTTGGGACATTACAAATATAAGACCACATGCAAAAAATCATGTTTATCAGTGCAAGGAATATGGAGATATTTGAAGTCAATCGTCGACCGACCTTTTTGAAACGCACTATAGTAAGCAGAACTATTAGAACCACTATTTGCACAAGTCTATAGAGCAGTGCTCAGAATGGCAAAGACAGCTGTCCATTAATTTAGTTGATTTTGAAAAGGCTTTTGACGGTATACATAGGGACAGTTTATGAAAAATACTGAGGGCCTATGGAATTCCAAGCTGCACAGTGTCAATCATAAAAAGCCTCTATGCCAACTTTACGTGTAACGTTGGGCAGAGCAACCTAACCATTGAGGTGAAGACAGGAGTACGACAGGGATGTTCCTTATCAACCACTCTATTTTTAACAGTCATAGACTGGGTGATGCGCCAGACAACAGTGGGCAGTCCAAAGGGAATAAGCTGGACTACATTTTCTACATTGGAAGATTTGGAATATGCAGATGACATTGCACTACTAGCACATTCACATCAACACATCCAGGAAAAAACGGATAGACTTAATAAGTATAGCCAGCAGGTGAGCTTGAACATCTGTCTAAAGAAGACAGAGGTCATGACGCTCAATGTGAGCAACCCTGAGCCCATATCAGTAAGGAATCAGCAACTGGAACAGACAGTCACTTTTACATACCTAGGATGCATAGTAAAACTAGACGGCGGAGCAAGCAAAGACATCAACATCAGAATGAACAAAGCAAGAACAGCCTTTTTTAGTCTAAACAACATCTGGAAGTCATCTCAATACAGCACAAGCACAAAATTAAGATTATATCAGAGCTGTACTTTCTGTGCTTCTCTATGGTGCGTAATGCTGGAGAGTTGCAGAGAAGGAAATGTCGAAGTTGTTCTCTTTACACACAACATGTCTAAGAAAAATTCACCGAATCTTTTGGCCGAATACCATCACCAACCAAGATCTGCTTACTCGGAGCAAGCAAGAGGACATGCACACCATCATAGCTGGCAGACGCTGGAGCTGGGTTGGCCATGTCCTCAGAAGAGACCCCGATGCCATCACAAGAACAGCTATGCTATGGACCACTGAAGGAAAACGAAAGAGAGGCCGACCAAAAACAACCTGGCGAAGGACTGTGGAGGCTGAGATGCAAAGAATGAACCAGAGTTGGGGCACTGTACGAAGGATGGCCACCGACCGAGCAAAGTGGAATCAATTTGTTGTTGCCCTACAAGACGCCACTAGGCGTGATGGCCACTGACTGCTTTGACGGTCGGACGCTAAGGATCAAAGAAGAAAAAGATTCACGAGTTGATATTGTTATCACATTATTATCATTATCACCACCATGATTATCATTATCATTATCCCTACCAATATCATCGTCACTTCCATCATCACCACCATAATTGTCATCATCATCATCATCATCGTCATCATCACCACCATCGTCATCATCACCACCATAATTGTCATCATCGTCATCATCGCCATCATCACCATTATTATCATCATCATTGTCATCATTAGCATCATCACCGCCATCATCGTCATCATCACCATCGTCATCATCACAACCATCGTCAAGAAGGGACGGGACATTTAAGTAAAATAAATGCATGGAGGCATATGTGTTGAGCCATCCTTATATGACCACCAGCTATGTACAATGCTACAATATATGTGGAAGTGAACCTATGTCATTGAGGCTAATTACATCCTCATTGAATCTTGAAATCATCCACACCCTTCCAGGGATTCCCCCTGTGCTGAAACTTGTTTAGAACCCAGCATTGCACACTAAGTTTGGAGAAGTCACTGGAGCCCTGGACGTAATTCTCTGGCTTTGACTTGGTTGACTGCATGCAGAAGGATCTCACTGTGGACCCAGGGATAGGCAGGGGAAGCTGAGAAGTGGCTCTGTGCAGGACATGACAATTTCTTGGTAGAGCCCACAACCAGAGTACATTATTTTAGCTCTGCAGAATTGGACAGCTCCCGCGGGGAATGTACAGTATGCCACGCACTTCTTACTCCTAGCGTGGGACCAGGTGTGACGATCTTTTAAATGCAAGCCAAACTGGAGAAACTGGAGCTCATGACTTCAACATAACATATTTCAAAATGGCAGAAGAGCCACCAGAAAAGTCTAGATCTACAATGTACGAGATAATACCAAGAGAAGTCTTCAACTTGGTAGTGGCTGCTAAAGAGCGAGAAGCTCGGCAGCCCTAGTGTCGTGATTTGATTGGAAATGTCTGCTACTTTAATCTGAGTGGTCTTCCTGGTTTCTCTCTATCTCTTGTCTACGCCTACTTGTCTGCCAAATTGCTCTTAACAGCTCTAATTCTGTCATTAGTCCTCAATCTTCAGAGAGAGCCAGGCTAACGCCACCCCTTGTACGTGAATAGCTGCATTTTTACCAAATTCTTTTAGTAGCGATTCTGGGGACAAAGGCAAGTTTCCTGTCCCTTTGATTATGGGGGACACGGGGAATTTTCTGCCCCTTTATTTTTGCCGTCTCCGTTTTTCATCCTGAACGCAAGTAGATCGTAGAACGAGGAAAACGTGCTAATGTTGCGCCTTTTTCCTCGTCTCTTCGAGGCGACTGGAGACTCTCTCGGTAGGTCTTACGTCTGGAGTTGTTTCATCTCACGTGCGGAAGACAACTGCAGGCTCTATCTTACCATTTAAGAGCTATGTCCCTGACATTCTTTACCATTGGTCTCTAGAGGAATCCTTGCTGCCTAGCAAAATTGGTAAACAGTTGAGAGCTTATGAACAGTTGTAGTGCGGACCTTTTATTGGAGAACCAAATAAGACTTACAAAGCACAGGAAATCTCTACATTTTAATAAGGAACACCGGGACTAGGAAACTGAAGAAAGACACGAAGTCAGAGGGAATTGAAGTTACAATTAACAACCCCCAAGTACACGTGAAAGAAGGCAGCTGCCATCGCCTTTTTTAAAGTCCTCTGAGCAAAAACGTCTGTAGCGAAGATTGGCGTAAGTAGTGCATTTTCATTCTGTTTTATTACTAACATGTGAACTAACATATATATACGAGGGGCGTTAAGAAAGTAATGCACCACATCGTTTTTCTCAGCTAATAATGAAGATAGAAGCATGAAATTTTGCACACTTCAAATATGGCATGTGCTAATTGTGTGCACCAAATTGCACTGCAACTGGCCGAATAATACGGCTGCCCTAAACCGTTGAATTGGAGAATGTTAGCAACTTGCGTTATAAACAGCGAATTGTGATAGAATTTCTCGTTGCAGAGAAGGAAACTGTTGTGAATATTCACAAGCGTCTATGTGATGTGTATGGAAGTTTTGCAGTCGACAGGAGTACAGTCAATCGCTGGGTTCAGAGAATCAAAGAATCAGGAAGTGGAGATACGGAGCTGATTGATCGGCTGCGCTGTGGACGTCCTGCCACAGCCACCAACGCAGAAATGTTGAAATGCGCTGAGGGCATTATTCTTACTGATAGGCAAATCACTACTCAACAATTGGCCTTACAGCTGTCAGTCAGCATTGGTAGTGCAAATGCAGTTATAAAAACTCTCGGATTTTCTAAGGTTTGCTCAAGATGGGTTCCTCGAAGTCTCACAAATGACACCGATTGCAAGGGAAAGCAATTTCTTCTGAATTGTTGGAGCGTTTCAATGCTGATGGAGAGACCTTTTTGGCTAAGATCGTTACAGGTGACGAAACCTGGGCACATCATTTTGCACCTGAGACAAAAAGACAGTCAATGGAATGGCATCATCCGCAATCACCAAGAAGAAAGAAATTCAAGACAATTCCTTCAGCTGGAAAGGTCATGATCACTGTCTTTTGGGACATTGAAGGTGTGATTATTGTGGACGTTATGCCAAGAGGAGAGACAATCAATTCGCAAGTTTACATTAAGACATTGAAAAAACTCAATCAACGTTTTCGCAGAGTTTGGCCGCACAAGAATCCAGCAGACTTGCTTCTCCTTCACGACAATGCGCGCCCTCACACAAGTCTGGCAACACGGGAAGCAATCACCAAATTGGTTGCACTGTACTACCCCATCCACCCTATAGTCCCGATTTGGCACCCTCTGATTTTCATCTATTTGGTCCACTTAAAGATGCACTCCGTGGGACAAGGTTTGAAGATGATGAAGGAGTGATTCATGCAGCGAAGAAATGGCTACATGATCAAGACAAAATCTGGTACGGGATAGGAATACATGGACTTGTTTCACGCTGGCATAAAGCCATACACTTTGATGGTGATTATGTTGAATAATACCGATGTTTACACGACATATCCATGTATATTGTGTATAAATTTCATGCTTTTTGAATAAACAGCTCCTGAGAAAAACGATGTGGTGCATTACTTTCTGAACGCCGCTCGTATATATAATTGTCATGCCATAATCTTCCAGCATAATCCACATCAAACCGAGAACAAACAAGAACATATAACCAATTTTTATCAAATCAAAAACGTTAAGGAACATCCACATTTATCAGTAAAAAGGTATAAAAGGGGAACCCCAACACAATACCAAGAATGCAGCAGTACAAAAGCGCCAAGGCAGCACAGCGAGAAGAAAGACACGACGCTCACAACCTCAAGAGGACCTGGGGAAGAGGAACCCCAAGTGAAACAAACACGGTAGAATGCCTGAATAAAAGTATAGTTCTAAACTACTTTATGGGGAAGTCCTGGATACAGGACAGTAATATTTAAAAAAAAAAATGTTTAATAGTGTTTAGCATTAGTCACTTGGCTCACTATTTTATTAAAATAATACACCTATTAATACTAATAATATAACAATGAAAATATAAATAAAAAACTAGCCAAATAAATTGTATCCGACGGGAAACGATAATAGCGATGCAGAAAGCCGACCGACAGAACGGACTGATGACGACCTACTGACGCTCTTTAGATTTTAGACAGCGAGTGGCTGGTTTCCATTATGGCGCCAGTTAAAGGTGGTTGACTATTGGCGAACTGAGTTCGCGCCAGTTTCCATCAGACGGCCCATCGCGGACATTATTAAATTACATCATTGCAAAGATGGCGGCGTCATCAAAACATACGGGGTGATCTTCAACTACGTTAAGAGAGCAACTCACCTTTATTCGACGGTCCGTATTCGCCGGTCCGTATTCGACGGTCCGTATTCGACGGTCCGTATTCGACAGTCTGTTATTCAAACATCGAGACACCGATTAGAAATGAATTTTGATATTGAATTTTGCATCATAGTGAATTTTTTTTTCAGTTTACCATTTGTAACACATAATTTTATTCCAGTGATAACACTGCATTTGTATATTTTATTTTTTGGGAGTGACTCAAGGTCCCCCGCGGCGGAAATTTGAGAAAAAAAATATTAAAGGCCCGCTATAGCAAATAATTAAAATAATATAAAATGTTTAATATGAATGAACACGGCGGGCTTTTAATATATTTTAAGTACTTGCCGTGGTGGACCTTAAGTCCCTTCCTTTACTTTATCAAAAATCAGTGTTACTGTAGCCGTGTACATAGCTGTTCCTTTAGAAACAGGCTATAAAAACCAGATTAGCATATATCTACAACAGATTAAATGTTAATTAGGATAGAGTCGCGTTACATGTCAAAATTAGTCACGTGATTTTTATCCAATCGTGAGCTCAGAAAAATTTAGAAGGGACGCGAATTTCCCCAACAGCCTAGAGTTGAAAAGGACGCGTCTAGCTAGTGAGACAAGCAAGTTTGTGCTGATAACGCAGTGGTTTTACTGCATGAAAGTTATTCAAGTTGAAGAATTAGAAATTCCAGGGATGATGGCATGTTCTCTTCAAAGTGCATTTTTGTGTATTTAAACTCTATATTCGAAGTCTGTAAGTAGGAACTAATTACTATACAATTATTGACATGTAGAAATTCAACGATTGTTGCAGATTTAGAAAGAAAAAGTAGACAGGAGTTGAATAGGCCTGATTCATACAAGTGTCGATTCCCCATGCTAGATCATTGAGAGCGACTTGCATTTTATATTATGAATGAAAAATGCATGTTTGTAACTTCACGCCATCATGTACATATTATGATTATTAAACAAAACGTTGACATCAAAAAGAGGTCGTAAATTGATTGCTAAGCCTTAACCATGAATGGAAGGAGGGAATGTCTGTTGAGAAACTTATAAATTCTTACTAACTGCTCACAAACTACAACACCTTAGAGGATAGTCCCCGAACCTGGTAAAATCCCGTAAGACTGGAAGGGAGAAATTTCCAACTCTAGCAGTCTAGCTAGTTCTAGATCTAATACTCTCTGCAATTAAACAGCAACCCCCAATTCCCCACCCACAACGGCCACATTACAACCTCTAGTAGAATATTGCAGTGTAGCCATATTGAACTAAATAAGTGTTGAAAACCTTCGTGGTGAAATTTCCTATACAAATAAATGCAACTATAAATAACCGCGGCAACCCCTAGAAAACACTTTGGTCGCGACCCACAGGTTGGGAACCCGGGCTATAATAGATACTCTTGAGTTTTGGCCACTGTTGGACCACTACTGCAAAGCAGGAGAGGCAATACCATTACATACGCCGCGAGCTATTCACGCGTGGTTGAAAGATCTTCACCTTGCCAGTAATATTCACCTACCTGACGCTCAAGTCACCTTTATCCAACAACATAAAGGCGCATCCCTTGGGACCCTCATATATAGTCGTTTTTATCGCCAGCAGTGGTCATTATTGTTCCGATAATTGGATTCAGAAGGGGGTGCATGTATATTCGCACTAGTATGCTCTCCTTCACCCGCGCCCTGGAAAGTGGGTATGCGCTCGGATTTATTTAACAGCTGTTCCACAGGGAGTTTATCTCCACCTCATTTGGATATACAATTAAGAGGAACAATACTGTGTTAGTTTTCCAGCTTGGATTACCGTACCTATCCGGATTTATACCTACAGGACAGGCCGTTTTCTCTTAGGAAGCTGGGGGCCTAACTCCTGATAGTTAACAATCCTGGTGTGAGAAAATGTACGAGCGTTGGGAGTCGGAAGTGAGACGTGTGCTGGTGAGATTAGTGAAGTATTTTTGTTATTTCTATGGTAAGATTTTTATGTTTTGCTTCGCTAGCCTTCCAAGATCGTGGAGGCAGTAATTATTTTTCTTTGATTCATGTTGGTTTTTTTCATTAATAAATATATAGATACGATGATAGGAAACTCTATACAGAGCGATGCAACAGGAGGTAAACTGATCATCAGAAGTGTTCCCCCCCGTCGAACAAGTGTTTCGGCTCTTTATTCTCCTTTACACTCTAAGGGGGGCTGGCCCACCTGTGTCACGACTCCTAAGTGTCTCCGCCTCCTGTTGTCTTATGTAGAAAATGAACCCACTCCACCTTGGTTGCAGCTTTAAAATCCACAATTCTGCCAGCCGGGGGTAATTGTGAAAGTAACACTTACGTTAAAAACAAATTATTGTGCCACATCACACCACGACTAGGGACTGACACTGACCTACCTGCGCAAAGCCAACGAGGCTTGAAGCCACTGCACGCTAGCAACTGAAACCTACTTGCGCCCGACACCTCATATAATATATGCCTCGTGTTGCCTGTAAGGCACTGTCCTTTCATCAATACAACAAAAAACTGTGTTTTGTAGATCACTATACTTGGCCGCTTTGAACAAATGTTGCTCTTCCAATCTGGATTCAAATGGCACAGTCAGTTCAATCAATATAACCTGGTGCGATGATGAAGAATGCAGCATTATATCCGGCCGTCTTCGAGATTTCCTGATACTCTCTGGATATGCCCCTCGTCCAGGTAGGTCTACCGCCATCTCCCAGTCATTTGCACAGTCAAAGAGAGATGGTACACTAGTAACTGATATATTCGGTTTTAGGTGTGCTGACTTTCCTGTTCTCAGAAAGTATGTGTTTGCGGTGTTCGGCCTGACATTGCAATTCGCCTTCATCCTTGCCTGATCTATTTTCACAGCCAGCTCATTTAGCACTTTGTTGTGGCGCCATGTGTATCGCCCTTGCCCTAATTACAACTTGCAAGCTGAGTGCATGTGCTCAAGTGTCTGCCTATCATGGCACAGGGGGCGCTGATCATCATCCGACTTTCCTCATCTAACAAAGTTTGTGGCCGATGGCACGAGGTCATACATTGATCTAATAACGAAGCTGAACCTAAGAAGTGCCATATGCCATATAACATTCTATGTCACGGACCTTTGCAGTGCTCCTTCCCATGTAGTCCATTGGCCTTGTTGGACCTGCTGTACTGCTTTTTGCAACCTCTTATCATTCTCAGCTCCTCGTATCTCCTGAACTACCATGTCTCTGCACTCCCTGCTTGATGACTTGGACCACCAGCGGATGTCTCCGTGGCCAAATCCCCGTCTATTCGTCTGTGTGTATCCGATTACCTCTCTTGAGCGACTCTTGGGTAACGTCAATAGCTTCTTCCACTATCCACTTCCTTCCCGTTTTCAGTGTGGGCTGAATGGATTTAACCACGTCATCTGCAGACTCGCGCAGCATCATTGTGAAACTTGCTCCAACTTTGTACTCTTCAACAACTGACTTGAAAAAAAGCACAAGCTACGTGCTACGTTTAACAGACCTAGTGGTACCCATAGCCATTTCCTCATGAACTTGTTGACCTTTTGCTCTATAGCTTCCACTGTACTTGTGCTTATTTCATATATAAGCAGTGGCCACAGCAACTTAGGTATAAACATGAACTGGAGGCACCACAGTTTAAATTTTCCTAGGAGTCTGCTTTGGCCTATGGGAAGTCAGGTATTGGTAGTACCTCTGGTGAAGGAGCTGTCATGCCTTTTTCAGGGCAGCTCAGCCACCTTTGGTCCAAACCTGGCATCCAGCTCTCACCTGTGGCTCCTCGTAGCTGTCAGCATGCGACAGCGGCCACCCCCCGGACAACGGCTTTGACAGGCCGGCTAAACTAGGTGAGGGTAGCCGAATGGTTATAAACCTTCGGTGAGTTAAGGTTTGCCTACCCATGCATGCGAAGATTGGATTCGATAGACTGCGCGGAAGAAACCACCTGTTGGTTCAACGGGCATGACGGCGATTACCAGCAACGCGCTGTGGAGCGTAAGGAGCACGGCGAGGCATGTAGAAAGCCCTGGTCATCCACTGCACCTGACTTCATCTCCAGTCGTCTTGACTTGTCTTGCCACTGGATTGAGATGGACCCAGGCGAGAGAGTGAGGTCGACGAATTGCGCAACTCTTCCTCACTTTAATCCAAATCACCGCGCAAGTCACTCTTTCATCCATTCATCCATTCATCCATCCACTCACAACAAGTCCTGTGGCGATGGACGAGTGGCGAAGCGGCAGGCGTGGGTACGCTGGCAGTCGTAGTCGCAGACCTACACACAGGCGGCTCAGGCCATATGGTCGTCTTCCACTGATCGGAGCAGCAGTGGGATTCGGCAGCCCTCTGAGTGTCTGAGCAGCCCTCTTTAGGAAAGCACTGCTCACCTCCATGGCATGAGGAAGGGGCTAGAAAAGGTGCCCTAAACATTGCCTGCTTCACCATTACCTAACCAGCTTACCGCGGTTGGTGGGTACCCTACTTCGGCGGTCGAAATATAAGAAAAAGAAAGGACAGATTTTTCCCCCTCATTCTAGTCGCATGGAATGTGCGCACTCTCCTTGACAAAGACTTTAACGTAAACAGACCTGAGAGACGAACTGCCCTGATTGGGAGAGAACTGGCCAGGTACAACATTGACATAGCAGCACTGAGTGAAACTCGACTTGCAGGCGAGGGCCAACTTTGCGAAAAGGGTGCAGGTTATACATTCTTTTGGAGCGGAACTGAAGAAAGACGAGAAGCAGGGGTTGGATTTGCAATCAAAACAGCAATTGTCAGCAAGTTAGCGGGGCCCCCAAAGGGAATAAATGACCGACTCATGACGGTCAAGATCCCTCTGTTTTATGGAAGAAAACATGCCACCATCATTAGCGCGTATGCACCAACTATGACAAACCAGGATGACGTCAAGGATAAGTTTTACGAAGAACTACATGCAGTCATTGCATCAGTTCCTAAAGCAGATAAGCTCATCATTCTTGGTGACTTTAATGCAAAAGTAGGCTCAGATAACATCTCATGGAATGGCACTATTGGAAGGTACGGCGTGGGCCGCTGTAACAGTAATGGACTTCTTCTCCTCCAGACTTGCGCAGAACATGACCTCCTTGTCACCAACACCATTTTTCGACTTCCTACCCGTAACATGACCTCCTGGATGCACCCTCGCTCAAAGCATTGGCACCTAACTGACTATGTAATTGTTAGGAAGAAGGACAGGCTAGATGTCCGGGTGACCAAGTCCATGTGTGGTGCCGAATGCTGGACTGATCATCGCCTCATTGTATCTAAACTTAAAATTCGTATCCAACCAGCCAGGCGCCCTCAGGGGAAGAAAACTCAAAAGAGGCTGGATGTCACCAAACTAAAGAAGACAAAAATCAAACAGTCATTTACTGACACCTTAGAAGACCGTCTCAAATCTATCTCGCTAGACGGCCAAAGTGTGGAAACAAATTGGGCAGCCCTAAGTGAGCAGATCTACAACACTGCTACAGAGGTCCTTGGTCCTTCCATCAAGAAACAAAATGACTGGTTTGATGAGAACTCAGATGATATAAAGAAGATGTTGGCTGAGAAACACCATCTCCATAAAGCATATTTAAATGATCCAAAATCTACATCCAAGAAAGACGCTTTTAACAACATGCGTAGAATCGTCCAACATAAACTACGCCAGATGCGGGATTCATGGCTGAGTAATAAAGCAGATGAGCTCCAAGGCTTTGCTGACAGCCATGACTTGAAAAATTTTTACCTTGCACTCAAAGCGGTCTATGGTCCAACCTCTTCAGGATCATTTCCCCTCCTTAATGCAGATGGAAAAACACTAATTACAGACAAGGAAAAAATGCTCCAACGCTGCGCTGAACATTTTAATAATATTTTGAACCAGCCATCATCTATTAACGACGAAGCCATCATCCGCCTGCCCCAAATTCCTATAAATGAAGCATTAGATGATGTACCAACTCTGGAGGAAACTAAAAAAGCGATTCGTCAACTGTCTAGTGGAAAGGCCCCTGACTCCGATTCAATTCCTGTTGAGGTTTATAAAGATGGCGGTGCAGTTCTGATAGAGAAACTTCATATGATCTTCCAGCAAATGTGGCAGAGTGAAACCATCCCACACGATCTCAAAGATGCGTCACTTATACATCTATATAAACGTAAAGGTAATCGCCAAGACTGTAACAATCATCGAGGTATCTCTCTTTTATCAATCGCTGGGAAGATATTCGCCAGAATCCTTTTGAATCGCCTTACGGCTCATCTTGACAAAGGTCTTTTACCTGAAAGTCAGTGTGGATTCCGGAAAGAACGTGGAACCACAGATATGGTGTTCGCTGCAAGACAGCTACAAGAAAAATGCCAAGAACAGCACTGTGACCTGTACACAGCTTTCATCGACTTGACAAAGGCGTTCGACACGGTCAGTAGAGAGGGTCTATGGAAGATCATGGCAAAATATGGCTGCCCAAAGAAATTTATCACAATAGTGCAGCAACTGCATGATGGAATGCAGGCTAGAGTTCAGGAAAACGGTGAGCTGTCGGAGCCTTTCCCCGTCTCAAACGGAGTTAAACAAGGGTGCGTACTTGCACCGACTCTGTTCAGTATCATGTTTTCTGCTATGCTGACTGATGCTTTTAGAGACGGGGACACAGGAATCGACATTAGTTATCGTATTGATGGAAAATTGTTTAACCTTAGGAGGCTTCAAGCAAAAACCAAGGTCAAATCACACACCATCAGAGATCTTCTGTTTGCTGATGATTGTGCCCTCAATGCTGGCTCAGAGGCTGATCTGCAGCATAGTGTGGATAGATTCTCCGAAGCCTGCGCCAACTTTGGGCTTACCATCAACACGAAGAAAACAGAAATCATGTACCAACCAGCTCCTGGCACAGTTTATACTGAGCCAGTCATCAAGGTTAATGGTGAGAAACTGATTCACATACCTTGGTAGCACACTATCCCAGAACATTGTCATTAATGATGAGGTGAACACCAGGATCTCCAAAGCCAGCAGCACATTTGGCAGACTATACACCAACGTTTGGCATCGAAGTGGCATTAGTCTACAGACAAAGCTGAAGGTGTACAGAGCTGCGGTGCTTCCAGTGCTGCTATATGCATGTGAAACATGGACTGTATACAGGCGCCACGTAAAGAAGCTAAACCACTTCCATACAGTCTGTCTCAGGAAGATAATGAACATCAAATGGCAAGACAAGATCCCGGATACCGCCGTTCTTGACAGAGCTGGTATCCCTAGTATTGATACTATTCTGATGCAGTCACAGATTCGCTGGGCAGGTCATGTAGTCCGCATGCCAGACCATCGACTGCCAAAGATACTCTTTTATGGTGAGATGCAGAAGGGTAAACGCTCCCATGGTGGCCAAAAGAAGCGCTTCAAAGACACGTTAAAGACGTCATTGAAAACCTTTGACATAAACCCAGACACATGGGAAGCTGCTGCGCAAGACCGAACTGCTTGGCGCACATCACTTCGTAAAGGTGCAGCGGCATGCAAATCATCCATAAGAGCAGCAGCGGAACAGCGGAGACAAGCTAGAAAAGACCGTGAAATAAAACCTTCACATGAAGCAAACATTCCCTGCCCACACTGTCCGAGATCTTTCCAGGCCCGCATCGGGCTCATCAGTCACCTTCGTACCCATAGACTAACCTAACATATTCCTAAATAATTGGATGAACAGAGTGGTCTTCATCACCCGTGATGGACGAACAACATGATCTGTAGCCCTCTTCCTGCCATTTCTATTGTCTGTTGCACTGCCTTCGAGTCTTTTAATGAGGCATCGTACACCCTGCCAAGACATTTAACAGGTTCCTCAATTACAGTATGGATTCTTTGGTTGGAAACCATCAATATGACCTCCGCTATCTTCCCTTTCCTGACTGATAGGCTTCTCGACTTCTTAGGTTTGAAGCTCATTCTGCCCCAGCTGACTAGTTCATCCAGCCGTGCTAACGTCCTCCGGGCCTGATGTTCATCTTATGTAAGAATTGTTGTGTCATCCATGAATGCTTTGAGTGGTGGCATGTGACACATTCTACTGCGCTTTGGACCTATAGCCATTCCTTCAACCGCATTGAGGATTACCTGCATAGTCATTACGAATAGTATCGGAGAGATGGTACACCCCATCGCAATTCCAACTTCAAGGCCAATCCACTTCGTTGTGTACTCTCTGGTTGACAATCTGACAGCAAACCCTGCGAAATACAGCTTCAGCATTGCTGCAATCTCTTGTGGAACATGATACATTTCTAAGGCCTGCCACAACATCTGGTGTGGAACGGATCCATAAGCATTCGCTAGATCCAACCATCAGATTACATGGAGGTTTTTTCTGTCAAACTTTGCCTTTTGGATTGCATCCCAGATCATTGTGGCATGCTCTAGACATCCTGGTGTACCTGGGATACCTCCTTTCTGAATGATAGTGTCAATGTACCCATTTGCCAGGAGGTATGTAGTGAGTCTTTTCGCCATCACTGAGAAGAATATCTTCCCTTCCACATTAAGTAGTGTGATTGGCCTGAACTGACTGATGTCTGTGGAATTCTGTTCCTTCGGGATGTAGACTCCATTCGGCTTTCTCCATTCCTTGCTTACAAGCTGGGTTTTCCCACGCATTCTTCAGTAAACGGAGCAGTCGTTTGAGGATCTCAGGGCAGTTCTTATACACAACATATACCGTTAGGACCTGGAGCTGACTTGCACCGAGCTTTCTGGACTATGCTTTTTACCTCTTGCATCGTTGGGGGCTTGGTGTTAAATTCAGCTGATGGCCATTTAAGGCCTGTCATGCTACTGAGCGGCTAATCTTTTCGACCATCTGAATGGGTCATTCTAAGGTGTTCTTCCAGGTCTTCTTTCATGATGTTTAGCGTTCCCGACCGTGGCTGCTCACACAGTTCTTTGGCAAACTTGAAGGGCTCCCTGAAGAATCTTTCCCTATCCCTCCGAGTCTTCCTTCTCTTCCTGCACAAACTTTCTGCTCTAAAAAGGGCATTATGTTGGCCTTTCAGGTGCTCCCAAACCTGTCGTAACCCTTCCTTCTCTGTGGCAACTGCGTTCTTGAATAGT
The DNA here is from genome assembly GCA_024509875.1 of Oreohelix idahoensis. Taxonomy (NCBI): domain Eukaryota; kingdom Metazoa; phylum Mollusca; class Gastropoda; order Stylommatophora; family Oreohelicidae; genus Oreohelix; species Oreohelix idahoensis. The sequence goes on from JAMPIV010004522.1 coordinate 143,282, forward strand.
TTTTGGGCATGCTTATGTTTCCTGATTTCTTCTATTTTTATTTGTCTTCTACTTTTTTGCGGTGAGTTACTTTTCCTTGCCTGAGTCCAAAAACTTTGCGACAGTGCAGATATATTAAGTCGCCGAAGATTTCCAGCTTCTTCTCCAAAGTTATCTGCTTCAGGTTGTTATCCAACTCTTTTGCCAAGGCTTCGTCCAGCTGTTCCCAAAGCCCTTTTGCACTGGCAGGTGGAAACTTGATTGCATCTCTCTTCTCGACCAAGAAGTGTGTTAGATCATCATCAGGCAGATCAATTTGAATGTTCTCAGCACTGTGGATTGACTCCTGGCTGAGTTCTTCTAACGTCTTACCCGTCGAGACAGAGCGCTGTTGATCTCCCCCTGATAAATTCCCACACCTCTTTTTCGTTCTGTGGATTTTCATTCGTCTCTGAGTAGAGAATTTACTATCATAGGCACATGGAAATTCCAGCTATATATATATATATATATATATATATATATATATATATATATATATATATATATATATATATATATATATATATATATATATATATATATATATATATATATATATATATATATATATATATATATATATATATATATATATATATATATATATATATATATATATATATATATATATATATATATATATATATATATATATATATATATATATATCTGTGGTCAGAATCTTGTCAATTCTAAATGTCACTTGATGTTGTGCCGTATGTCCTTACTAAAGTAGATTAGGCTATTTTAACATAGGAGGACGGGTGAGAGATTAACATCATAAAAGTCAGTGGGAGTATGCTGAAAAAGTAGCCTCACTACTCTCCAGAAGTCAGATCTCTCCCCATAATTTCATTAGTGACTCTATTTTCTCTACTTCCACAATAGACATTCATATTCTGTCTAACTCAGACATTCTCTATTTATCCATACTCGCGACACCTAGTCAAATAACTACAACAAGACAAATAAAATAGAGAGGGATAATAAAAAATAAGACACGTCAATTTATTGACAGAAAACACCAACACGTTTTACATTCAAGAAACAACAACACGTTTTACATTCAAGAAACAAGAACACGTTTTACATTCAAGAAACAAGAGCACGTTTTACATTCAAGAAACAACAACACGTTTTACATTCAAGAAACAAGAACACGTTTTACATTCAAGAAACAACAACACGTTTTACATTCAAGAAACACCAACACGTTTTACATTCAAGAAACAACAACACGTTTTACATTCAAGAAACAAGAACACGTTTTACATTCAAGAAACAACAACACGTTTTACATTCAAGAAACAACAACACGTTTTACATTCAAGAAACAACAACACGTTTTACATTCAAGAAACAAGAACACGTTTTACATTCAAGAAACAACAACACGTTTTACATTCACGTCACAACAACACGTTTTACATTCAAGAAACAACAACACGTTTTACATTCACGTCACAACAACAAGTTGAATTTGGTCTAATGATGTGTGTCACATGAAGTCTATATAGACATAGTCTATTCGTTAGGCTATATAAACAGAATACATCTGTAAGGTAATATAGATTGAACACATCAGTAAGGCAATACAGAACACACCAATAAGGCTATACAATCAAGAAACAAAAACCGTTGAAGTTCGTCTAATTTATTAATGTCAAATGATGTCTTTATAGACCAGTGCTTCTTAACATTTTCGGCTGCCGACACCTCTTAAATTCTCAAAAATGTGTTATCGCATCCCCATGATAAATAGCAATAGTTGATTCATTATGAAGAATGAAAATTGCATTTTCATCATTGTCGAAATATAAATGTAAATTAATTAACAATGGTCTGAATTTTTTTTTAAATGTGTGACATCAGATACACATCTATTTATATAAAATTGTACTTTATTAAATTATATAATAATAAATTCCGAATGACTTTTTTAGCTGTTGCTTACCTTCAGTTATATTTTTGAAAAGGGACTCTTTGTTTGAAATAACCACACACATATCATCACTCGCTTCTAAACGATTTCTGGCCTTTGTTTTTATATTTACAAGTGAAGAAAATCCCATCTGACACAAGTACGTTGTAGCAAATGGCACAAGAATATACAGAGCTGTATTTGATAGTTGTGGAAATGGTTCCAGTTGAGCAGACCATAAATCGTCTAATTTCATGTATGAGAGCTCTCATACGTTTACTGCTAAAATACGTCGAACGTTATGGTTGAACAAGGTTTGTTCTAATTTTCCCACATGCATATCAAATATAACATAATGATGCTTGTTCTTGTCAAATATTTTGCTGCAACATTAAATTACAGTGTTAATTAGAACTATAATATTACAACATAACAAATAATCTTTCACTTGTGGGTTGCCATAACTGTACAATAAGTGATAAGGAGGAGCTGGTTAAGAACCACTGATATAGACAGAGTGCATCAATAAGACAATATAGATACTACATGTCAGTAAGGCTATATAGACAGAGTGCACCAGTAAGACAATATAGATACTACATGTCAGTAAGGCTATATAGACAGAGTGCACCAGTAAGACAATATAGATACTACATGTCAGTAAGGCTATATAGACAGAGTGGATCAGTAAGACAATATAGATACTACATGTCAGTAAGGCTATATAGACAGAGTGCACCAGTAAGACAATATAGATACTACACGTCAGTAAGGCTATATAGACAGAGTGCATCAGTAAGACAATATAGATACTACATGTCAGTAAGGCTATATAGACAGAGTGCATCAGTAAGACAATATAGATACTACATGTCAGTAAGGCTATATAGACAGAGTGCATTAGTAAGACAATATAGATACTACATGTCAGTAAGGCTATATAGACAGAGTGCATCAGTAAGACAATATAGATACTACATGTCAGTAAGGCTGTATAGACAGAGTGCATCAGTAAGACAATATAGATACTACATGTCAGTAAGGCTATATAGACAGAGTGCATCAGTAAGACAATATAGATACTACATGTCAGTAAGGCTATATAGACAGAGTGCATCAGTAAGACAATATAGATACTACATGTCAGTAAGGCTATATAGACAGAGTGCATTAGTAAGACAATATAGATACTACATGTCAGTAAGGCTATATAGACAGAGTGCATCAGTAAGACAATATAGATACTACATGTCAGTAAGGCTATATAGACAGAGTGCATCAGTAAGACAATATAGATACTACATGTCAGTAAGGCTGTATAGACAGAGTGCATCAGTAAGACAATATAGATACTACATGTCAGTAAGGCTATATAGACAGAGTGCATCAGTAAGACAATATAGATACTACATGTCAGTAAGGCTATATAGACAGAGTGCATCAGTAAGACAATATAGATACTACACGTCAGTAAGGCTATATAGACAGAGTGCATCAGTAAGACAATATAGATACTACATGTCAGTAAGGCTATATAGACAGAGTGCATCAGTAAGACAATTTAGATACTACATGTCAGTAAGGCTATATAGACAGAGTGGATCAGTAAGACAATATAGATACTACATGTCAGTAAGGCTATATAGACAGAGTGCATCAGTAAGACAATATAGATACTACACGTCAGTAAGGCTATATAGACAGAGTGCATCAATAAGACAATATAGATACTACATGTCAGTAAGGCTATATAGACAGAGTAGATCAGTAAGACAATATAGATACTACATGTCAGTAAGGCTATATAGACAGAGTGCATCAATAAGACAATATAGATACTACATGTCAGTAAGGCTATATAGACAGAGTGCATCAGTAAGACAATATGGATACTACATGTCAGTAAGGCTATATAGACAGAGTGCACCAGTAAGACAATATAGATACTACATGTCAGTAAGGCTGTATAGACAAAGTGCATCAGTAAGACAATATAGATACTACATGTCAGTAAGGCTATATAGACAGAGTGCATCAGTAAGACAATATAGATACTACATGTCAGTAAGGCTGTGTAGACAGAGTGCATCAGTAAGACAATATAGATACTACATGTCAGTAAGGCTGTATAGACAGAGTGCATCAGTAAGACAATATAGATACTACATGTCAGTAAGGCTATATAGACAGAGTGCATCAGTAAGACAATATAGATACTACATGTCAGTAAGGCTATATAGACAGAGTGCATCAGTAAGACAATATAGATACTACACGTCAGTAAGGCTGTATAGACAGAGTGCATCAGTAAGACAATATAGATACTACACGTCAGTAAGGCTGTATAGACAGAGTGCATCAGTAAGACAATATAGATACTACACGTCAGTAAGGCTATATAGACAGAGTGCATCAGTAAGACAATATAGATACTACACGTCAGTAAGGCTATATAGACAGAGTGCATCAGTAAGACAATATATATACTACATGTCAGTAAGGCTATATAGACAGTGTGCATCAGTAAGACAATATAGATACTCGTACATGTCAGTAAGGCTATATAGACAGTGTGCATCAGAAAGACAATATAGATACTACATGTCAGTAAGGCTATATAGACAGTGTGCATCAGTAAGACAATATAGATACTCGTACATGTCAGTAAGGCTATATAGACAGAGTGCATCAGTACGACAATGTCGATACTACATGTCAGTAAGGCTATATAGACAGAGTGCACCAGTAAGACAATATAGATACTCGTACATGTCAGTAAGGCTATATAGACAGAGTGCTTCAGTAAGACAATATAGATACTACATATCAGTAAGGCTATATAGACAGAGTGCTTCAGTAAGACAATATAGATACTACATGTCAGTAAGGCTATATAGACAGAGTGCATCAGTAAGACAATATTGATACTACATGTCAGTAAGGCTATATAGACAGAGTACATCAGTAAGACAATATAGATACTACGTGTCAGTAAGGCTATATAGACAGAGTGATTCAGTAAGACAATATAGATACTACATGTCAGTAAGGCTATATAGACAGAGTGCATCAGTAAGACAAAATAGATACTACACGTCAGTAAGGCTAAATAGACAGAGTGCACCAGTAAGACAATATAGATACTACATGTAAGTAAGGCTATATAGACAGAGTGCAGTAAGGCTATATAGACAGAGTGCATCAGTAAGACAATATAGATACTACACGTCAGTTAGGCTATATAGACAGAGTGCATCAATAAGGCAATATAGATATTACAAGTCAGTTAGGCTATATAGACAGAGTGCATCAGTAAGACAATATAGAGACATGTCAGTAAGACTATTTAGCCAGAGTGCACCAGTAAGACAGAATAGATACTACACATCAGTAAGGCTATATAGACAGAGTGCATCAGTAAGACAATATAGATACTACATGTCAGTAAAGCTATATAGACAGAGGGCATCAGTAAGACAATATAGATACTACATGTCAGTTAGGCTATATAGATAGAGTGCATCAGTAAGACAATATAGATAGAGTGCATCAGTAAGACAATATAGATACTACATGTCAGTAAGGCTATATAGACAGAGTGCATCAGAAAGACAATATAGATACTACATGTCAATAAGGCTATATAGACAGAGTGCATCAGTAAGACAATATAGATACTACATGTCAGTAAGGCTATATAGACAGAGTACATCAGTAAGACAATATAGATACTACAGGTCAGGAAGGATATATAGACAGAGTGCATCAGTAAGACAATATCGATACTACATGTCAGTAAGGCTATATAGACAGAGTGCATCAGTAAGACAATATAGATACTACACGTCAGTAAGGCTATATAGACAGAGTGCATCAGTAAGACAATATAGATACTACATATCAGTAAGGCTATATAGACAGAGTGCATCAGTAAGACAATATAGATACTACATGTCAGTAAGGCTATATAGACAGAGTGCATTAATAAGACAATATAGATACTACACGTCAGTAAGCTATATAGACAGAGTGCATCAGTAAGACAATATAGTGAAAAATGTTTCATGTTCTGATAGAAATTATTTAAAAGCATTACAATTAACAATGTTTTTGTCGTTCACTGGAATATATTACCTACAATTACAGACTTGGTTCGTCATAAATATAATTGATAAATGTTGAACAGAAAAATGTAATGAATTAATTTAAACAAGAAATACGGAGATATACAGAAAGGAGAAATAAGGTGTGACTGTGGTCAGGAAGAGACCGATAATTTAAAAAAATTGGATTAATGGACAGTACACAAGATCTACTCAGTCGGTGCAAGGATTGTAAATGCCAAAAGAGCTTTCCACAGCATAGAAAGAGTTCTTAACAAATTTAAGTTAAACAGACGTAGAAGTAGGCGCAGAGAGAACAAAAGAACGAACGAACGAACGAACTTTATTTTCAAAGGGTTAAGAATTGGGCGCGCAAGCCCGTCTAACATTCTGCCCTTCCATTCTCACTTATCTTGCATACTATACCCTTTCATTCCCACATGTTACTTTAAGCATTAAATTAAAGGCATACAACGTTATAAAGGTTACATAACAGCATACAATGACATTACCCAAACATAATCAAAATAAAGTATTTTTTTTAAGCAAACAAGAACGTAATGAGGAAAAAAATGGAAAAAAAAACATAAAAAAATTAATAAATAAATACAACAAATCCAAAACATTTATACGGTAAATCAGACAATAATTCGAGAATGATCACCTTAGGGTAGTATAGAATCGGAACTTGTGAAATATAATAAACATAATCAACGCAATAAAACAAAGTAAAATGCCAACATTGTAAAGGTATAACAGTTACACACATTTACAGGACCTTATCATAATCAATAATGAACAGGGTAGAATTATCCTTAAAAAATACACATGACATTAGAAAATGATTTGGGAGAGAGAGAGAGAGAGAGAGAGAGAGAGAGAGAGAGAGAGAGAGAGAGAGAGAGAGAGAGAGAGAGAGAGAGAGAAAGAGAGCGAAATACCTCGACTAAGTGACCATACAGCCTGCACACAAACAAACACGCGGACACAAGATACATTTTGTAAACATATCCAACAACTGGTGAGTAATATTGACTGCACTCATGGCTGTATATTAAATATAAATGTATTTATTTAAATTATAACAATAACTCAGCATGTAGACTATACTAATAGGGAACCTTGCAGACAGCCATACAAGTAGAGACAATCTGAACATCAGATGTATCCGCCCGTCGTGTGAAAGTTTTTTGGATCATTTATTCGTAGAGTTTTTTACACACCAGGCAGACAGACGAGCTTAGATCATCTGTGTTGAATGTTATTCTACCCTCTATTTTGTGCAAATGTGCTCCCAGAATTGAGGTTTGAACTCGTCTCATCTTTGTTAACAATTCTAATTAACCATTTTGCCAACTTAAGGTACTTTATATCTTTAAAGAAGTTGCACTGCATAATTGTTCATTACGTTTGTTTTAAAAAATACATTTTGTGAGTGGACAAAACTCGTAAGTGAATCCATATGTCACATACACATATCACATAAATTGTCGTAAAATTATCTTATGCCAATTGTGACTTGTCCTGGGGCATATTCCAACAAAAATGTAATGGTTTAACATCTGAATGAGTGTGTCACTGGGCACAATATTAGTAATCTTAAACAAAATCGTAAGGGTATTAACATCTGTATGAGTCTGTCAGTGGACACAATATTAGTAATCTTAAACAAAATTGTAATGGTACTAAAATCTGAATGAGGGTATCTGTTGATACAATATTAGTAATGTTACAATAATTGTAATAGTATTAACGTATGTATGTCATTCAGTGGACACACTATTAGTAATATTTAACAAAATTGTAATGGTATTAACATCTGAATAAGTCTGTCAGTGGGCTCAGTATTAGTAATCTTAACCTAAATTGTAATGGTATTAACATCTATATGAGTCTGTCAGTGAACACAAACTACGTATGAACAGTTACTTTCTTTACTCTGTTATCTACCTTTTATGTCGTGAAGTGAACACAAACTACGTATGAACCATCACTCTTTTCATTCCTTCATCTACCTCTTATGTCGTTAAATGAACACAAACTATCACTCTCTTAATTCCTTGATCTACGTCTCATGTCGTGAAGTGAACACAAACTACGTATGAACCATCACTCTCTTCATTCCTTAATCTACCTCTTATGTCGTGAAGTGAACACAAACTATCACTCTCTTAATTCCTTGATCTACCTCTCATGTCATGAAGTGAACACAAACTACGTATGAACCATCACTCTCTTCATTCCTTAATCTACCTCTTATGTCGTGAAGTGAACACAAACTATCACTCTTAATTCCTTGATCTACCTCTCATGTCATGAAGTGAACACAAACTGCGGATGAACCATCACTTTCTTCTTTCTATTATCTCCCTCTAATGTCGTGAAGTGAACACAAAACTACGTATGAACCATCACTATCTTCATTCCCTGATCTACCTCTTATGTCGTGAAGTGAACACAAACTACGAATGAACAATCACTTTCTTCGTTCTTTGATCTGCATCTTATGTCGTGAAGTGAACACAAACTGCGGATGAACCATCACTTTCTTCTTTCTGTTATCTCCCTCTTATGTCGTGAAGTGAACACAAACTACGAATGAACTATCACTTTCTTCGTTCTTTGATCTACATCTTATGTCGTGAAGTGAACACAAACTACGGATGAACCATCACTTTCTTCTTACTGTTATCTCCCTCTTATGTCGTGAAGTAAACACAAACTACGAATGAACTATCACTCTCTTCATTCCTGAATCCAGTATGCTGTACATGGTCAAAGAATAAATGTAAAGTTCCAAAAAATAAACATGTAAGTATCAAGTTTAGAAGTTTCAAACATTTCAGTAAGGAATTATTTTTAAATGACTTGCTAACTGCACCTTTCGCCCGTGTTTACCAACTTCCTGATCCGGATGACGCTATTGAATAGTGGACGAACACTTTTTATAATGTTTTTGACACGCACGTACCAGCTAAGGAAATTCGCGTCAAACGACAATTAAAATCTCCGTGGATTACGCAGGAAGTGTTGGAGGCTATGAGGCAGAGAGAAAAAGCGCACAAAAATAAGGACCTCAACACATACAGGGTATACAGGAACAAGGTTCAATATTTAATTCGCAAAGAAAAGAAAAATCATTTTAGAAATATGGTTCAGAATTAATCAAATAGTAAGGAAATATGGAAGGCAATTAACACCTTAGCGAAAAAACGTAATGCACCAGACTCATTCTCTTCCAACACTTCATTTACTTGCACCGACTTCAGCAATCACTTTCAAGCAGAAATAAACGGTCTGAAATCCACAATACCACCTTCCTGTAGTGACTTAGACAAACTTTCAGCATTCTTTAAGAACAAATGTACAAACTCAGTTACACCCGACATTCCTTTTATGACAGTTAATGAAGTGTATAACTATCTTATTGGCCTTAAAGATAATAGCTCATCAGGGCTTGACGGAATTAGTAATCGAATACTGCGTTACGCCGCACCAGCTATTAGTGATTCACTAACTTTTATATATAATCAATGTATCGCTAAAAGTTAGCTTTTTCTGCTGCTCATCTGTGGAATAATCTTCCACACGACTTAAAAAATACTCTTAGTCCATAATCATTCAATCACAGACTTTTAAAATACATCATGAGTGCAGATTATATGTGATAAAGTGGTTCTTTAATCCCACTTAGTTGATAAATTCCTCCTTTATTTTCCCGTTAATGATATCCACCAAAAGATAAATATAAGTGGATGGAAGCAGACATCATCATCATCAGTTGATAAGATCTCTATGGTGTTGTTTGCTCCACTGTAGTGTATGGAATGTCAACTTGACCTACGCAGTGGTGTGTAGACATGGATTGAGTGTATAATGTGCGAATGATAATAAGGGTTCGTGGTGTTGACAAATGTTCTTTTCTCACACTCATGTATGGCTGGAAGTCATCGACACCAACGACTGTGTACCTTTACTAAAGTTTAATTGGACGTACACACTCGACAGCACAGATAGTGACAAATCACAGGTTGGCATAATACATCATGGTACAGTGGATAAATGGTCTTGCAATGTTACATGGGCACTCATGTAGAATAATAGTATAAAGGACTGTCAGTAGCCAAGCCCTCAGTATCGCCCATACATATATATCATCTGACTTCACTGACTGAGCACGTCAGCTTATAAACAATATTTCAGATGGCTTCTACCTAATCTCGTCTAGCGACGATTCTCCAACATAATGTTCAGCACATATTTTTCCATATAATAATATTGAACCGCTAATAAAGGGTTCTCATGTGTAGCAGTGATCTCTGGACTAAACAAGCGATAATACGGGCATCCCTTTTCTCTTCTTGAAAGTCACTACATGTTTGGTTCCAAGATGGCTTCACTCGTGAGCTGTCACTCACGTTTGGATACAGATAATGAATCTGTCCTAAAGTTAGTCATTCATTAAACATTTCATTGCTCTGTAGATTTGATCATGAACAATTGACTGCATTCTACAGGATATAGTGCTGCTAGGAATCGAAGTCGTTTTCATCGAGTCAAATATATTCTCTTAGACATTCAAATCGTACCTATCGAAAATGGTGGCTTCGAACGAGAGAGTTCACAAGAGTATCTTTTATTACCTTGGTATCAGAAATATGATTCTGCCATTCCTTGGCAATACGAATAAACACTGGGGTAAAGCATACACGATAGGTCTAGACGACTATCACTTTCCCCACCAATACTGAGATCACTTTTTTTTCGGCGACAAGCCGACATAGAAAAAACACAGTCCCCATCAGGACGAAGCCAAATCACACCCCTCTCTAGCGACACATCCGCCGAATAGCCTTTGACCTCTCTAGAGACAACAGAACATATAGTTCGACTTAGATATGTAAAGATATACAGATATAAGACAGACTCGTCCTACTCAGACAAACAATACACATAAATTCAGGCCATAGATATTCTGAAGCAAGAACAATCTATTATTACCCTAACAAAGAATAAATCGCAGAAAACTGGATTCATCCGCGGAGTTCGATCGAAAGAGCCGACACAACTTTCAAGGGAAGTAACTCAATAATGACTTTTCCTTAAGCACTTTTTTGTTTACAAAATATTTGCGAACATAACAAGTATACCAATGTATAATATTGTAAGATATCAAAGACTGCACGTAACAGTCTTACCACACCTCCCGGGAAAAAAAATGGAACATTTTTTTTTTGAAATACATCTAGGAGCAACGTACAATAGGCTCACAACGCATGAATAATGCGCAGATGAAAATATCAGGAATACCTATAACGCCTAATATGAGGCTAAGTCGACTTATGGAGCGACTGGTGAGAATGTGTCTCATAAACTGAGAGAAATTATTTCTCTACAAGTATATTTTTCCAGGAAGGTGTCATCAAAGTATAATACAATTCTGGCAATTACACAATGCCTAAAAAATTCATATCATCATTTCGTATTAGATATCTTAAATTTATGATTTATGAAGAAAAAATCATCAAAGCACAGCGGTGAATAAACATCAATGAACCGCTATGTAGTGATACAATCATTATATTATTAAATTACAAATGTGTATCTATCATGATATAGAAAAGGAACTACTATAGAACTAGACATATCAAGAAGTCTAAGCCCTAATAGTTATGTGGAATCATGTGGGCATCTTGACAGAATGTCTGCCATCACATTATCTGATCCACGAATAGCTCGCACAGAGAAATGAAAAGGTTGAAGAGCAATTGCATATCGAGTAGACCTCGAGCTCTTCAAATTCTTACTCTGTATAGCAGTAAGAGCCTTTTGGTCGGTTTCTACTATGAAATGTGCGCCTAGAAGGAATCTCTGTAGTTTGAGGATCGACCAAACCATAGCTAATAGCTCACGGTCTAAAACCGAATAATTCCTTTCTGCCGCATTAAGTTTTCTGGAAATATACATTACAGGATGCAGAGTTCCAGAGTACTCTTGCATTAGTGCCGCTCCAATCCCAGTGGATGAAGCGTCACTACGAAGAACGAATGTCTTATCTTTAGTAGGTAGCACTAAAATAGGTGGTGTTGAAAACAATGTTTTAATCTTATCCAGAGAGCATTGGCATTCCTGAGACCAGTGGACCATATTAGGCGAACCTTTCTTTAGAAGTGTTGAAAGAGGTGCCATGATAGAGGATAGATTCTGAATGAATCTGCCATAAAATTGAATAAGACCTAACAGACTTCTCACCTGTTTTTTAGTCTTAGGGATTGAGATGTTAAGTATCTTACTAGTATTATGGTCCTCTGTCTTTAGGAAACCATGACCAACTCGGTGGCCTAGGAAAGAAATTTCGCTAAAACCAATATAGGCTTTAGAGGGTTTCGCTGTCAGGTTGTGCTCACGCAAAGTAGACAGCAATTCATCTAACCCTGAATAGTGATCTTCCCAACTATCGCTGAAAAGACAGATGTCGTCTAGATATGCAATGACATCTGACCGATAAGATAGGATTCGGCGCATCATGCGTACGAATGTAGCTGGTGCGTTCATAAGACCGAAAGGCATAAAATTCCATTGGAACAAACCTCTAGGTGTTGAAAAAGCCGTGAGAGGTTTGGCGCGTTCAGATAAAGGAACTTGCCAATATCCTTTAGACAAATCAAGTTTAGTGAAAAAATGAGATTTGGAGAGTCGAGTAAGTAGCTCTTCCAGTAAAGGCATAGGTTCGGCATCGAACTTCGTTACTTGATTCAATTTTCGATAGTCAACGCAAAGACGTATGTTATTGTCTTTTTTACGCACAATAACCATCGGCGAAGAATATGCAGAGGTGGATGGTTCGATTATTTTCAAATCTATCATCTCATCCAACTCTTTCTCGACCTGTGCTTGAAAATGTATAGGTATAGGATAAGGTCTAACCCTAATAGGAGTATGGTCAGTTAGAACAATGTCATGTTCAATGACATTCGTTTGTCCAGGGATGTCAGTGAGTACATCCTGAAATGTTTGCAACATAGTTGAAACTTGTCGCTGTTCTCCTAGAGACAAATCAGGAGAGACAGTAACGTTCTTCCATGATTCACTAGAATGAAGTGGGATCATTGGAAGAGGAAGATTTACATCTGAAAAACTTGTTTCCTCATCCTGTATCACGGACAGTGATGAGTAATGACCATGTTGTACTGGAGAATTGTCCGTTGCTTGGAAAATGGGTTGCAAATAATCCGGACGTTCATGGAATTCAGTAAGCATATTGATGTGGAAGGTTTTATGCTTCCCATCAATATCGACAATATAGTCGACATCGGAAATTTTCGATATTATATCGTACGGACCTTTCCAAGAAATAAGTAATCTGTTTTCCCTACAAGGTAGTAATACAAATGCTTTGTCACCAGGACAAAGTTGTCGTAAGCATCTCTTCTTATTGGCAAATTGCCTTGCCTTCTGTTTCGCAAATTCAGAAGAAGAAGTTGCTAATTTGCATGCTTCGATAATTTTTTGTCTCAACGCGATGACATATTCGTAGGATGACTTTGTGTCATCGTCAATATTGTCAGATGTTATGAGATCGTGAAGCAACGACATAGGGCCACGCGGACGCGCGCCAAAGACGAGTTCAAAGGGAGAAAATCCCGTATGTTCATTGGGTACCTCTCTGTAAGCGAAGAGGGCCGCAGGTAAAACTCTGTCCCAGTCTTGAGGATGATCCTCAGTTATCTTCCCCAGTAAGTTTTTTAAGTGTTCTATTAAGGCGTTCGACCATACCATTAGACATTGGATGGTAGATACTACTTAAAGATCTATCTATCTGCAGAGTAGACATTACTTGAGACATGGTATCTGATATTAGTTGGGTGCCATGGTCTGACAATATCTCTCCGGGGAACCCCAGACGAGAAAATATAAGCCAAAGAGCATCTGCAATATCAGCAGTAGTAATGCTCTTCAGAGGAATAGCCTCTGGCCAACGTGTGCACATATCAACACACGTCAAGATAAACTGATGTCCTCTGGCAGACTTGATCTTAAATGGACCAATTATGTCTATGGCCATTTTTTGGAACGGCCGAATAGGAATGTCCGCCGCCTGAATGGGTGCAGCATGCCGTGGACCTTTGGATTTAACTTCCTGACATACTTTACAAGATCGACAATAAATCCGTATGTCCTTGTTTACCAATGGCCAACAGAAAGCCGCAAGGACTCTTGACTTAGTACGGGAAAAACCCATGTGTCCAGCACACTGAGAGTCGTGAGCGTGCTGCAAAATTTTAACTCTCAAATTCTTGGGAACCAGGATTTGAGAATGACTTGACGTAATGGAGTCTTGAACCATACGTACAAGTACGCCATTCTTCTTTGTAATCCACGATTTACGACTTGTGTCTTTATTCGGATCACCTTTAGTTGCAAGAATGAAGAATTTCTTCAGAGTGGGATCATCTTCTTGCTGTTTTATAAACGAGTCACGAGAAATTACCAAGGGATTATCTTGGTTATGCACTTCATTATCTTCAATAGATGAAGTTTGAGGCATATTAAGAGCCTGAGCTCTAGTGACTACAGCGTTAGCAATCTGCATGTTTTGCCTTTCCCACGTGGAAATTTGTTGCGGAGTGCATTCTTTGACTCCATGAATGCGACCGATGATGAGGTCAGCGATCGGATTCGGAAGAAGACATGCGTGTACATCTCCTGTAAAGAAAGGAGTAGCAATCCTAATGATAGCAGTAGAGTATTTCTCTAATGTGCCGCCAAATGTTACACATTTGACTACTTGTCCAGTGGCGCGGGAAGGATCTACGAGTGACTGCCTAACACCAATTGTGGTGCATCCAGAATCAAATAGCACAGAGACTGGATTGTTATTCACTAAACCCTTATGTAAGACAAGAGAACCTCTTCCATCATGCGCGACTGATGCCGGAAGAGCAGGAAGAAGATGGCCACAGCTTAAAGTAGACACTGTGGTTGGCTCAAATAACGTTTTGCATTGGGGGCACTGAGATGCTCTCCCAAAATCAAAAGCGGCACATGCCATATTACTAGCATCATTATTATCTTTACTCTGTTTATAGGCTTCATGGGACTCTTGTTGTGCAGAGTTTGCCTGAAAATGTGGTTTATGTCTTTTGTTTTGAGATCTACCTCGGTTATTATCACCTCTGTAGTTATTGTTACCTCTATTGTAACCCCTATTTGGGTTTGAGTCATAGTTCCCTTGGTTACCATTATCATATTCATTATAATGAGTATCTCTGTAATTATGATCTTGTTGACTCCAAGACGGATAACCCTGATAGTTTCTATAATTACTTCCTCTACGGAAATTCCTATAATTATGACCACCCCTGTGTCGAGAGCTATCAGCTCGTCTCCAGTTCTTTGAAGAAGAACCCTGAAATGATTGGTTACCTTGGTTTTGATAACTATTATGGTTACCTTTTTTATCAAATCTGTTTTGAGGTCCCTGAAATCTGTGTGAATAATTGGGATTGTATGGTGTTGCTGAAGCAACTGGCATACTCTCCTTAATCTTAGTGTTGCCAAAAGTCACGTCGGGGTGTGCAGTGACATATTGGGAACAATATTCTTCCATTTCTTTTAGAGATTTAGGTTTACGCTCATGTATAAATTCAAGGAAAGGTTTGTTCACACATGACCTAATCTTATCTCTGAGCAACAAATCCATAAGTCCTTCATACGTTTTTTCTGTTTTGGAAAGCTCAATCCAACGATCAGCTGTGAGACGTGCCTTTGCAGTGAATTCTGAGAATTCTACACCCGTCTCAGGCACCATCGTCTTAAACAAAAGGCGATAGCCTTCCTCACTTAGCTGGTATTTCTTTATCAAAGCCGCCCTAATGACATCATAATTATCCTTATCTGCTTCTCCTACAAGGCATAATCTAGTCAAAGATTCACCTTTCAAGTTTTCTGCTAATTGATTAGCGTATTGTGATTTATCCACATTATGTGTACGACAAGAACGTTCAAATCTATCCAGCCAGAATGTAATATCGTCACTGGACTGATTGAACGGTGGAACCTTAACCTTGTAAGTAGAAGGTTTACCATTACCACTAGATGCCTGATTAACATTAATCATACTTGTCAATCTCAATTTCTCTAACTCAAATTCATGTTCTCTTATTGCTTTTTTCTCTTCAGCATCTAATCTTTTTTTGTTCAGCATCCCTGTCTAATCTTTTTTGTTCAGCAGCAGCTTCTCTTTCTAATTTTTTTTGTTCAGCTTCAAATCTCCTTTCCTCCACCTGCATCTGTAATTTCTTTTGTTCAGCAGCAGCCTCAGCTTCTCTTTCTAATCTTTTCTCTTCTGCCATAGCTCTTCTCTCTTCTGCAGCTAATGCTTTGTCATACTGAGCAACTGCCCATTGTTCTAATTGTTGACCAGTCTTATCAAGAGCTTTCCCTTGTATAATGAAGTATTCTAATGTAGACATGGTGTCTAACAATAATACTAATCACCTGAAATAATAATAATACCACAAGTTCTTAATGACTTGATTAATCAGTATACTATCCCAATATCTGTGGGTCACAAGCCTTAATAAGGTCTTGTATAACAGTAATAATAATCAGGTACTGGTTTATACCATAATCCAAGTGCAGTGCACAGGCAATTGTGTCTTATGAAATATACCTATATAAAACATATGTCAACCAACAGAATACATAAAGTACAAATAGGACTGACAATACAAGAACGTTTGCAGAAATCAAAATAAATCAAATAGGGAAATCAATGAAAATAATCACTGAATCTGCAAAGAATAACAACACCAATGACGTCACAATATATGAATACAAATTGTGAATAGAACTGAAAGATAGAAAAGGTTAGACCAACAAATTACAAACAAATCAAAACAAAACTAAAGAACAAAGAAATATTACAAAAATAACAATAATTACAGACTTCACAGCTAACACAAAAGCAACAGTTGTCGCAGCAAATTCTCAATCAAGAAAATTGCACCTATAGAAAACGCCCACAACGGACCCTCTATGACGTGGGATATTCTGTTGTGAGGACGCCGCCCAACCTTAAACACAACCCGCAGACATAGAAACTAACATACTATACAAACAAATAACATGTAAACATAAATATATATAAATTATGTGTATGATAGTATGTGTTGCAAAATAGGCTCAGTTTTACAGTAATGGCAAAGTTATTTTTATGAAAATAAACAAACTGCCACTTTATTCAATTAAACATTCTGGCCTTAAATATTCATCATCATCTCAACCCATAACCCGTCATGGGTCGTAGGGGTGCCATGGTGGAAGCATCAGCAGACAGGGTCCTCCACTGCTCTCTATTCTCAGCAATGCGTACAAGTGTGGAGAAACCGTGTCCTGCCCATTCTTTGATGTTATCAGCCCAGGATTTTCTTTGCCTTCCTCTTCTCCGTTTACCTTCGACTGTTCCCTGGAGGATCGTTTTCGAAAGGGAGTCATGACGAGTTACATGCCCAAACCAGGCAAGCTTTCGACGTTTCACTATTGACAAAAGTGGTTCTTGATGGCCTGCATAGGTGTTTATCTTCTCTCTAACATAGACATTTGTTTTGTGCTCTTTATAGCAAATGCGCAAAATTCTTCTATAACATTTATGCTCGAAAGCCTGAATCCTTCGCTCCGTATCTGCAGTGAGTGTCCAGCCCTCACACCCATACAAGAGAATAGATAATACAAGTGGTTTGTATAATTTGATCTTCACAGGAAAACTGATGTTACTTTTCCAGATCACATTCAACCTTGTCATGGCAACTGAGGCCATCTCAAGTCTTGTCTTGATTTCTTTATTTGATCTTCCATCACTACATATAGTGGACCCGAGATATTTAAAGGTGTTAACTTCTTCTAACGTTTGCCCATTTAACGTAATGTTGGTCGGAACATGTTTCTTATGGCTATTCACCAATATCTTGCTTTTTTCTATATTAATTTCCATCCCATATGTTCTTGTTACTTTCTCCAGTCTAGAGGTAAGGTCTTGAAGTTCTGATTCTGTTCCAGCTATCAGATCAATATCATCAGCAAAACGTAGATTACACAGAGGTCGGCCTCCAATCGATATGGTTGATTTATAATCGTAGAGAGCCTCCTGCATAATATGTTCTAGATAAATGTTAAAGAGCACTGGTGACAGGATACATCCCTGGCGAACTCCTACAGTTGTTTTGAAAAATTCTCCAATGTCATTGCTTGCAAAAACAGCACTGCTTGCGTCCTTGTATAGTGCTTCAATGATATCTATGATGTTGGTATCAAAATTGAATTTTCTCATTATTTGCCATAAACCTTCATGCCAGACTCGATCGAAGGCTTTTGTGAAATCGATGAAGTTATGGTATAAATCATGTTGATGCTGGAGATGTTTTTCGATCAGTAATCTAATATTGAAGATTTGTTCTGAGGTACTTCTTTTTGGTCTAAAGCCAGCCTGTTCCTCTGACAAGATTTCTTCTGATTTCTGTTTTATTCTGTTCAAAAGTATCCTTAACATCACCTTACTTGGATGACTAATAAGGCTAATGGTTCTGTAGTTCTTGCACATTTTTAGATTTCCTTTCTTTGGAAGCGGTATTACTAATGACTGCGTCCATTCTTTTGGCCATTTTTTTGTACTCCATATCTTCTGGCAAATTGTTGTCATGATTTTTACTATATCTGGTCCTCCATATTTCAAGAGCTCTGCTGGTATATTATCCACACCCGGTGACTTCCCTCCTTTCATCGAACATATAGCCTCTTCCACTTCTTCCCGTAGTATTGCTGCATTTCCGAGTTCTCTGTTTTCGCACTTAATGTTGTTTAATATGCCTAAGTCAGTGTCAAGTTTACAGTTATATAATTCTTTACAATATTCTGTCCACCTTCTCATTACAGCTGTTTTTTTATTGAGCAGAGCCCCATTGCTATCTTCTATGACAGTTACCCTGGGCTGTTGGGGTTTTGATAGTCTTCTTAATGTGTCAAAAACTGCCTTGCTGTTACCTTTTATTAGCCCCGTATTAATGGACTCACATTGATCAGCTACCCATTTTTCTTTGGCCTGTTTCATTTTCTTTCTAATATTTTTATTCACCATACTGTATTGCCATGCTGCTTCAGGAACCTCTTTCTTAACCTTTTTCATTTCTCGCCGTGTATCACATAACTTCAGAATGTCATCTGTAACCCATGGTTTGTTTATTTTCTTTCTTTTACCAAGTATTTCTGTTGCTGATTCAATGAGCACGTCTTTCATGTTCTCTGTGATTGAGTTGATATCATCCTCCAAAAAGTTGAGAGCTGCGAATTTTCCTCCAACAGTTGCCTCAAAGATTCCCGCGATTTCTGGATCTTTCAATTTGTCTAAATTGAATCTTAACTGAGAACATCTGTTTTGATTATAGTTATTTTTGAGTTTAAGCTTGAGCGTCATCAATACCATGTCGTGATCACTACCAATGTCGGCGCCAGGAAAAGTCCTAGTCTTGGCTTTATTAATGCTGGACTTGAATCTTTTGGATACAAGAATAAAATCAATTTGGTTATGTATCTCAGTTTTTGGGGCATGCCACGTTGTTCTTCTTGATAACTTATGAAGTTCATATATAGAAAACAAGAAGATCCATCGATGAAAATAGGACTTCTTAGTTCACAAATACTGTCTTCCTGTTAATATTGACAAGAATTGATCCAACTATTCTGTGAAACTCTGTAATGTCTAATGTAAAAATGTCAACAACGCTGACCTACATACTGCATTCACTTGACAGGTCACGTGACGAAGTGTTGACAAAGAGCAAACCAATACTGCAAGTGTGTCGTATCAGCCACAGGAAACGGTCTGGTATCGGTAATCTGTTGACTTCTGAATTTCTGCGAGGTCACACCCAGAAAGCTGGTCCACCAGTTGATAAAGTGGTTCTTTAATCCCACTTAGTTGATAAATTCCTCCTTTATTTTCCCGTTAATGATATCCACCAAAAGATAAATATAAGTGGATGGAAGCAGACATCATCATCATCAGTTGATAAGATCTCTATGGTGTTGTTTGCTCCACTGTAGTGTATGGAATGTCAACTTGACCTACGCAGTGGTGTGTAGACATGGATTGAGTGTATAATGTGCGAATGATAATAAGGGTTCGTGGTGTTGACAAATGTTCTTTTCTCACACTCATGTATGGCTGGAAGTCATCGACACCAACGACTGTGTACCTTTACTAAAGTTTAATTGGACGTACACACTCGACAGCACAGATAGTGACAAATCACAGGTTGGCATAATACATCATGGTACAGTGGATAAATGGTCTTGCAATGTTACATGGGCACTCATGTAGAATAATAGTATAAAGGACTGTCAGTAGCCAAGCACTCAGTATCGCCCATACATATATATCATCTGACTTCACTGACTGAGCACGTCAGCTTATAAACAATATTTCAGATGGCTTCTACCTAATCTCGTCTAGCGACGATTCTCCAACATAATGTTCAGCACATATTTTTCCATATAATAATATTGAACCGCTAATAAAGGGTTCTCATCTGTAGCAGTGATCTCTGGACTAATCAAGCGATAATACGGGCATCCCTTTTCTCTTCTTGAAAGTCACTACATGTTTGGTTCCAAGATGGCTTCACTCGTGAGCTGTCACTCACGTTTGGATACAGATAATGAATCTGTCCTAAAGTTAGTCATTCATAAAACATTTCATTGCTCTGTAGATTTGATCATGAACAATTGACTGCATTCTACAGGATATAGTGCTGCTAGGAATCGAAGTCGTTTTCATCGAGTCAAATATGTTCTCTTAGACATTCAAATCGTACCTATCGAAAATGGTGGCTTCGAACGAGAGTTCACAAGAGTATCTTTTATTACCTTGGTATCAGAAATATGATTCTGCCATTCCTTGGCAATACGAATAAACACTGGGGTAAAGCATACACGATAGGTCTAGACGACTATCACTTTCCCCACCAATACTGAGATCACTTTTTTCGGCGACAAGCCGACATAGAAAAAAACACAGTCCCCATCAGGACGAAGCCAAATCACACCCCTCTCTAGCGACACATCCGCCGAATAGCCTTTGACCTCTCTAGAGACAACAGAACATATAGTTCGACTTAGATATGTAAAGATATACAGATATAAGACAGACTCGTCCTACTCAGACAAACAATACACATAAATTCAGGCCATAGATATTCTGAAGCAAGAACAATCTATTATTACCCTAACAAAGAATAAATCGCAGAAAACTGGATTCATCCGCGGAGTTCGATCGAAAGAGCCGACACAACTTTCAAGGGAAGTAACTCAATAATGACTTTTCCTTAAGCACTATTTTGTTTACAAAATATTTGCGAACATAACAAGTATACCAATGTATAATATTGTAAGATATCAAAGACTGCACGTAACAGTCTTACCACACCTCCCGGGAAAAAAAATGGAACATTTTTTTTTTTGAAATACATCTAGGAGCAACGTACAATAGGCTCACAACGCATGAATAATGCGCAGATGAAAATATCAGGAATACCTATAACGCCTAATATGAGGCTAAGTCGACTTATGGAGCGACTGGTGAGAATGTGTCTCATAAACTGAGAGAAATTATTTCTCTACAAGTATATTTTTCCAGGAAGGTGTCATCAAAGTATAATACAATTCTGGCAATTACACAATGCCTAAAAAATTCATATCATCATTTCGTATTAGATATCTTAAATTTATGATTTATGAAGAAAAAATCATCAAAGCACAGCGGTGAATAAACATCAATGAACCGCTATGTAGTGATACAATCATTATATTATTAAATTACAAATGTGTATCTATCATGATATAGAAAAGGAACTACTATAGAACTAGACATATCAAGAAGTCTAAGCCCTAATAGTTATGTGGAATCATGTGGGCATCTTGACAGAATGTCTGCCATCACATTATCTGATCCACGAATAGCTCGCACAGAGAAATGAAAAGGTTGAAGAGCAATTGCATATCGAGTAGACCTCGAGCTCTTCAAATTCTTACTCTGTATAGCAGTAAGAGCCTTTTGGTCGGTTTCTACTATGAAATGTGCGCCTAGAAGGAATCTCTGTAGTTTGAGGATCGACCAAACCATAGCTAATAGCTCACGGTCTAAAACCGAATAATTCCTTTCTGCCGCATTAAGTTTTCTGGAAATATACATTACAGGATGCAGAGTTCCAGAGTACTCTTGCATTAGTGCCGCTCCAATCCCAGTGGATGAAGCGTCACTACGAAGAACGAATGTCTTATCTTTAGTAGGTAGCACTAAAATAGGTGGTGTTGAAAACAATGTTTTAATCTTATCCAGAGAGCATTGGCATTCCTGAGACCAGTGGACCATATTAGGCGAACCTTTCTTTAGAAGTGTTGAAAGAGGTGCCATGATAGAGGATAGATTCTGAATGAATCTGCCATAAAATTGAATAAGACCTAACAGACTTCTCACCTGTTTTTTAGTCTTAGGGATTGAGATGTTAAGTATCTTACTAGTATTATGGTCCTCTGTCTTTAGGAAACCATGACCAACTCGGTGGCCTAGGAAAGAAATTTCGCTAAAACCAATATAGGCTTTAGAGGGTTTCGCTGTCAGGTTGTGCTCACGCAAAGTAGACAGCAATTCATCTAACCCTGAATAGTGATCTTCCCAACTATCGCTGAAAAGACAGATGTCGTCTAGATATGCAATGACATCTGACCGATAAGATAGGATTCGGCGCATCATGCGTACGAATGTAGCTGGTGCGTTCATAAGACCGAAAGGCATAAAATTCCATTGGAACAAACCTCTAGGTGTTGAAAAAGCCGTGAGAGGTTTGGCGCGTTCAGATAAAGGAACTTGCCAATATCCTTTAGACAAATCAAGTTTAGTGAAAAAATGAGATTTGGAGAGTCGAGTAAGTAGCTCTTCCAGTAAAGGCATAGGTTCGGCATCGAACTTCGTTACTTGATTCAATTTTCGATAGTCAACGCAAAGACGTATGTTATTGTCTTTTTTACGCACAATAACCATCGGCGAAGAATATGCAGAGGTGGCTGGTTCGATTATTTTCAAATCTATCATCTCATCCAACTCTTTCTCGACCTGTGCTTGAAAATGTATAGGTATAGGATAAGGTCTAACCCTAATAGGAGTATGGTCAGTTAGAACAATGTCATGTTCAATGACATTCGTTTGTCCAGGGATGTCAGTGAGTACATCCTGAAATGTTTGCAACATAGTTGAAACTTGTCGCTGTTCTCCTAGAGACAAATCAGGAGAGACAGTAACGTTCTTCCATGATTCACTAGAATGAAGTGGGATCATTGGAAGAGGAAGATTTACATCTGAAAAACTTGTTTCCTCATCCTGTATCACGGACAGTGATGAGTAATGACCATGTTGTACTGGAGAATTGTCCGTTGCTTGGAAAATGGGTTGCAAATAATCCGGACGTTCATGGAATTCAGTAAGCATATTGATGTGGAAGGTTTTATGCTTCCCATCAATATCGACAATATAGTCGACATCGGAAATTTTCGATATTATATCGTACGGACCTTTCCAAGAAATAAGTAATCTGTTTTCCCTACAAGGTAGTAATACAAATGCTTTGTCACCAGGAGAAAGTTGTCGTAAGCATCTCTTCTTATTGGCAAATTGCCTTGCCTTCTGTTTCGCAAATTCAGAAGAAGAAGTTGCTAATTTGCATGCTTCGATAATTTTTTGTCTCAACGCGATGACATATTCGTAGGATGACTTTGTGTCATCGTCAATATTGTCAGATGTTATGAGATCGTGAAGCAACGACATAGGGCCACGCGGACGCGCGCCAAAGACGAGTTCAAAGGGAGAAAATCCCGTATGTTCATTGGGTACCTCTCTGTAAGCGAAGAGGGCCGCAGGTAAAACTCTGTCCCAGTCTTGAGGATGATCCTCAGTTATCTTCCCCAGTAAGTTTTTAAGTGTTCTATTAAGGCGTTCGACCATACCATTAGACATTGGATGGTAGATACTACTTAAAGATCTATCTATCTGCAGAGTAGACATTACTTGAGACATGGTATCTGATATTAGTTGGGTGCCATGGTCTGACAATATCTCTCCGGGGAACCCCAGACGAGAAAATATAAGCCAAAGAGCATCTGCAATATCAGCAGTAGTAATGCTCTTCAGAGGAATAGCCTCTGGCCAACGTGTGCACATATCAACACACGTCAAGATAAACTGATGTCCTCTGGCAGACTTGATCTTAAATGGACCAATTATGTCTATGGCCATTTTTTGGAACGGCCGAATAGGAATGTCCGCCGCCTGAATGGGTGCAGCATGACGTGGACCTTTGGATTTAACTTCCTGACATACTTTACAAGATCGACAATAAATCCGTATGTCCTTGTTTACCAATGGCCAAAAGAAAGCCGCAAGGACTCTTGACTTAGTACGGGAAAAACCCATGTGTCCAGCACACTGAGAGTCGTGAGCGTGCTGCAAAATTTTAACTCTCAAATTCTTGGGAACCAGGATTTGAGAATGACTTGACGTAATGGAGTCTTGAACCATACGTACAAGTACGCCATTCTTCTTTGTAATCCACGATTTACGACTTGTGTCTTTATTCGGATCACCTTTAGTTGCAAGAATGAAGAATTTCTTCAGAGTGGGATCATCTTCTTGCTGTTTTATAAACGAGTCACGAGAAATTACCAAGGGATTATCTTGGTTATGCACTTCATTATCTTCAATAGATGAAGTTTGAGGCATATTAAGAGCCTGAGCTCTAGTGACTACAGCGTTAGCAATCTGCATGTTTTGCCTTTCCCACGTGGAAATTTGTTGCGGAGTGCATTCTTTGACTCCATGAATGCGACCGATGATGAGGTCAGCGATCGGATTCGGAAGAAGACATGCGTGTACATCTCCTGTAAAGAAAGGAGTAGCAATCCTAATGATAGCAGTAGAGTATTTCTCTAATGTGCCGCCAAATGTTACACATTTGACTACTTGTCCAGTGGCGCGGGAAGGATCTACGAGTGACTGCCTAACACCAATTGTGGTGCATCCAGAATCAAATAGCACAGAGACTGGATTGTTATTCACTAAACCCTTATGTAAGACAAGAGAACCTCTTCCATCATGCGCGACTGATGCCGGAAGAGCAGGAAGAAGATGGCCACAGCTTAAAGTAGACACTGTGGTTGGCTCAAATAACGTTTTGCATTGGGGGCACTGAGATGCTCTCCCAAAATCAAAAGCGGCACATGCCATATTACTAGCATCATTATTATCTTTACTCTGTTTATAGGCTTCATGGGACTCTTGTTGTGCAGAGTTTGCCTGAAAATGTGGTTTATGTCTTTTGTTTTGAGATCTACCTCGGTTATTATCACCTCTGTAGTTATTGTTACCTCTATTGTAACCCCTATTTGGGTTTGAGTCATAGTTCCCTTGGTTACCATTATCATATTCATTATAATGAGTATCTCTGTAATTATGATCTTGTTGACTCCAAGACGGATAACCCTGATAGTTTCTATAATTACTTCCTCTACGGAAATTCCTATAATTATGACCACCCCTGTGTCGAGAGCTATCAGCTCGTCTCCAGTTCTTTGAAGAAGAACCCTGAAATGATTGGTTACCTTGGTTTTGATAACTATTATGGTTACCTTTTTTATCAAATCTGTTTTGAGGTCCCTGAAATCTGTGTGAATAATTGGGATTGTATGGTGTTGCTGAAGCAACTGGCATACTCTCCTTAATCTTAGTGTTGCCAAAAGTCACGTCGGGGTGTGCAGTGACATATTGGGAACAATATTCTTCCATTTCTTTTAGAGATTTAGGTTTACGCTCATGTATAAATTCAAGGAAAGGTTTGTTCACACATGACCTAATCTTATCTCTGAGCAACAAATCCATAAGTCCTTCATACGTTTTTTCTGTTTTGGAAAGCTCAATCCAACGATCAGCTGTGAGACGTGCCTTTGCAGTGAATTCTGAGAATTCTACACCCGTCTCAGGCACCATCGTCTTAAACAAAAGGCGATAGCCTTCCTCACTTAGCTGGTATTTCTTTATCAAAGCCGCCCTAATGACATCATAATTATCCTTATCTGCTTCTCCTACAAGGCATAATCTAGTCAAAGATTCACCTTTCAAGTTTTCTGCTAATTGATTAGCGTATTGTGATTTATCCACATTATGTGTACGACAAGAACGTTCAAATCTATCCAGCCAGAATGTAATATCGTCACTGGACTGATTGAACGGTGGAACCTTAACCTTGTAAGTAGAAGGTTTACCATTACCACTAGATGCCTGATTAACATTAATCATACTTGTCAATCTCAATTTCTCTAACTCAAATTCATGTTCTCTTATTGCTTTTTTCTCTTCAGCATCTAATCTTTTTTTGTTCAGCATCCCTGTCTAATCTTTTTTGTTCAGCAGCAGCTTCTCTTTCTAATTTTTTTTGTTCAGCTTCAAATCTCCTTTCCTCCACCTGCATCTGTAATTTCTTTTGTTCAGCAGCAGCCTCAGCTTCTCTTTCTAATCTTTTCTCTTCTGCCATAGCTCTTCTCTCTTCTGCAGCTAATGCTTTGTCATACTGAGCAACTGCCCATTGTTCTAATTGTTGACCAGTCTTATCAAGAGCTTTCCCTTGTATAATGAAGTATTCTAATGTAGACATGGTGTCTAACAATAATACTAATCACCTGAAATAATAATAATACCACAAGTTCTTAATGACTTGATTAATCAGTATACTATCCCAATATCTGTGGGTCACAAGCCTTAATAAGGTCTTGTATAACAGTAATAATAATCAGGTACTGGTTTATACCATAATCCAAGTGCAGTGCACAGGCAATTGTGTCTTATGAAATATACCTATATAAAAACATATGTCAACCAACAGAATACATAAAGTACAAATAGGACTGACAATACAAGAACGTTTGCAGAAATCAAAATAAATCAAATAGGGAAATCAATGAAAATAATCACTGAATCTGCAAAGAATAACAACACCAATGACGTCACAATATATGAATACAAATTGTGAATAGAACTGAAAGATAGAAAAGGTTAGACCAACAAATTACAAACAAATCAAAACAAAACTAAAGAACAAAGAAATATTACAAAAATAACAATAATTACAGACTTCACAGCTAACACAAAAGCAACAGTTGTCGCAGCAAATTTTCAATCAAGAAAATTGCACCTATAGAAAACGCCCACAACGGACCCTCTATGACGTGGGATATTCTGTTGTGAGGACGCCGCCCAACCTTAAACACAACCCGCAGACATAGAAACTAACATACTATACAAACAAATAACATGTAAACATAAATATATATAAATTATGTGTATGATAGTATGTGTTGCAAAATAGGCTCAGTTTTACAGTAATGGCAAAGTTATTTTTATAAAAATAAACAAACTGCCACTTTATTCAATTAAACATTCTGGCCTTAAATATTCATCATCATCTCAACCCATAACCCGTCATGGGTCGTAGGGGTGCCATGGTGGAAGCATCAGCAGACAGGGTCCTCCACTGCTCTCTATTCTCAGCAATGCGTACAAGTGTGGAGAAACCGTGTCCTGCCCATTCTTTGATGTTATCAGCCCAGGATTTTCTTTGCCTTCCTCTTCTCCGTTTACCTTCGACTGTTCCCTGGAGGATCGTTTTCGAAAGGGAGTCATGACGAGTTACATGCCCAAACCAGGCAAGCTTTCGACGTTTCACTATTGACAAAAGTGGTTCTTGATGGCCTGCATAGGTGTTTATCTTCTCTCTAACATAGACATTTGTTTTGTGCTCTTTATAGCAAATGCGCAAAATTCTTCTATAACATTTATGCTCGAAAGCCTGAATCCTTCGCTCCGTATCTGCAGTGAGTGTCCAGCCCTCACACCCATACAAGAGAATAGATAATACAAGTGATTTGTATAATTTGATCTTCACAGGAAAACTGATGTTACTTTTCCAGATCACATTCAACCTTGTCATGGCAACTGAGGCCATCTCAAGTCTTGTCTTGATTTCTTTATTTGATCTTCCATCACTACATATAGTGGACCCGAGATATTTAAAGGTGTTAACTTCTTCTAACGTTTGCCCATTTAACGTAATGTTGGTCGGAACATGTTTCTTATGGCTATTCACCAATATCTTGCTTTTTTCTATATTAATTTCCATCCCATATGTTCTTGTTACTTTCTCCAGTCTAGAGGTAAGGTCTTGAAGTTCTGATTCTGTTCCAGCTATCAGATCAATATCATCAGCAAAACGTAGATTACACAGAGGTCGGCCTCCAATCGATATGGTTGATTTATAATCGTAGAGAGCCTCCTGCATAATATGTTCTAGATAAATGTTAAAGAGCACTGGTGACAGGATACATCCCTGGCGAACTCCTACAGTTGTTTTGAAAAATTCTCCAATGTCATTGCTTGCAAAAACAGCACTGCTTGCGTCCTTGTATAGTGCTTCAATGATATCTATGATGTTGGTATCAAAATTGAATTTTCTCATTATTTGCCATAAACCTTCATGCCAGACTCGATCGAAGGCTTTTGTGAAATCGATGAAGTTATGGTATAAATCATGTTGATGCTGGAGATGTTTTTCGATCAGTAATCTAATATTGAAGATTTGTTCTGAGGTACTTCTTTTTGGTCTAAAGCCAGCCTGTTCCTCTGACAAGATTTCTTCTGATTTCTGTTTTATTCTGTTCAAAAGTATCCTTAACATCACCTTACTTGGATGACTAATAAGGCTAATGGTTCTGTAGTTCTTGCACATTTTTAGATTTCCTTTCTTTGGAAGCGGTATTACTAATGACTGCGTCCATTCTTTTGGCCATTTTTTTGTACTCCATATCTTCTGGCAAATTGTTGTCATGATTTTTACTATATCTGGTCCTCCATATTTCAAGAGCTCTGCTGGTATATTATCCACACCCGGTGACTTCCCTCCTTTCATCGAACATATAGCCTCTTCCACTTCTTCCCGTAGTATTGCTGCATTTCCGAGTTCTCTGTTTTCGCACTTAATGTTGTTTAATATGCCTAAGTCAGTGTCAAGTTTACAGTTATATAATTCTTTACAATATTCTGTCCACCTTCTCATTACAGCTGTTTTTTTCATTGAGCAGAGCCCCATTGCTATCTTCTATGACAGTTACCCTGGGCTGTTGGGGTTTTGATAGTCTTCTTAATGTGTCAAAAACTGCCTTGCTGTTACCTTTTATTAGCCCCGTATTAATGGACTCACATTGATCAGCTACCCATTTTTCTTTGGCCTGTTTCATTTTCTTTCTAATATTTTTATTCACCATACTGTATTGCCATGCTGCTTCAGGAACCTCTTTCTTAACCTTTTTCATTTCTCGCCGTGTATCACATAACTTCAGAATGTCATCTGTAACCCATGGTTTGTTTATTTTCTTTCTTTTACCAAGTATTTCTGTTGCTGGTTCAATGAGCACGTCTTTCATGTTCTCTGTGATTGAGTTGATATCATCCTCCAAAAAGTTGAGAGCTGCGAATTTTCCTCCAACAGTTGCCTCAAAGATTCCCGCGATTTCTGGATCTTTCAATTTGTCTAAATTGAATCTTAACTGAGAACATCTGTTTTGATTATAGTTCTTTTTGAGTTTAAGCTTGAGCGTCATCAATACCATGTCGTGATCACTACCAATGTCGGCGCCAGGAAAAGTCCTAGTCTTGGCTTTATTAATGCTGGACTTGAATCTTTTGGATACAAGAATAAAATCAATTTGGTTATGTATCTCAGTTGTTGGGGCATGCCACGTTGTTCTTCTTGATAACTTATGAAGTTCATATATAGAAAACAAGAAGATCCATCGATGAAAATAGGACTTCTTAGTTCACAAATACTGTCTTCCTGTTAATATTGACAAGAATTGATCCAACTATTCTGTGAAACTCTGTAATGTCTAATGTAAAAATGTCAACAACGCTGACCTACATACTGCATTCACTTGACAGGTCACGTGACGAAGTGTTGACAAAGAGCAAACCAATACTGCAAGTGTGTCGTATCAGCCACAGGAAACGGTCTGGTATCGGTAATCTGTTGACTTCTGAATTTCTGCGAGGTCACACCCAGAAAGCTGGTCCACCAGTTGATAAAGTGGTTCTTTAATCCCACTTAGTTGATAAATTCCTCCTTTATTTTCCCGTTAATGATATCCACCAAAAGATAAATATAAGTGGATGGAAGCAGACATCATCATCATCAGTTGATAAGATCTCTATGGTGTTGTTTGCTCCACTGTAGTGTATGGAATGTCAACTTGACCTACGCAGTGGTGTGTAGACATGGATTGAGTGTATAATGTGCGAATGATAATAAGGGTTCGTGGTGTTGACAAATGTTCTTTTCTCACACTCATGTATGGCTGGAAGTCATCGACACCAACGACTGTGTACCTTTACTAAAGTTTAATTGGACGTACACACTCGACAGCACAGATAGTGACAAATCACAGGTTGGCATAATACATCATGGTACAGTGGATAAATGGTCTTGCAATGTTACATGGGCACTCATGTAGAATAATAGTATAAAGGACTGTCAGTAGCCAAGCACTCAGTATCGCCCATACATATATATCATCTGACTTCACTGACTGAGCACGTCAGCTTATAAACAATATTTCAGATGGCTTCTACCTAATCTCGTCTAGCGACGATTCTCCAACATAATGTTCAGCACATATTTTTCCATATAATAATATTGAACCGCTAATAAAGGGTTCTCATCTGTAGCAGTGATCTCTGGACTAATCAAGCGATAATACGGGCATCCCTTTTCTCTTCTTGAAAGTCACTACATGTTTGGTTCCAAGATGGCTTCACTCGTGAGCTGTCACTCACGTTTGGATACAGATAATGAATCTGTCCTAAAGTTAGTCATTCATAAAACATTTCATTACTCTGTAGATTTGATCATGAACAATTGACTGCATTCTACAGGATATAGTGCTGCTAGGAATCGAAGTCGTTTTCATCGAGTCAAATATATTCTCTTAGACATTCAAATCGTACCTATCGAAAATGGTGGCTTCGAACGAGAGAGTTCACAAGAGTATCTTTTATTACCTTGGTATCAGAAATATGATTCTGCCATTCCTTGGCAATACGAATAAACACTGGGGTAAAGCATACACGATAGGTCTAGACGACTATCACTTTCCCCACCAATACTGAGATCACTTTTTTCGGCGACAAGCCGACATAGAAAAAAACACAGTCCCCATCAGGACGAAGCCAAATCACACCCCTCTCTAGCGACACATCCGCCGAATAGCCTTTGACCTCTCTAGAGACAACAGAACATATAGTTCGACTTAGATATGTAAAGATATACAGATATAAGACAGACTCGTCCTACTCAGACAAACAATACACATAAATTCAGGCCATAGATATTCTGAAGCAAGAACAATCTATTATTACCCTAACAAAGAATAAATCGCAGAAAACTGGATTCATCCGCGGAGTTCGATCGAAAGAGCCGACACAACTTTCAAGGGAAGTAACTCAATAATGACTTTTCCTTAAGCATTATTTTGTTTACAAAATATTTGCGAACATAACAAGTATACCAATGTATAATATTGTAAGATATCAAAGACTGCACGTAACAATATGCCACCCTAATTTCGTTATGTTCTTAAATAATTATACAACATCATTCTTCTTCTTTTCTTTCTTTGATCCATAACCGCCAACCGTCAAAGCAGTCAGCGGCCATCACGCCTGGTGGCGTCTTGTACGGCAGCAACAAATTGATTCCACTCTGCTCGGTCGGTGGCCATCCTTCGTACAGTGCCCCAACTGTGGTTCATTTTTTGCATCTCAGCTTCCACAGTTCTCCGCCAAGTTGTTTTTGGTCGACTTCTCTTTCGCTTTCCCTCGGGGGTCCATAGCATAGCTGTTCTTGTGATGGTATCAGGGTCCCTTCTGAAGACGTGGCCAACCCAACTCCAGCGTCTGCCAGCTATGATCGTGTGCATGTCTTCCTGGTTACTCCGAATAAGTAGTTCTTGGTTGCTGATGGTGACATAAAATCATATGTAGGTTTTAAAGATAATTTTGTCTTGTTTAATATTAATTATGATAATGTACTGTAAATCTGTGTAACTGTTATTGTACTGTTACAATGTTGGGATTTTATTTTATTTTGTTATTTTATTATTTAAGTAATATTTAGGATACATGTGAGAATAAATGGATTCAGTATGGAAGATGTGAGAAAGGAAGGGCAGAATGTTAGACGGGCCTGCGTGCCCAATTCTAAACCCTTTGAAAATAAAGTTCGTTCGTTCGTTCATTCGTTCGATCTACCTCTTATGTCGTGAAGTGAACACAAACTACGTATGAACTATCACTCTCTTCATTCTTTGATCTACCTCTTATGTCATGAAGTGAACACAAACTATCACTCTCTTAATTCCTTGATCTACCTCTCATGTCATGAAGTGAACACAAACTATCATTCTTAATTCCTTGATCTGCGTCTCATGTCGTGAAGTGAGCACAAACAAGGGTATGAACCATTATTCTCTTCATTCCTTGATCTACCTCTTATGTCGTGAAGAGAAAACAAACTATACCTTTCTTAATTCCTTGATCTAAAGCTCATGTCGTGAAATGAACACAAACTACTACGAACCATCACTCTCTTCATTCCTTGATCTACCTCTTATGTCGTGAAGTGAACACAAACTACGTATGAACCATCACTCTCTTAATTCCTTGATCTACCTCTTGTGTCATGAAGTGAACACAAACTACGTATAAACCATTACTATCTTCATTCCTTGATCTACCTCTTATGTATTGAAGTGAACACAAATCTACGTATGAACTATCACTCTCTTAATTCTATGATCTACTTCTTATGTCGACAAGTTAACACACAAAACTACGTATGAACGATCACTCTCTTCATTCCTTGATCTACCTCTTATGTCGTGAAGTGAACACACAAAACTACGTATGAACGATCACTCTCTTCATTCCTTGATCTACCTCTTATGTCTTGAAGTGAACACAAATGTACGTATGAACCATAACTCTCTTAATTCCTTGATCTACCTCTTATGTCGTGAAGTGAACACACAAAACTACGTATGAACGATCACTCTCTTCATTCCTTGATCTACCTCTTATGTCTTGAAGTGAACACAAATGTACGTATGAACCATCACTCTCTTAACTCCTTGATCTACCTATTATGTCCTGAAGTGAACACAAAACTACGTATGAACTATCACTCTCTTCATTCCTTGATCTACCTCTTATGTCGTGAAGTGAACACAAACTATCACTCTCTTAATTCCTTGATCTACCTCTGATGTCGTGAAGTGAACACAAACTATCACTCTCTTAATTCCTTGATCTACCACTTATGTCGTGAAGTGAACACAAACGATCACACTCTGAATTCCTTGATCTACCACTTATGTCGTGAAGTGAACACAAACTATCACTCTCTTAATTCCTTGATCTGCCTCTCATGTCGTAAAGTAAACACAAACAACGTATGAACAATCATTCTCTTTATTCCTTGATCTACCTCTTATGTCGTGAAGTGAACACAAACTATCACTCTCTTAATTCCTTAATCTACCGCTCATGTCGTGAAGTGAACACAAACTACTATGAACCATTATTCTCTTCATTCCTTGACCTACCACTTATGTCGTGAAGTGAACACAAACTACGTATGAACCATCACTCTCTTAATTCCTTGATCTACCTCTTATGTCATGAAGTGAACACGAATGTACGTATGAACCATCACTCTCTTAATTCTTTGATCTACCTCTTATGTCGTGCAGTGAACACAAAACTACGTATGAACCATCACTCTCTTCATTC
This sequence comes from Oreohelix idahoensis, assembly GCA_024509875.1. Lineage (NCBI taxonomy): Eukaryota > Metazoa > Mollusca > Gastropoda > Stylommatophora > Oreohelicidae > Oreohelix > Oreohelix idahoensis. The sequence continues at coordinate 177,318 of JAMPIV010004522.1, forward strand.
CTTGATCTACTTCTTATGTCATGAAGTGAACACAAACTATCACTCTCTTAATTCCTTGATCTACCTCGTATGTCGTGAAGTGAAAACAAACTATCACTCTCTTAATTCCTTGATCTACCACTTATGTCGTGAAGTGAACACAAACTATCACACTCTTAATTCCTTGATATACCACTTATGTCGTGAAGTGAACACAAACTATCACTCTCTTAATACCTTGATCTACCTCTTATGTCGTGAAGTGAACACAAACTACGTATGAACCATCACTCTCTTCATTCCTTCATCTACCTCTTATGTCGTTAAATGAACACAAACTACGTATGAACCATCACTCTCTTAATTCCTTGATCTACCTCTTATGTCGTGAAGTGAACACAAACTATCACTCTCTTAATTCCTTGATTTACCTCTCATGTCGTGAAGTGAACACAAACTATCACTCTCTTAATTCCTTGATCTAGAACTTATGTCGTGAAGTGAACACAAACAATCACTCCCTTAATTGCTTGATCTACCACTTATGTCGTTTAGTGAACACAAACTATCACTTTCTTCATTCCTTGATCTACCTCTTATGTCATGAAGTGAACACAAACTACGTATGAACCATGACTCTCTTAATTCCTCGATCTACCTCTTGTGTCGTGAAGTGAACACAAACTCTCACTCTCTTAATTCCTTGATCTACCTCTCATGTCGTGAAGGGAACACAAACTACGTATGAACCATCATTCTCTTCCTTCCTTGATCTACCTCTCATGTCGTGAACTGAACAGAAACTACGTGTGAACTATCACTCTCTCCATTCTTTGATCTACCTCTTATGTCATGAAGTGATCACAAACTATCACTTTTTTCTTTCTGTTATCTCCCTCTTATTTCGTGAAGTGAACACAAACTATGTATGAACCATCACTCTCTTAATTCCTTGATCTGCCTCTCATGTCGTGAAGTGAACACAAACGATCACTCTCTTCCTTCCTTGATCTACCTCTTATGTCGTGAAGTGAACACAAACTATCACTTTCTTAATTCCTTGATCTACCTCTTATGTCGTGAAGTGAACACAAACTATCACTCTCTTAATTCCTTGATCTACCTCTTATGTCGTGAAGTGAACACAAACTACGTGTGAACTATCACTCTCTTCATTCTTTGATCTACCTCTTATGTCGTGAAGTGAACACAAACTACGTGTGAACCATCACTCTCTTCCTTCTGTTATCTCCCTCTTTATCATAGCGCTTCACCATTAACGCAACTTTAACTATAAGTATAAATGCCAAATATAAACAAACGTCCACTCGTCAAGCAGGTGCTGACGTAAAACTGACAGCGGTGTATGTATCTTAGATTTGTTTAAAAACCTTCCAAACATCCAGTTTAAAACAGTTTTCTGCTACTTGATGTTCAAACTACTATTAATTATTGATGTATATATTCACAGAGTAAATAATAAAGAAACAAATATATTAATCAGACATGTTATCTGTGATAAAACACGTGAAATATACACACATCTACACACATTTATACACACAAGTACATGTCTGTATGTGACAGTGTGATGACGATTTTTGTGACAACAATCCAGCTACTGTCAATTTATCGTATCACATTTTTACGTCATCTCTTATTAATGTGACCTCCAAGTTTACCCTCTTTCTGTTTATTTCTTTCTTTGTTGACTTGTTTCATCTTCTTGTTCTGTCTGTGTGACACCAATTCTTCCTCTGTGTTTCTGTCTGTCTCTTTATGTGAACCTCAGTATGTTGTTCTCTCCTTTCGTGTACCTGTCTCTTTATGTGAACCTCAGTATGTCGTGTCTCTGTGTCTCTGTTTTCATGTCTCTCTCTCTCTCTCTCTCTCTCTCTCTCTCTCTCTCTCTCTCTCTCTCTCTCTCTCTCTCTCTCTCTCTCTGTGTTTCTGTTTTCATGTCTCTCTAACTGTCCTTTCTCTTTCTGTGCGCTATTCTTGTTTTCACTGGCGCTGAATTTGTATCATTCCTCGAATCCTCCTATGTCTCATTGTGTATATCTCCTTGTCTCTCCCCGAATCCTCCTCTGTCTCATTGTGTATATCTCATTGTCTCTCCCCGAATCCTCCTATGTCTCATTGTGTATATCTCCTTGTCTCTCCCCGAATCCTCCTATGTCTCATTGTGTATATCTCCTTGTCTCTCCCCGAATCCTCCTCTGTCTCATTGTGTATATCTCATTGTCTCTCCCCGAATCCTCCTCTGTCTCATTGTGTATATCTCATTGTCTCTCCCCGAATCCTCCACTGTCTCATTGTGTATATCTCCTTGTCTCTCCCCGAATCCTCCTCTGTCTCATTGTGTATATCTCATTGTCTCTCCCCGAATCCTCCTCTGTCTCATTGTGTATATCTCCTTGTCTCTCCCCGAATCCTTCTCTGTCTCATTGTGTATATCTCATTGTCTCTCCCCGAATCCTCTTCTCTCTACATATGTGTCTCTCATAGTCTGTCCCTAAATCCTCCTCTGTCTCATTGTGCATATCTCCTTGTCTCTCCCCGAATCCTCCTCTGTCTCATTGTGCATATCTCCTTGTCTCTCCCCGAATCCTCCTCTGTCTCATTGTGTATATCTCCTTGTCTCTCCCCGAATCCTCCTCTGTCTCATTGTGTATATCTCCTTGTCTCTCCCCGAATCCTCCTCTGTCTCATTGTGTATATCTCCTTGTCTCTCCCCGAATCCTCCTCTGTCTCATTGTGTATATCTCCTTGTCTCTCCCTGAATGCTCCTCTGTCTCATTGTGTATATCTCCTTGTCTCTCCCCGAATCCTCCTCTCTCTACATATGTGTCTCTCATGGTCTGTCCCTGAATCCTCCTCTGTCTCATTGTGCATATCTCCTTGTCTCTCCCCGAATCCTCCTCTGTCTCATTGTGTATATCTCATTGTCTCTCCCCGAATCCTCCTCTGTCTCATTGTGTATATCTCCTTGTCTCTCCCCGAATCCTCTTCTGTCTCATTGTGTATATCTCCTTGTCTCTCCCCGAATCCTCCTCTGTCTCATTGTGTATATCTCATTGTCTCTCCCCGAATCCTCCTCTCTCTACATATGTGTCTCTCATGGTCTGTCCCTGAATCCTCCTCTGTCTCATTGTGCATATCTCCTTGTCTCTCCCCGAATCCTCCTCTGTCTCATTGTGTATATCTCCTTGTCTCTCCCGAATCCTCCTCTGTCTCATTGTGTATATCTCGTTGTCTCTCCCCGAATCCTCTTCTGTCTCATTGTGTATGTCTCCTTGTCTCTCCCCGAATCCTCTTCTGTCTCATTGTGTATATCTCCTTGTCTCTCCCTGAATCCTCCTCTGTCTCATTGTGCATATCTCCTTGTCTCTTACCGAATCCTCCTCTGTCTCATTGTGTATATCTCCTTGTCTCTCCCCGAATCCTCCTCTGTCTCATTGTGTATATCTCCTTGTCTCTCCCCGAATCCTCTTCTGTCTCTTTGTTATATCTCATTGTCTCTCCCCGAATCCTCCTCTGTCTCATTGTGTATATCTCCTTGTCTCTCCCCGAAACCTCTTCTGTCTCATTGTGTATATCTCCTTGTCTCTCCCCGAATCCTCTTCTCTCTACATATGTATATCTCATTGTCTCTCCCCGAATCCTCTTCTCTCTACATATGTATATCTCCTTGTCTCTCCCCGAATCCTCTTCTCTCTACATATGTATATCTCCTTGTCTCTCCCCGAATCCTCTTCTCTCTACATATGTATATCTCCTTGTCTCTCCCCGAATCCTCTTCTGTCTCTTTGTTATATCTCATTGTCTCTCCCCGAATCCTCCTCTGTCTAATTGTGTATATCTCCTTGTCTCTCCCCGAATCCTCTTCTGTCTCATTGTGTATATCTCCTTGTCTCTCCCCGAATCCTCTTATCTCTACATATGTGTCTCTCATGGTCTGTCCCTGAATCCTCCTCTGTCTCATTGTGTATATCTCCTTGTCTCTCCCCGAATCCTCTTCTGTCTCTTTGTTATATCTCATTGTCTCTCCCCGAATCCTCCTCTGTCTCATTGTGTATATCTCCTTGTCTCTCCCCGAATCCTCTTCTCTCTACATATGTATATCTCCTTGTCTCTCCCCGAATCCTCTTCTCTCTACATATGTATATCTCCTTGTCTCTCCCCGAATCCTCTTCTCTCTACATATGTATATCTCCTTGTCTCTCCCCGAATCCTCTTCTCTCTACATATGTATATCTCCTTGTCTCTCCCCGAATCCTCCTCTCTCTACATATATGTCTCTCATGGTCTGTCCCTGAATCCTCCTCTGTCTCATTGTGCATATCTCCTTGTCTCTCCCCGAATCCTCCTCTGTCTCATTGTGTATATCTCCTTGTCTCTCCCCGAATTCTCCTCTGTCTCATTGTGTATATCTCCTTGTCTCTCCCCGAATCCTCTTCTGTCTCATTGTGTATATCTCCTTGTCTCTCCCCGAATCCTCCTCTGTCTCATTGTGTATATCTCCTTGTCTCTCCCCGAATCCTCCTCTCTCTACATATGTGTCTCTCATGGTCTGTCCCTGAATCCTCCTCTGTCTCATTGTGCATATCTCCTTGTCTCTCCCCGAATCCTCCTGTCTCATTGTGTATATCTCCTTATCTCTCCCGAATCCTCCTCTGTCTCATTGTGTATATCTCCTTGTCTCTCCCCGAATCCTCTTCTGTCTCATTGTGTATATCTCCTTGTCTCTCCCCGAATCCTCTTCTGTCTCATTGTGTATATCTCCTTGTCTCTCCCCGAATCCTCTTCTGTCTCGTTGTGTATATCTCATTGTCTCTCCCCGAATCCTCCTCTCTCTACATATGTGTCTCTCATGGTCTCTCCCAGAATCCTCCTCTCTCTACATATGTGTCTCTCATGGTCTCTCCCCGAATCCTCCTCTCTCTACATATGTGTCTCTCCTGGTCTCTCCCCGAATCCTCCTCTCTCTACATATGTGTCTCTCATGGTCTCTCCCCGAATCCTCCTCTCTACATATGTGTCTCTCATGGTCTCTCCCCGAATCCTCCTCTCTCTACATATGTGTCTCTCATGGTCTCTCCCCGAATCCTCCTCTTGTCAAATATGTCTCTCTCCTTGTTCCGCCTCGAAACACCTCTTTCTACATAGGTGTCTCTACCTGTCTATCCCCAAATCGTCGTCTCTCCACATATGTGTCTCTCCTCTCTGTACCTGTCTCTTCCCAAATCCTCCTTTCTCTACATATGTGTCTCTTCATGTCTCTCTACCTGTATCTTCTTGTCTCTCTACCTGTATCTTCTTGTCTCTCTACCTATATCTTCTTGTCTCTCTACCTGTATCTTCTTGTCTCTCTACCTATATCTTCTTGTTACTTTACCTATATCTTCTTGTCTCTGTACCTATTTCTTCTTGTCTCTCTACCTGTATCTTCTTGTCTGTCTACCTATATGTTCTTGTCTCTCTACCTATATCTTCTTGTTTCTCTACCTGTATCTTCTTGTCTCTCTACCTGTATCTTTTTGTCGCTCTACATATATCTTCTTGTCTCTCTACCTGTATCTTCTTGTCTCTCTACCTATATCTTCTTGTTACTTTACCTATATCTTCTTGTCTCTGTACCTATTTCTTCTTGTCTGTCTACCTGTATCTTCTTGTCTGTCTACCTATATGTTCTTGTCTCTCTACCTATATCTTCTTGTCTCTCTACCTATATCTTCTTGTTTCTCTACCTGTATCTTCTTGTCTCTCTACCTATATTGTAAAGCTCTTCTCCCTCGACCACTTTCTTTGTTCCCCTCTCACTCTCTCTTCTCTCTCTCTCTCTGTTTCTGTCTGTACAATGTCGTCTCTGTGTTTCTATTCATGTGATTTTCTCCATCAGTTCCCCACCTCCTGTGTATGTGTCTGTACACATTCTACTTAACTCATCCTATAATAGTTCGTTTTACTCACTGAGGTGCTCACAAAATGTGACACAGAGAGAAAGATAAACTCAAAGATCAAGCATCTATATTTGTATTTTATAAAACTGTGACGTCAAACCTGATCAAGACAGCGTCAGACATGTACCCTTCCTTCATTCCATATCCTTTCTTTATGAGGTCATCACATGACGTCACACCAAGTTTAAACCCGCGGTCCCAGTTATCAGTGATTGTACTTTCATCCCTCGTCATAGACGCCTCACCAAGGTCTATAGCCTTTAATGTTTTATTGCTGACGTCACAGATACTGGCCTTCACCTTGAGTCTTATACTAGGTCTTGGTTGTAATCCTACCTCACGAGGATGACGTCCATGTAACAACCATACAACCATCTCACCATATTTTGAAAATAAAGCATCTCCCATCACACATGACGTCATCTCGTTGATATGCCAGGGTGGACTGTAAACATGTTTCTCTGACCTGACCAAATCTGTAAAATTCTCCACATAAAAATCAAATGTGTATTTTCCGTGAGATGGAAGAGGTCCCTTTATCCGGTCTCTCACTATCTGAGCCTCTTTCTCAGTGACAGCAAAGATTTCACGTTTGGTCTTACATATGTAATCTGTTATATTATTCCTAGTCAGTTCAATTTTTATTCTCACCTGCTCCTGTCCTTGTGTGAGGTCATCAAATTTTATTTTGACATTTTCGTGTCCGTCATTCAGAGATGTTTCCATATTGTCTATTTTCTTGACAGCTACTGTCAGGTTCCCCTTCACTATGTCCAGGTTTTTAGTAAGGGAAGTAATTAATGTTTTGACCTGTTCTATCTCCGCTGTGTACTTTGAGAAACTCTTACTTTGTACTGCTTCAGATTTGGTCAAATGTTTCAGGAGATCTTCTTTAGTTGTATCAGTAGCTTTTGTTATTCTCTCAGTACATGTCTCCAGGTCTCTCTTAAGTGTGTCAGTATTTGTTCTAAAGTCTGTCTTAAGTGTATCAGTACTTGTAAATAAGTCTGTCTTCAGTGTATCAGTACTTGTAAATAAGTCTGTCTTAAGTGTATCAGTATGTGTAATTAATTCTGTCTTAAGTGTACCAGCAACTGAGGTCAGTTGTCCTTCCAAAAGACGAATACTGTCGTAAAACCTGGTGAACTCTCTACTGCTGTTATTGAAATATTCTTCCAGTTTCATGATGGCGTCTTTAGTTTCTGCCAGAGATTTTTCTACTGATGTATTATTTTGTTTTTCCATGTCTGATATTGAGTTGTAAGCTAGTTCAGTTTTTGTCCACATATATCTAACGTCTTCGTTCTCTTTATCTAACTTGTCAGTAATTTCTTCCCGCAGTTTAGACAACGACTGTGATATCTCTACCTGCTGTTTAACCAAAGCGTCGGTTATCTGCTCCTGCTGCTTAACCAGAGTGTCAGTAATCTGTACCTGCTGTTTAATTAACACGTTCATACCCTCTCCAGTTTGGTCAGCTGGTTCACTAGTTTGTCTAATAAGCTGCTGTAATTTTAAATTGACGGTTGTATCCAGATAAGTGAATCTTTCATCTATCCGGTTATCCAGCCATACCAGCTCCGCCCTCGTCTGTCCTCTAACCACGTCTGGAATGGTCTTTAAATTCTCTTTCTCGTGATCTACAAGTTCAGTTATTTTGTTCTCAAGTAGATTCTCTATTTTTCGTGGCTGCAGGATTTCATTTTGAGCTTCTCTCAGTTGGTCTCTCATGAAAATCTTCTCTTGCTCAAGTGTGACTGCCATGACAGAAAGTTTCTCATCCAACAGATTTTGTTTCTGGGATTGTTGATCTTGTGCCTGGTCTAAGCGTTTCATGACCAGGTTAAGCAGGTCTGTCACATGACTTTCCATCCTGAGATTAAACAAAAACATATCATATTAAATCAGCTCCGAGGAGAACTGAACTTCTTAAAACAGATAATAAAAAATAAAACTTTTATGCTAATCAAGATTTGTTGTTTTTAAAGCAGCAAAGTAGAAAGCTACAAGTTATTGTTAGCAAATGGTGAAAATATATAAATGATGGACACATGATTTGACATTAAAATATGGCGTGTGAACATTTAAGATGATTTCCCATGCCTTTTTTTCTCCTCCTCGACACAAGAAAGGATTAGCCAACGTTACGATCACCAAATCAAGAAAGGATCAACCCACGTTACGATCACCAAGTCGATAAATGATTAACCCACGTTACGATCACCAAGTCAAGAAAGGATCAACCCATGTTACGATCACCAAGTCAAGAAAGGATCAACCCACGTTACGATCACCAAGTCAAGAAAGGATCAACCCACGTTACGATCACCAAGTCAAAAAAAGATCAACCCACGTTACGATCACCAAGTCAAGAAAGGATCAACCCACGTTACGATCACCAAGTCAAGAAATGATCAACCTACGTTACGATCACCAAGTCAAGAAAATGTCAAGTCACGTTACGATCACCAAGTCAAGAAAGGATCAACCCACGTTACGATCACCAAGTCAAGAAAGGATCAACCCACGTTACGATCACCAAGTCAAGAAAGGATCAACCCTCGTTACGATCACCAAGTCAAGAAAGGATCAACCCACGTTACGATCACCAAGTCAAGTAAGGATCAACTCACGTTATGATCACCAGGTCAAGAAAGGATCAACTCACGTTACGATCACCAAGTCAAGAAAGGATCAAGCCACATGACGATCACCAAGTCAAGAAAGGATCAACCCACATTACGATCACCAAGTCAAGAAAGGATCAAGCCACATGACGATCACCAAGTCAAGAAAGGAATGAGTCAATTATTTCAAATGTATAAAGAAAAATGAAAAACGAGAAACCTGTATATTCTGTCTTATTTTATATATTTATTAATATTTGACCCGTTCTTTCCTGTCATGTTTTTTATGTCTCCCGTCTGTAACAAATATAGTGTGGTGGTAAAGGTCAAGGTAGTCCAATAGCAGATTCTGTTGTTGCAGAGTTAAGTGTTAGAGACTTTATAATACATGATCAGAGTTTTATGGGGTGGGATCTCAGCCATTTTCCTCGCTGCCTTTGCCTTACCTAACTCACGAGCAGCGCCAGGTTCCATTGTAGAGCTAGGTAGACTGGTTTGAGATGTTTCAACGTTTAGAACTCCACAACATTGCCACGTGAAGTAAAGTTTGTTGTGTTTGTCATGTGTCTTAATAAGGTTTTTTGTCCTCTTCTAATTAGCCTTTAAACGGGGGCGTATGTCTGTGTATGTGCGTACATATGTGAGTTACCAGATTCACCGAGTGGCTCAACTTTTTATTACCGACTCCGTCAAGACAGAGACTCCCATTTCTTAACTCTGATTTTAGTACACCCCCCCACCACTCTATTTGGCTACACATTGCTGTAGATTTCCTGACTCCTCAAGTGACAATCTTATTGTGTGACTTGTCCTGGAGTTCCTTCGATGGTGTATACTTTGATTCTTGCGGTCAACACCAGGTTTGCTTTCAGATGTCCGTAAGAAGGTCTAAAGTTTACCTCATTAATTATTCCCCTGTCCTCAGTCGGTGATGTAACCTTCCGCTGGAAAGCGAAATGTTTGCTTGCACACCTCACGGCTGTTTGTGCCCTATACCAGAGCGCTCTTTTAGTTTCGGTGACCGGAATTCTGACACCGGGTATAAAATTTTCTTGTGCACCGTAAAAGACTATTTAAGTTTTTGGCGGGAAAAATCAGCTGTTGTGTGTGTAAAATCTGTAAAATATAAATCATTACACACTCGTTCTGGATAAACACAGCGCTAAAATTCTTTTGTGTACTATAACTTTGTTCTCTGCTCTATTTTTGATTGCATTTTTATTTGTTTGAAATTAGTTTTGACGGAGTTACAGACTTTTGAAAACAGCGTCATCATTTGAGGAAATTCATAAAATAAGTAATCTTTTTATTAATTTAATATCTAAAAAATCGGCCCATTCGTTTGAGTTTATAATTATAAAGACTTCTCGAAGGGAAGCTAAAGATTATTTCCACATACTTTTTTTTTTGGTTTCATATCTTGAGAATGTGTGGTAGTCAGTTTTGTGAGTTTGGCATTACAAGAACAAGCATATTGTCACCAGATTTTATAGCATTTAAATTACTGTAAACGCATTCCTGATACTCACAAATCTTAAATAAGGTTGTAAAAAAATAACTTTTTGTAAAGCACCATCTGTTTTTGCATTTTCATTCATTTATAATGATATTTAGCTACGTATATAAGCGTCAGAAAACATGTAAATCTATAGATAGATTACTTCCACATACTTTGTTCTATCTTTCAAGTCTTGTTAATCTTGTATTTATAATATGATTTTTTTTTTTAATTGTGTGTGAGATAAGGACTGTTCCATTAGTGTTCTTTGGTAGACAATCCTGTGCACACGACGGCTGCCAAAGAATTCTAAGTAACTGTTTGTATATCTTCTTTCATTCACAGATAAAGCATTCTACTTCCTGGTGTTAGACTTGATAGTCCCAAATATTCCTCTATCTTTATACATACACAAGTAAACTATACTACATAACAACGAAATGGAACATACTGTTTTGCATCATATGAATTGTGCCAGTGCACTGTGCAGAGCCTGTGGCAAGAGAGCATTAACTTCCAAAACAACACGTTCAATTCAGAAAGCACTGAACTGTTCTAATTACGTTAATGATCTGTTCTTTGTGTTTGGAATTAACGTATCAGATGATAAACCCACACAGCATTCGACTATATTTTGTAAGAAGTGTTACTTACGAATACAAAACTCAAAAAGGAGGCATAATGAGAAGTGTCTTGAAACAGCCAAGTTACTATCGGAAAACAGTCAGCACATCTGGAAAGACTAAAACCATAATTTAACTATAAGTGAATGTCAACTGTGCAATTATGTTGCAAAGACATCTTTTGGTGTTTTAAAAACAAAAAGCTGCTCTATCCCCTGTGATGTTCTTTCTGACCCCTCCATGTCTAGTCAGTCATTTAGCTGCAGTCAGTCACTTAGTTTGTAGTCAGTCAATTAGCTGTAGTCAGTCAGTTAGTTGTAGTCAGTCAGTTAGCTGTAGTCACTCATTTAGCTGTAGTCAGTCAGTTAGTTTGTAGTCAGTCAATTAGCTGTAGTCAGTCAGTTAGCTGTAGTCAGTCAGTTAGCTGTAGTCAGGATAGCTCTGTACAGTAGGAGGTTGATGTGCCTGCCCACATAAGTGATGATATTGTTCAACTGGAGGTTGATGTGCCAGCTCACATTTTTTTTCTATAACCAGCGGCACTCAAGCGTTCTAGCTCTTTTGGCCCAATGACATGTCATTGCGAGGTGGGGGGGGGGGGGGGTTGGGTCAGTGGACTTTCCTTCCAACCCGGTCAGAAGCGTCGCTCCTTCCCCATCCACACGGGATTATGTGCAGGAGCCGTTTCAGGTTATTCAGTCAAATTTCCGGTCGTGAAACATTTAGAGTACACAACAGCTACATCTCCGACGGCCGGGTTTGAAGCATGAACACCTGGTCGCCAGTACAACGTCGTAGCCATTACACCAGCGCGGCTCCCGCCAGCTCACATTAAAGGTGATACCATTATTCATTTGGAGGTGGATAACACTACTCACCCTAGCATGCCAGTTTTTGTTGCCACATCTACACCTACCAAGTCAGTTACACATATGACAAGTACATCCACCTCGCCTGTCTTCAAAAGCGACATCACAGTACAACAGTTACTTGCTAAGCCACCTTCACAACCACTAACACAAAAGGAAGAACCCCTATTCACATCCATTGTTAGAAAAAAACTAGAAACAGCAAAAAGTAATATCATAATATGCAAAACCAGAGGACAGCCTATTGTACTACAAAAACTAATTAAACATAGAAGAGAAACATCATTCACCAGAACGCCAACAAAATGTAAGCTATCTCAACTGCTCCACACTGTTAGAAAACATATTGCTGGAACATCAACTGATTCATTAGACCTGCAGCAGGCACATGAACTACAACGCTGTTCAGAAACGTCACGTCAGGAAATTTGCAGGAAAGCAGGCATTGACAGTAGAGTTAGAATATCCAAAGAATTAGCAATAGCCATGAAGGAAACAGTAGGTCTTACGTGGGCACAGGAGATAAAACAGAGAAGATTGAAAATTGAAAGACGCGCCAGCGGTATTAAAAATATAACTTCACAATTAAAATTTATAATGGAAACTCATTTGTTACAAATTTCTCCATCTGTGAATGTACAGATTCATCCTATAAAAAAAAAGGAAGTGTGAATGATAATTGAGCGAAATTTTGGGGCTAGAGCAAATTATGGCAGTTGTTGCTTGAGATTGACAGAATTAACAGAGTGTGGAAATCATTTAATAGATGTATTTATTAAATACACCTATTTATCTATTAAATTGAACATTTCGTTTTACTCATGACCATACTCATTTTTACATGACCATCGTGATGTATGATTGAGATAATTGTTAGCTCTCATGTTTTTGGGGACAATTGGGTGTGTTATTTTAAGGTAATAAATGTGGACTTGCAATTTAATGTTTCAATAATTAATGTTTGACGCATGAAACCAAAACAAAACTTTGATATCCATTTTCTGCAGGTTTTCTACTTTTGATTTCTGTAATTTGTTATGCATGTTGATTGTGACCGATTTAGTGAAAATTGCATTATAAACAAACCATAACAAAATGTAAAAAAAAAAAAAGTAAATTTTACACTATTTCAGACTATTATATCTTCTGTTCTAATTGTGATAAAATGTTTGTTCTTGTTCTAAAATTTACTATAACATTTCTAGTCTAGCTTTACGCAAAATTAAAGCCGGTATTTATAATAATAAAGTAGCCTAAAAGCATTAATTAAGCCCTATCAAAAGTAAACATCGCCACATGTTTTTCCCATAAGGAAGTTGACCTCTGTCAAGTGGGCTATAAATAGCGCGGTCGGGGAAAAAGGGGAAATAACTAAAAGATCGCTGGCAAACAGCCGTGACCTGCTCGGAGACATTTCTACGTGTATTAAGTCCATGACGTCACTTCTTCGACCGACGAGAGTTCCTAGTGCCTTTTCCTAGTTTCTTCATCTACGGAACTCTTTAAGCCCTGGACACTAGTGACTGTGTCTCTCAGCTTGTCTAGTCAAACGAGATAGGAATCTTTTCTGGCTATATAACCTGGACTCTAGCATTATTCATTGCTTGTTGTCCTAGAGTGCCAGAGGTTTTCTATTTGCAAAGTGGGATTATTGCTACGTGGGTCAAATACCAGTTGTATATTAGGAAGGATTATTTCTTGTGAACACCGTGAGCACACTTAGTTATAATAGGACTGCTCTAGATTAACATGTAAATAACTACGTGTTAATTTTCATAAATGACAGTGTACATTAATTATAATAATTGTCTGATCAGTCAGATAATTACGGGTTAATTTTCACAAATGGCTTTGTATATCTCTATAAATATAATAATTGTAATAATTTTACTACCAATCAGATAACTACGAGTTAATCTGTATAACAATGGATGATGTTTAGATTTATTTTCTATTTGGCTGTTTTAAACATTGCTGTTATGTTTTGGTGTCCCATTGCTTCCCATTCTGTAAGTGCCTTCTGTGCTTCACTAGACAGCATTAAAGGCACCCCTGCACTGTGGTGAGCACTTTCCTCCTCATGTCCTGAAAACAACACCATTTCTCCTGTGATCAATGTCTTCCTCTCTACGCCCTTCCACCGTGCTACCTGTGCAGTTTTCCCTTGTTCACGTAAAGTGCGAACATTCCAGGTGTCAATCCTGGTTATTTTCATAGACGAATAAAAAGGTAAGTCGGCAACCAAGACTCCTTTCTGCTTTCTCTGAGTTGCTTCATGCGCCTCCTTTCTCCTTGTCCAGGGGACTTTCTTCTGTTGTGTTTTGGGCGGCTGAGTTGATTTATATTCCATTTTTGACGTATCCATATCATTTGTCGAAGTTTTTGTGGTTACAAGATTTTTACGGGATAAGGTAACCACTGGTATATCTGGTATAGAGAATGTAACTGGGATATTTGGTACAGATAGTGTAACTGGGATATCTGGTTCAGGGAATGCATCTGTGATATCTGGTATTGAGAATGTAACTGGGGTATCTGGTTTAATGACTGTAACTGGGATATCTGGTTTAGAAAATGTAATGGGATAAAAAGTATACAGAATGTACTGGGATATCTGGTACAGACAATGTAACTGTGATTTTTGGTATAGAGAATGTAATTGGGGTATCTGGTTTAGAGAATGAATCTGGTATAGAGAATGTAACTGGGGTATCTGGTTTAGAGAATGAATCTGGTATAAAGAATGTAACTCTGATACCTGGTATAAAGAATGTGACTGGGTTATCTGGTATAGAGAAACTAACTGGGATATCTGGTATAGAGGTAGTAACTGTGATATCTGGTATAAAGAATATAACTGGGAAATTTATTATAGAGGTAGTAACATCAGCATGGAGTAGGTTTTATCGTACATAAAGATAGATTGAACTCTGTCATCAGCTGCACCCCAATAAATAGCAGGCTTATCACCATTCGTATTGCAGCACATCCAAAGAACATCTCCATCATACAGGTATATGCCCCCACTACTGACTATGAGGATGAGGCAATTGATACATTTTATGACAATTTGGATGAAGCAATTAAGAAAATTCCAAAGAAAGATCTTCTCATTGTTCTAGGTGATTGGAATGCTAAAATAGGGCCAGATGCATACGGTCACTGGGCTGGCACAGTGGGGAAATTTGGGACTGGAGAAACCAACGATCGAGGACTAAGGCTACTAGAATTTGCCAGCAACTATAAACTAACCCTTGCAAATACACTATTTCCTCATAAGTTATCAAGAAGAACAACGTGGCATGCCCCAAAAACTGAGATACATAACCAAATTGATTTTATTCTTGTATCCAAAAGATTCAAGTCCAGCATTAATAAAGCCAAGACTAGGACTTTTCCTGGCGCCGACATTGGTAGTGATCACGACATGGTATTGATGACGCTCAAGCTTAAACTCAAAAAGAACTATAATCAAAACAGATGTTCTCAGTTAAGATTCAATTTAGACAAATTGAAAGATCCAGAAATCGCGGTAATCTTTGAGGCAACTGTTGGAGGACAATTCGCAGCTCTCAACTTTTTGGAGGATGATATCAACTCAATCACAGAGAACATGAAAGACGTGCTCATTGAATCAGCAACAGAAATACTTGGTAAAAGAAAGACAATAAACAAACCATGGGTTACAGATGACATTCTGAAGTTATGTGATACACGACGGGAAATGAAAAAGGTTAAGAAAGAGGTTCCTGAAGCAGCATGGCAATACAGTATGGTGAATAAAAATATTAGAAAGAAAATGAAACAGGCCAAAGAAAAAAATGGGTAGCTGATCAATGTGAGTCCATTAATACGGGGCTAATAAAAGGTAACAGCAAGGCAGTTTTTGACACATTAAGAAGACTATCAAAACCCCAACAGCCCAGGGTAACTGTCATAGAAGATAGCAATGGGGCTCTGCTCAATGAAAAAACAGCTGTAATGAGAAGGTGGACAGAATATTGTAAAGAATTATATAACTGTAAACTTGACACTGACTTAGGCATGTTTAAACAACATTAAGTGCGAAAACAGAGAACTCGGAAATGCAGCAATACTACGGGAAGAAGTGGAAGAGGCTATATGTTCGATGAAAGGAGGGAAGTCACCGGGTGTGGATAATATACCAGCAGAGCTCTTGAAATATGGAGGACCAGATATAGTAAAAATCATGACAACAATTTGCCAGAAGATATGGAGTACAAAAAAATGGCCAAAAGAATGGACGCAGTCATTAGTAATACCGCTTCCAAAGAAAGGAAATCTAAAAAATGTGCAAGAACTACAGAACCATTAGCCTTATTAGTCATCCAAGTAAGGTGATGTTAAGGATACTTTTGAACAGAATAAAACAGAAATCAGAAGAAATCTTGTCAGAGGAACAGGCTGGCTTTAGACCAAAAAGAAGTACCTCAGAACAAATCTTCAATATTAGATTACTGATCGAAAAAAAAAAAAAAACATCTCCAGCATCAACATGATTTATACCATAACTTCATCGATTTCACAAAAGCCTTCGATCGAGTCTGGCATGAAGGTTTATGGCAAATAATGAGAAAATTCAATTTTGATACCAACATCATAGATATCATTGAAGCACTATACAAGGACGCAAGCAGTGCTGTTTTTGCAAGCAATGACATTGGAGAATTTTTCAAAACAACTGTAGGAGTTCGCCAGGGATGTATCCTGTCACCAGTGCTCTAACATTTATCTAGAACATATTATGCAGGAGGCTCTCTACGATTATAAATCAACCATATCGATTGGAGGCCGACCTCTGTGTAATCTACGTTTTGCTGATGATATTGATCTGATAGCTGGAACAGAATCAGAACTTCAAGACCTTACCTCTAGACTGGAGAAAGTAACAAGAACATATGGGATGGAAATTAATATAGAAAAAAGCAAGATATTGGTGAATAGCCATAAGAAACATGTTCCGACCAACATTACGTTAAATGGGCAAACGTTAGAAGAAGTTAACACCTTTAAATATCTCGGGTCCACTATATGTAGTGATGGAAGATCAAATAAAGAAATCAAGACAAGACTTGAGATGGCCTCAGCTGCCATGACAAGGTTGAATGTGATCTGGAAAAGTAACATCAGTTTTCCTGTGAAGATCAAATTATACAAATCACTTGTATTATCTATTCTCTTGTATGGGTGTGAGGGCTGGACACTCACTGCAGATACGGAGCGAAGGATTCAGGCTTTCGAGCATAAATGTTACAGAAGAATTTTGCGCATTTGCTATAAAGAGCACAAAACAAATGTCTATGTTAGAGAGAAGATAAACACCTATGCAGGCCATCAAGAACCACTTTTGTCAATAGTGAAACGTCGAAAGCTTGCCTGGTTTGGGCATGTAACTCGTCATGACTCCCTTTCGAAAACGATCCTCCAGGGAACAGTCGAAGGTAAACGGAGAAGAGGAAGGCAAAGAAAATCCTGGGCTGATAACATCAAAGAATGGGCAGGACACGGTTTCTCCACACTTGTACGCATTGCTGAGAATAGAGAGCAGTGGAGGACCCTGTCTGCTGATGCTTCCACCATGGCACCCCTACGACCCATGACGGGTTATGGGTTGAGATGATGATGAACTGGGATATGTGGTATAGAGAATGTAACTGGGATATCTTGTATAGAGGTAGTAACTGAGATATGTGGTATAGAGAATGTAACAGAGATATCTTGTATAGAGGTAGTAACTAAGATATTGTAGCCGTCCCACCCAGTGTTACATTATTTCCTGTGGGACTGGGCATGGTACCATTTAGGCATTATGTAGCCGGGGTGTTGTTGAAGGTTGATATTTCTTTGATGTGGAAGATGTAGAGGTATTCAAATACTGGCACTTGAAGTGTAGAGTATCACCCTCAGACACCAGAGATGATGGAGGCGTAGAAATAGGGTGTCTTTGGTCTGGTTTGTGTATACATGTTGTAAGTGTGTAGCTAAACAGTTAGCAGG
This sequence comes from Oreohelix idahoensis, assembly GCA_024509875.1. Classification (NCBI taxonomy): domain Eukaryota; kingdom Metazoa; phylum Mollusca; class Gastropoda; order Stylommatophora; family Oreohelicidae; genus Oreohelix; species Oreohelix idahoensis. The sequence continues at coordinate 194,895 of JAMPIV010004522.1, forward strand.
ACAGTCCACACAGGACGTCACGTAAACACACTACGTGGAAGTCAATTAACCTGGTAACAGCTGGTTACGTTTCCAAACATTTATTGAGACGCCACAATAGTTACGATGACATTGACGATCAATCACAAGCAATGTAAAGCATATCAATCAGTATAAGGTAAGGTTCCCTCAATAAATGAGCATTCAAATAAGCTGATCTCATGAATATGATGGCTTCAGCAGATTCAGCTTAAACATCAACATTATGCGAGTTAATCAACTCTTTCCTGATACAAGTAGATCAGATATGTAGGCATGTTTAAATACCAGCCGCACGAGCATGGCGGACTATGAACTCAGTTCACGTTGACCTTCTGTGGACATATTTTATAAGTCTAACCTTCGTAAAGGCGTCTTCGCTGGCATGGCGAAGTTCGAGGAACATAATATTAATTGTTCTGTGGGCATAAGTAGCCTGAACCATAGATATATTAGGCATCGAGATATCTGGTGTGCTTCTAGTAATAAAGTCTCTTCCCCGCCTGACAGTGCGAAACGAGTCGAACAATGGTGTCTAACCTCACAGACTACAGGACAAAATAGGAAGAGCAGTTTTACCTTTATGTTCGAAAAAACACCACAATTCCAACCGTCTCCAGACGTTAGAATTACACACATGGGATTAATATGAATAAACTTGCCATCAACATCACAGAAGGTCCTTTCCCATGACGAAAGAATACTCGGGGGACACAAGAGCATCTCTTGCCCCGACACCGATCACATCTCGACCGCATTCTGCCACCAAATAACTGGGCGGAAGCTTGTTCAATCTACAACCAAAAGACAGACATGCGCAGAGAACCATTCCCGTGAGATCAATTCAGAAAAGTACGTCGCTATGATCCTATACTGACAACGACATATAAAATCGAGCCTTATAAGGAAAGAAATAGCAACATTGCAGGTTGCCAACCATTTCTAAGAAAAGTAGACCTGTACGCTCCTTAAAAGGACATGAACCGAGATCGGTATGACATTATACCGGCAACCTTCAGTCACAATAAAAGATAACTACACAAAGTAAAACAGTGAGTTCATTTCCCGAGTTCTATCCCTTGCATAAGGAAAAATTAGCGTACACTGTTAACGTTGCATAATTCTTATGTGTAACAGGTGTAATATGTTGTGTTTATTTATTATTATTTCTTGTTCACGTGAGATGTGGATTGATACTGGTTTATAGCCCGCCAGAGATGTTAAATTGTCTCACTCTTTAATCAGGTGTCCAGGTTCATCCATAAGTCCTTCTGTTACCAACAGATTACTGGTGGCAATGTATGTAGTTATTATAATATTTATTTGTCTGAGGAAAAGTATTTATTTTGTGTATCAAAATGCTTTCCTGGTCAAAGCTATATCACCCATGTTTGATGATTATTAGGTCTATGAGTTCCCCAGTGTTTATTCAGTAACGCCAGGAGAGGGCGTATGTGTTCTGCTAGTGTATTTTCCATGCCAAGGTAAAAGAACTTTTTTGCTGAACTTTTTCCTTCCTAGGCTTAGATGGGCAGACGTCTTCATGATGATTATCTATATCAATATGTCGGGATGACATGTTATCTAGCAGCACTGAATATGATTGTATGCAGCAGTTATGATGAAAGAATATGCTGATTCTTGTAGAAACATTTGTGTTCATGAACAGAGCCTTTATTGAAGCTTTACTAGGCATCTGTATAGTGAGCGATGCTCACGGGAACCAGAAGCCATTTTGGATCCTATTTTTTCGATCATCAATCAGAGAACAGGGATGCCCCTTATTATCAGGTGATGATTAAGAGATCACAGTTATAAAAGAAAACCCACTACTGGTGGTTTAACATTGTCTCCAGAAATATTTGCTGAACTTTACCTAAAGGGATCTTCGCTAGAAAAGAGGTTCTGTCTAGGAGTTATGATTGAACATTATTTATTAACTGACATGATCGGTCAGTAAGGTCTGATGATTATATTTATAAACAGTGGAACTCTGAGTGGTTGTCTACTGACGTTCCATTGTAATGTTCTTCAACATGAATGCCAACTTAATATTGTAGACCATTGATCAACAGTATGATGATATGCGTCAACCTGTTTTTCCAGTAACTGTACCCGTACTGTCCAAGTGTGTGCGTCCAATTAAACTGTATGAAACGTCCACAGTAGTCTGCATCATTCACTTCTAGCTACGTGTGAGTGAGTGTTTGATCTTCTAGTCAACTCTACAGAACAGTCCATGCATTCGCGTAGTGACACTCACATTAACACTCATAGTCAACATTACATCCTTGTCGGGGCCTCAATACGTTTTGGACAAGGTGACCTGTATACCCAACACTGTGCCGGTTTATGAGTTGACCATTTACACCAATACCAGCTTTATTAACGTGGTGACCAAAACAGTACGTATCAACGTGGTAGACCAGCTTTCTGTGTCTAACCTGCACAGTAGACACTGCATAGAAGTCAGCTACTGATACCAGATCGTTTCCCTGACGCCTGATACGACACACCAGCAGTGAGAGTCTACACTTTGTCAACAGTTCCTCACGTGACCTATGAAGCGAATACTGAAACTAGGTCAGCGCTTGTTGACATTTTTCGTTGGACATCACAGCAAGTTTCAAACATACGTTTAACTTTAAAAAAATGCAGTACAAGTCAGAAGTCCTACGTGTGTTAGTTATTGGAACCATCAACGTTGGAGCTTCTTGAACTGCTCTATATATTGAACATTGTAATAGTTTAGTTCAAAAATGTAGTATTTATTAAAGTGGCAGTTTATTTTCTTTACATTAGAAACTTTGCCATTATATAACAGCTGAACCTTCTCTACAACACATTCCATTTATATGATATATATGTATTTATGTTTAAATGTTTACATATTATTTGTGTGTCTATGTCGTGGGCGGTTGGCGAGGTGACTAATATAAGATTTCCCAAGTAACATAGGGCTTATATTAGTGGTCTGTAGGAGCAATTTTCTTAATTGAAAATCTGCTAGCGACAATTTATTGCTATTGGTGTTAGTTGTGACGAGGTGTGTTTTTTTCTTCGTTTTTTTTTGTAACATTTTCCTATTCTTTAGTTTTGATTAAATTTGTTTGTATTTGTAGGTCTACTCTTTCCTGTCAATTAGTTCTATACACCTTTATATTTATACATTGTGACGTCATTTGTTTTGTCTATTCTCTCGCAGTTATCATCACATACTTTGTGACATTATTTTTGGTTAATTTTTTTCATTTATTTGACTTCTGCGAATGTTTTCGTACTGTCCTATATAATTGTTTTGTTTATGTTGTTGGTTAACATATACTATATAAAACATATTTGATCATACACTACTACCTGGGTAGTGAACTTGTGATAAAGAATCAACTGATGATTTATTGCTATTAGTATATGTACACAGTTGATTATACAAGACCTTACTAAAGGCTTGTCTCCCACAGAGATTGGGATAAAGGGAGCTAATTATTCAAGTTTATTAAAACTTGATTGCATTATTGTTTCAGGTTACTGATCTCGGATTATCAGACATAATGTCTAGTTTGTATTTTTGGGTCGAAAAGGAATACTTTCGTATGACTACTAAGGAAATAAAAGAATTCTTAGATTCCTACATTGAACAGGAAAAATACTTTGGAATGACTAATGAGGAAGTAAACGAATTCTTGGATGGCTACATTGAACGGGCTTGTTCCTTGGGTATGTCAGCTGAGGAGTTACGAGAATACGTAAAAGGTAAAATGGAGATGGAAAAAAAAGTTTCAGATGCAGGCAGATGAATGGAAATTCCACATGGAGTTGGAAAAACAAAAGAGAGAATCTGAAGAAAAAAAGATGCAAATGCAGCTAGACAGAGAAGCTGAAAATAAAAAAATTAGACAAAGAACCTGAACAGCGGCAGAGAGAACATGAAGATACACTCTTAGCTGTGGAGATGGAAAAAAGATAAATGAGCTTCAAAGTGATAAGAAAGCTCTTACCGATAAGTTATCAGCAATGAATTATGAAAATACAATATTAAAGGATAAAATGATGATGTTGATAGAAGATAATAAGAAAGTCTATGACTCTTCTCTTAGTCAGAAGAAAGAGTTAGAGAATGAAGTGACCTCATTAAAAGAGATGTTGGATAATCAGGTAGATAAGGTGAGCTCTTCCACGCTTGATTTAAAACTACTGTGGAAAATTATAGAAACATTAGCTCTTCCTCATGAGAATAAATTAAAACAATCTCAAATGAAGAAGAAAAAGGAATTTGAAGATGAGATGAGCTTTTCTAAATATGAACAGTGGTTAGAAAGTGATATGAGCTTGGCTCAATACGAGCAGTATTGTAAAGAAAATGCTTGCACCGGGGACTTGAAAGAAGTCAAAATGGACAATGAGAAATTAAGGGTTAAGATTCAGTCACTACAACTGGAGTTGACACAGTTGAGAGCAAATAGGGTAAAGGATGAGAAATTGGATGATCCTATGACTACTCATCATAGTGCTGTGGAAGCACTCAAACTTGAACTTGTTCAGGAGAAAGCTAAGGTCTTAGAAAATACGTCTCAGACGACAAAGTTGAGAAAAGATCTTAAAGATAGTATGGCTAAAGAGAAGACTCTTATTTCTCAGTTACAAGACATAAGGTTGGATTATGACTGAAAAATTAAAACCAACGAAAGAATATACAAAGCTGTTACTAGAGAGAAAGCTATGGCAGAGGTGGAAGTTACAAAACTTCGTAAAAGAGTTGACAGTTTATTAGATATTGTTTTATACAATAATGTGTTATCTACTACTAAGGTGGATAGACTGAAACATAAACATGATAATCAACATGTTGCTAATGCAAAGAGCCAGCGCCAGGCACTCAATGCTCATAGTAACACTAAGCAATATGTGAATAAATCTTTTCGTGGAAAATATGGTTTCCCACGGAATAACGATACTGCCTCTAATGGGAGTTGGCGTAAGGCCAACAAAGGTAAATCAAGTTTGGATCACAGTGAGGACTTTGATAAGTGTCATGATAAGATTCCTCAGGGAAACCGTGCATCGAATTTTCAGATTCCTGATAAATTGGTAAAAGAAAACAAAACTATTAGTGCCCATTATACCCAGTCCAGTCAGTATGATGTACCTGTTAAGCACATTGACACAGGAAAAATAAAAGCAATTTAGCTAAGAGCGATAATCGTGATTGTGAACATTATCAAACGCGTCCATATGATAATAGTTCTTCTTCAAAGAACTGGAGGCAATTTAATTTTCCTCAACATTTTGGTCCTAGCGACTATAAGAACTTTCATAAAGGTTATCAACATTGTGATAATTGTTCTCCAGGACAACAAAACCCATCAAATAGATATTTTGTTCAGAAGAGAAATAACAATTATAACTATGTTAACTGGGGTTCAAATAAGAGCAATGGGCTCAACAGAGATAAGAATTTTGATAGATCTCGTTGTGATGGTAGATCTCAACATGATTCCACATAACTGCTGAATCTTGGACTTTTTAATGTGTTTAACTTTACAACAGTTCTTTTTTCTATATCAGAATGTGTACACATTTGGAATATATGAAATATTGTTTGTATCACCACTTAGCGGTTCATCAATGTATATGTACCGCTGGTCTTTTGATGATTTTTCCTTGTTAATCATGAAATTATGGTACTTAATATAAAATTATTGAATGCAATTATTGTATACATTGTGTAATTGCCAGAATTGTAGTATACGTTGGTGGCACCTCCCTGGAAATATTTATACTTAGAGAAATGCTTTCTCTGAGATGTTGAGATATATTCTCACAAGTCGATCTATGCTTCGACTTTACCTTAATTTGACATTATAAATTGCTGTTATTTGTCATCTGCGCATTATTCGTGCGTTGTGAGCCTATTGTATGTTGCTCTCAGGTGAAAAAAAAAAATTCCATTTTTTTCCCCCGGTGGTTGCGGTAGTCTGTTACCAACAGATTACTGGTGGCAATGTATGTAGTTATTATAATATTTATTTGTCTGAGGAAAAGTATTTATTTTGTGTATCAAAATGCTTTCCTGGTCAAAGCTATATCACCTATGTTTGATTGATACTTTTGTTATATGGGTTATCTCTCCTGAATATCGAACTTGGCGTATGAATCTAGATTTCGTTGGTCTGTTCCTTGTTGGGCCAGAAACAGATTGTTCTTGCTTAGGTTTATGCAGGAATGTTTATGGTCCGAGTCTATGTTTATCCCTTGTCTATTTAAGACGATTCGGTCTTATATCGTAATATTTTTGTATGTCTAAGTGGGACTATATTCCTTGTACTGAACTTTTGGGTCAGGCATTTTCTGCGCATGCGAATACGAGAGGGTGTCTTCCGTGATGATGGAGCTTGGCAAATGCCATGTCGGAGGAGTCCAAAGTTTGTTGATCTCTGGGATTTATTATGGGGAAGAAGATAGTTTCTTATATGATTACACTGACAAACAACATTTTTCTTTCTTATATAAGAATAAGTGTTCTTAGGTCAGTTTCTTGCGCTGATTTCAAATTTGAAATCCGTTTATCTCTATCACGTCGGGTTCTTAAGATATTTGTGAATAAAATATATTTTTGGGAAACCGTTATTTGCTCCGTTTCATTTTTACTATATAAACTTTTTAAAAAATTAATAAAAATGCAAAATAATTCTACTTTTTATACTGCTAAAAGATGCCCATGACATATGTTACGTTATATTTCAAATAGTTACTGTATTTTGAAATAATTCTGAGTGAAATATGGCTTCTAGAAGTTGTAGAAATTCGGCTGATCTGTTCTGTTACGTGTGCGGATATTTTACCGATCGTGTTCACCAGAAAAACTTTACACCATTACTAAAGAAAGCATATGAACTTTATTTCGATTCGAAAGTTGATGATGCAAATAAATCTTGGAGCCAAATGCAGTTTGTTCGACTTGTGCAAATACATTGGCAGGTTGGTTACGAAAATCGCCGAAGCATAAGTCGATGCCTTTTGGAGTGCCAGTAATATGGCATGAACCGACAAATCACACTACTGATTTGTTACTTCTGCTTGCTCATTGACAAATATCTATGGTTTCACTTTTAAAACTAGAAAGTCTGTGGTTTATCCAAATATTGAATCGGTTTCGAAACCAGTGCCTCATGATCCAATCACGTGTCCGATCCCAGTTCCACCAGAACAATATCCGTTGGACGTGAATGAACCATCAGAAAGTGATAGTTTACCTGCTTTAGAAACTAATTCTGACTCGGATTATATACCGGTGAATGATGGTGTTCACTTAATTACCCATTCAGAACTTTCAGATCTAATACGTGATCTCGCTCTTACCAAAGGACAAGCGGAATTACTCGGTTCGCGACTCAAAGAATGGAATCTTTTAGCGCCCAATACTCCGATATCTAAATTTCGTCATAGACACAGAGAACTTGTTCAATACTTTGAGATGGATGATGACATTTGCTATTGCAAAGATGTAAAAGGTCTAATGGTGCACCTCGGTCCTGAGCACATAGTCAACGAATGGCGACTTTTCATCGACTCTTCCAAGACTAGTCTAAAAGCCGTGTTATTGCATAATGGAGATTTATTTTCATCAATTCCAGTCGCCTACTCTGTTCATATGAAAGAAACTTATGACAATATGGCTATACTTTTGGCAAAAATAAAGTACAATGACTACCAATGGCGGATTTGTGGAGACCTAAAGGTCAATACAGACTGGATATACTAAATTTTGTTGCTTCCTATGTGAATGGGACAGCCGCAACAGACAGGAACATTATGCAAGAAAGGTGTGGCCTATCAGGAGATCGTATGTAGCTCGGGCATAAAAATGTAATACACGAGCCATTAGTTAACAAAGACAGCATCATTTTACCACCCGTTATACATAAAGTTGGGGCTCATGAAGAATTTCGTAAAAGCGTTAGATAAAACGAGCAAAGCTTTCACTTATCTTCGAGAAAAGTTTCCGCAAGTTAGCGATGCAAAGATAAAGGAAGGTATCTTTGTAGGACCTCAGATTAGGAAAGTTATTGCAGACAAACAATTCGAGAACTTGTTACATGGTAGTGAACTTCGCGCAAGGATGGCATTCAAATCGATCGTCGATAACTTTCTGGGAAATCACAAATCTGTCGACTATGTGCATATTGTTAATCAGTGCATAGATGCATACAGAATTATGGGCTGTAACATGTCCCTCAAAATCCATTTGCTCGATTCGCATCTTGACTTTTTCCCTGACAACCTTGGCGAAGTCAGCGATGAACATGGAGAACGATTCCATCAAGATATCGCCGGTAATGGAGTCACGTTATCAAGGACGGTGGAGTGTGACCATGCTTGCCGATTATTGTTGGATGCTTCATCGCGATGTACCACATGCCATTCACCGACGAAAGTCGACTGCAAAGAAATTCAAGCCTACATAACTGTTATACTTCTTGTACAAATGATGTTGTAATACTGTATGCGTTGTTAAAAAACTTCAATTGCGTATTTCTAGAGATCCCGACCTGATAGAGAAAAACGGTTTGCAGATTTAAAAACAGCGCATTAAAATTGACCAGAAAAACATAGAAATGTTAGAGAAAGAAAAAAAAAATTATTTTTTGTTAGCCAGTGTAATTATATATAGGTCTATGAGTTCCCCAGTGTTTATTCAGTAACGCCAGGAGAGGGCGTATGTGTTTCTGCTAGTGTATTTTCCATGCCAAGGTAAAAGAACTTTTTTTGCTTGAACTTTTCCCTTCCTAGGCTTAGATGGGCAGGACGTCTTCATGATGATTTATCTATAATCCAATATGTTCGGGATGATGGACATGGTTGATCTAAGCAGCACTGATAATATGATTGTATGCAGCTAGTTATGATGAAAGAATATGCTGGCTGATTCTTGTAGATAGAAACATTTGTGTTCAATGAACAGAGCCTTTATTGGAAGCCTTTACTAGGTCATCTGATATATAGTGAGCGATGCTCACGGGAACCAGAAGCCATTTTGGATCCTATTTTTTCGATCTATCAATCAGAGAACAGGGAGATGCCCCTTATTATCAGGTGATGATTAAGAGATCACAGTTATTAAAAGAAAATCCCACTACTGGTGGTCATTTAACATTGTCTCCAGAAATATTTGCTGAAAACCTTTACCTAAAGGGATCTTCGCTAGAAAGAGGTTTTGTCTAGGAGTTATGATTGAACATTTATTTATTATAATGACTCATGATCGGTCAGTAAGGTCCTCTGATGATTATATTTATAAACAGTGGAACTCTGAGTGGTTTATGTCTACTGAACGTTCCATTGTAATGTTCTTCATACATGAATGCCCACAACTTTCAATATTGCTAGACCATTGGATCAAACGTATGATGATATGCGTCAAACATACCTGTTTTTCCAGTAACTGTACCCGTACTGTCCACACCCCTTCAAGTGTGTGCGTCCAATTAAACTGGTTATGACAACGTCTCCACAGTTAGTCTGCAATCATTCACTTTCTAGTTCTACGTGTGAGTGAGTGTTTGATCTTCTAGTCAAACTCTACAGAACAGTCCATGCATTCGCGTAGTGACACTCACATTAACACTAAATCCCACACAGACTCTTAGTCAACATTACATCCTTTGTCGGGCAGGGCACTCAATACGTTTTGGACGAAGGTGACCTGTATACCCCAACACTGTGCCCAGTTTTTGAGTTGACCATTTACACCACAATACCAGCTTTATTAAAACGTGGTGACCCACAAAACAGTACGTACTCACACCTTCTATTGTAGGTTGTTATTGTCAGTGTTGTGAATGCCATTTCTTAGGTTGTTTATTTGATTATTGTCGCGAGGGGTGGTTTTGAGGACCGAGAGGACAGCTTGAATGGAATGGAAGAATAAAAAGATAATAATGTCTTAATTGATAGGCTTCCTAGTTTGAAAGAAACTGCCTTTCCTCGGGAAATAGTGTACAAGTAATTTACTTAAAAGAGACATTCTGGGTACGGTACCTAAACAGGATATTTCCTGGACGATAAATTCTCCTCAGGAATCCCTACAAAGGGGACTGGTGTAAAGCACACTAAGAGGTTAAGGAAAAGATTTGGTGTCCAGCCATAACAATTAAAATATCCCGACCCCCCCAACAGAAGGTAAATTGAATTATGGGGGGTGGTGCGCCCTCAGGGTGTAGATTTATATTATAAAACAAAAATACAGCCACCCATAAATAAAGTTAACAGAGAAAAGTAACATCAGACGCTGTTATGTTAAAGTGGTTTTATAACGGTATAGATTCTCACATTACTTATATATCACAATAAATATGAAAAAGAGTTCTAGCTCCTACTACTGTTATGAAAGAAAAAAAACACAAACTAGTTTATTTTCAATCCTCATGGACAGTAGATCTCTTTTCTATGGTAGTGTTGCTGGTAGGTGTTTATACCTCATCTCCCTCAAGGACCTGTAGTAGCTGCGGAGATGAAGGGACGATTTTAGGATTTGGTTCAGACTCTCTTGGTTTGGTTATGCTCCAGCACCCACATTGGTCTCATTAAAACAGTTTATGATGGGCTTTCAGAGACGGTGTCTAGAGTTTGCTTCTTCCTTGACTCAGTGCACATCACTGATAAGGATGGGGGTAAGTCACTTCACTGCTGATTATCTCTCTTCTGCTGCTTTATGGGGGATGTGTGGGGTATGGTTACTGGGTGATAGGATTATGGTTTGGGTATAGGGTAAACCTGGTTGTTTTTATGGGTATGGGTTGTTGTAGGGATAATCTTTGGTACCGTGGTCTCGTACTCTGGAACCCGTAAACTGATTTTTTTGGTACTTTCTTATGTAATCGAAATCTTGGGTTAGTTAACTTTGATAACCGCAACCTGGGATTAGTACAGTGTAACCGCAACCTGGGTGGACTGGAAACAATTTAAATCCCATTAGTGGTTTCAAGAGCAGTCATCTCCTAAGTCTGATGGGCCGGTAAGCCGTCCATCAGGAAATTAAATTAACACAGGTCTAACTATCATTCCGTAACAATGTATGATCTATTATCTAGGAACTACTCCTTCTTAACTGACATTATCGCGTATCTTGAGTTCTCAGTCTCTATCTGGCTGTCTGCTTATTTACAGCAGTGGTTTTCCCCATGTGGGCAATGAGTTTCACAAACTGTGAGGGTAGGGGCTGGGGTCATCAAATGGTTGAGACAACCACTGGTTCACTTGCCCAGTAGCCACCCAGTATAGAGCTAGTTTTTTAATTCTGAAGGTTCACTGTCAACAATGGTTTGAGAACCACCGGATATAATAGTTTCCTTTGCTGCTTTAACTTGGTGGGGGTGGAGTCATTGCTGCCAAGGTCTGAGAACCAATGATTTACATTCTTGCTTACTCGAGCAAGTAAATTCATCAAATAGCTAAATAAATCATTTTGGAAGGGTAGTCATGTTCTCAATTGGACCTTGAGAACTGCTGACTTACATTTTTGTCAAGTCAAGTGGGTAAACCTTTTCATTAAATAGCTATAAATAATTGCAAGCATTCTTAAAAGTCCTGGTTTCCTGTAGCAAAATAAACATTCATATACATGATAATATAAAATAGTTCTTCAATCATACACTTAAAATAGTTCATTTCAATAAACAACATGGTATATGCATAGAGATTGCACTAAATACATGTAAAGAACCTTCCATAATCAAAAACACACATTTTAATGTCCCTTATGTGACAAAGTGAGAAGAAGTGATTGAGAACATCTGTTATCAAGGGTTTGTAGTCTTGACAGAGGAACCACAGTAATGCCTTATAAGAATTACTAATAATAAAAATAAGGCCCACATAATACACTTCTGTTTGCTTGGGTCAAATGCAAATCTCAAAAGTAACAACAATAATAAACATCATTTATTATTTCAAACCCTGTCTTATTTCTCCAGGCTGTGAAATAAAGATCAGTGGTTTAATTAGGTCTAGGGACCTCAGCAACCTACATACACTTAGTTCTTTGATGGTGATCTGGTAATATGCAAATAGCAATTATTGACACTGAAAGCATGGAAATGCATTTAAAACTTTAACAAAAAGTTATGCAATATAAGATGTGGATAGAACATAGGAATTATTCATATTATTAAAATCATTAGTATGAGATTACTTACTTCGCTCATACCAGAATACACTACGTATATTTTGGCAACAAGTACAAAGTAGCCTCGACCGAGGCCCATAAAATCACATCTCTGCTTCGAACGATGGTTACCAAAAAAGACAGAATGACTTTATAATTCCCTCACAAATTCCAGGTGAGGTTCCCAGAGGCAAGGGGCAAGGGTTTTGGGCTGTGACTTGGGTGGGCATTGTTGCAAATCTATCTTTTTTGGGTCGCACGGGATATCAAGTTAATTTCATTAACTCACCCTAGTATCCACTGTGCTACGTGTTTGCAGCGGCAGACATGGTTTCTGCCTCCCTTTCTCTGATTTATGTGTGTCCTGTACGTGACTTCGGACTCGGTCGTAGGATGATTTTCACCTTTCAAGTAGAATGACTTTCGCACTGGTGACCCCCTGGGTGAAAGTGGAATAATTTTATTGTCCTGGACCGTGAGAATCCTGCTGAGCTGGTAAAATACTGTGAAATCTAGAGCTAGGGAGAGACTTTTTCATTATAAGAATGAAAAAGATATCTGAAAGGGAATTAAGCTTAATTAGCTGATAAATCTGCGAGAGATTTTAGAAGAGAAGAAAAATAATAGACAGACAGAGAACTTCGGTGAGAAGTCGTTCCACGGCACAATTATTAGCATGTGAACAGTGCAAACTCTATTCAAATCTTCAACAAGCTCAAATCCCTAAAGAGCGGTATTTATATTAATATTCCATAAACGGTTTATTTACATCAAACAAATAAATTTCAAATGGCGTTGCCAGCAAGAAAAGACAATAATATAGGTACATGTCATGTTTTCAGTACCAAAGTTTGTTTCTTCATGTCCCCTGAAGGGCATTTTCCATATCTAATGGAACTTCACAAAACCCAAGGTTTATATATAGTAAATACTACTACTATTATTCAGTATCCGCAAATAATCTTCTGGCTATTACAAAATCTCCTGTTTTTATTTTCCTTTCCTTGGGTTGTTTCAATTGGTCTGACTCCTTGGATCAATACTCGAGCGTTCTCCTTTTGTGTTTTACCTTATCTTGATCAGTTTAAATCTTGGAGCATATTGCATAAATGTCTGAAAATACAAAAATGGCGAGAAGGGCGAAAACTCTACTTACATTTTGGTCGAGAAATAAACACACACTCTCCTCGTGATCAATATTACGTCAAGGAAAATCTAATTCACAAAAATGTTGAAGATATCTCAAATAGAAAAACTAGGCACAAGTCTTCTGACGTCTATCTACGTGAATGCTTTCTTCAGGACTCTATCATAAAACACGTCTGTATACTTCAGACCATTATTCTAAACTACTTGCTAAAAGTATTTCTCTACCGGCAAGGCTTGCTTCACGCGAGACCTCCTCATTGGGCAAAGACATCACATGACCCCCGCCAGCTTGGCCTGCATTTATTATCGAACTAACGCCTTTGCTGCCGTGTTTGTCTCCCCCTTAAATGTTAATTTTCCAGAGTTAACTTTTTCTCTTCTTTTATTTTAGTTACCAATCTATTGTCCGTTTTTCTAACAAAATGGTAGATTACTTTGTGTTATTTTAGTTAAAAATAATATACGTGTCTGTTGTTCTAACCACAATGGTAAATTTACCTTGTCATACATGGGTTAGCATGAAATGATGAATGCTGTATCGGTTGGTGGTCATACGGCCACATATAGATTCCGGGCGGGGCTCGGGCAAATGTATCCCGCACAGGGGAGACATTTTGAAGTACTATCAACACGTTTAAAATAAAGAATACTCAAGAAATTTTCTAAGTTCAAAAAAATTTCAGAAAAATTTAACGTAATTTCAAAAACTCGGTGAGCTGCCTGAATTTATAGGTTATTAAAAAAATATATATGATATATATATTATATATATATTATATTTATATTAATATATATTATATATATATATTTATATGAGTATATATATATATTATATTTATAGATATATATATATATATATATATATATATATATATATATATATATATATATATATATATATATAGATACATTTGGAACAGTCATACTTTAAACCATGCCCCTGTTTATATGGACATCAATTGCAAAAATTTGTAAAACCTCTATCATTTCAGGGCATAGAGGCTTAAAAATCATTTTTTTACCAATTGGCAACCCTGGACAAACCATAAGTTATAAACAAGTAATCCTTATGGCACTCAAAGTTGTGCACGAGTAGGAAACAGTGAAAAAAATTTTCAACATGTCTCAGTGTTTTGTTGTACAATATGTAGTAGTAATCTACCGCATGCAAATCATCGGCAAAATTTTATAAGTATCGTTATTGTTTAGATTAAAAATGGTGGGAATAACATATATTGACAAAGTTTTATTTAACAAAGTGAGAGGAAAAAAAAAATTTGTTTAACTTCATCAGCCTTTTCCTTCTTGGTGCTTATATTAGGCGTACTCAAGTTATTTTCAAAATCTTTAATGTTGCAAAAAAACCTTCCTGGGTGTGTGCTCAAGATAAATATGTATCCAAGTGTATAATCCAGGTATCCACCACTGTTTATAAGTATGGCAATATGTATTTTCCAAAATATCCAAGTTATATTTTAGTTATCCACATTGTAAATAATAGTCATTCAATATTTTTCCCAAACACCAATCCTGTTATTATTGTACTGTTGATCAAATCCATAAAAACAGCCAATTTTATTTCTAGGTAACTCATGTTTTCCATCCTTATAGTTCAATCATTTTATAAAGACATTACTAGTGTAAAACATAAAATGATCAAGAACCCTTTGTCCAAAAAGTTTTTGACCATCGGCTTAAGATCAACAGATCATAATCCAATAATGTCATTCACTACTTGACCAAGAAAGTTATCTATTTTTGTACAGAATAATAATTCGACACGAAATATGTCTTTCGAGGTCGAAGGAGTGGTCAGTTTTATCCTAGTGTCATAGCCCTGCTGTCAGAACTAGGTAAATCCTGAGACAGACAATGGGCGTCTATGAGTCCATCACAAATATCTCTATAGTATATGGGGAGGAGGTGGAAAAATGTCATTAGATCATTGTGTGAAAATGGTCAGCTGGTCCAAAACTGTTACAACACAGACCAGAAGCAAGATGGTATAGTAAATCGACAAATCAATGTCCAATGGACTGTTAGAGGAAGGTGGTCTATGAAAATGTTTATCAGGCTTACTGCTATCTTTTACTTCATTTCGTGCGAAAACTGAGTGTCGCAGTACCACCGGGGGCAAAAATGCTTACACTTTCCTAGATTTCTTTAACATAGATATCATCAACGATTGTCGATTCAGTAAGGGGACCTGCGCATGACTGGTCTTAGTTTTTGTTCGATCGTGTGTTTCCCTGCCCACCACTAGTGGAGTGAGCGATTTGGAATGGCGAAAGAGATGCCTCGTTGAAGAGGGGATCTCCGCTATTTTTTGTTCTGTCAGGGATGTGTAGTCCTCTTAATGGATATTTCGTTTATTCGAGATAATACCTCTAGTGTTTCCCACATGTCGGGAGGCGTGATATTTCTGTGTATTTCATGAAGGCAAGGTAAATTAACATTTCATTAACTCTATCGATTTTTGGTCGTGAACGATTTCTGGTTCATAGCCTGTCTTCGAAAGTCGTCGTCACGAGATGTTTTCCTAGCTCACATGTCGCTGTATTGTGCTGCATCGGTTGATGCAGGTTCCAAGGACCATTACTTGCTACTTGTTAAATGAACTAGGTTTGGAAAACCTTTATTATCTAGAGGATATTTTTGAGGACATTATTTATACTTCGGCAGACGTGTCTGTCTTGCTGAAGTCAACCTAAGGAGAGTGAACTGATCTCATACATCTGGTTATCTCCTGGCTGTTATAGAAAAGGATGGAGTTTTCCACCTGACTACATTTACAGCACTATGAAATATAACATGCATCTGACTCATCATTGTAATGCTGTC
>JAMPIV010004523.1:0-56755 GCA_024509875.1 Oreohelix idahoensis
ATGTCCTGATTCAACTACAAAGTGAACCAGGAATCACAATCAATTGTAATTACAATTTATATGTACACAATTTATCAATATGAACCTTGTAGTGACATATTTTATTAATATTATCCTATGTGTGTCAGTTGTGTAGTAGTAATATGAGGTAATACTGGTTTTGTTTTTTCAAGCTATGTTGTTATTTGTCATCATGACTTCAAGTGTTTGTTTATCTTGGAAATAGTATGGGGAAAAGTTCACAGTTCCTATCAATTTAAACACTGTATTTTCCCTCTGTTTTATTATAAAGTCAGATTTTGAGGGGGGGCATAATGTTGAGCTCCTCTGGCCACAGACGCTTATCTTTCGTGATGGCGGCAGGAAAAGACTCCTCTGCTCGATAGCCTCCCTGTGTTCTGGAGACACCTCACTGGTCACTATCTGGACCCAGGAGTATGCTGTCAGCCTCTAGGTTCAGCAAAGCTCAGACCAGGTGCTGCTCAATAACTTTAGGACCACGGTCCCACAATTCATGGAATAATACACAGTTACGTTGACTGGCAATGAATATAGCACAATTTCGATCTGCCGATGTCTCAGGCTTTTATTTAGAAAAATATGCACTGGCGCTCAACGCACTGGTTCTTTAGTAAGTTTATTTGAAAATGTGGTCCTGACCTGACGCTCCTAATTGCCTATATTGGCGGGTCTAACCAATCGAGCCATGTTTACACAAGCGTTTGAAAAAAAAGTACCCTACTACTGTTTCCCCTAGCAACAAAGAAGTAGTATTTATAGTCCGACTAATCGTGTTTAGCCTTACATTTACTTCTATCCAATCAAATAGGAGGTAACATGGGGACCTATTTCCCGTACAATGGTGGTGTGAAAATCTGCCACTGAGCGATTCTGATTTTGGTGTTGTCTGACATCCCTCACTATTTCTTTTGGCTATAATTTGTTAATTCCTAGACTATTTGCGTAACGTTTAACATATTCTTTGTCAGCAAGTCCTAAGGAACCCAAATATATAAATTTAATGGGGCTAAGGGGCTGCGTTCAAAATATGTATTTTCTTCTACCTAATATATGTGGTAAAGTGGGATGTTTTAAATATTTATAGGGGACTTAGTGTACTGACTGAGATCCGCTGTGACGGTATCTGTATCTTATAGGTGTAGTGTTTTACAGATAACCTTACTTGCTACCACATTATACCTCAGTCAGAATTATTCTGGAATATTGTGATGACTACGTTAAATGTCTAGTTTTGTTTTTTCAAGCTATGTTGTTATTTGCATCATGACTTCAAGTGTTTGTTTATCTTGGAAATAGTATGGGGAAAAGTTCACAGTTCCTATCAATTTAAACACTGTATTTTCCCTCTGTTTTATTATAAAGTCAGATTTTGAGGGGGGGCATAATGTTGAGCTCCTCTGGCCACAGACGCTTATCTTTCGTGATGGCGGCAGGAAAAGACTCCTCTGCTCGATAGCCTCCCTGTGTTCTGGAGACACCTCACTGGTCACTATCTGGACCCAGGAGTATGCTGTCAGCCTCTAGGTTCAGCAAAGCTCAGACCAGGTGCTGCTCAATAACTTTAGGACCACGGTCCCACAATTCATGGAATAATACACAGTTACGTTGACTGGCAATGAATATAGCACAATTTCGATCTGCCGATGTCCCAGGCTTTTATTTAGAAAAATATGCACTGGCGCTCAACGCACTGGTTCTTTAGTAAGTTTATTTGAAAATGTGGTCCTGACCTGACGCTCCTAATTGCCTATATTGGCGGGTCTAACCAATCGAGCCATGTTTACACAAGCGTTTGAAAAAAAAGTACCCTACTACTGTTTCCCCTAGCAACAAAGAAGTAGTATTTATAGTCCGACTAATCGTGTTTAGCCTTACATTTACTTCTATCCAATCAAATAGGAGGTAACATGGGGACCTATTTCCCGTACAATGGTGGTGTGAAAATCTGCCACTGAGCGATTCTGATTTTGGTGTTGTCTGACATCCCTCACTATTTCTTTTGGCTATAATTTGTTAATTCCTAGATTATTTGCGTAACGTTTAACATATTCTTTGTCAGCAAGTCCTAAGGAACCCAAATATATAAATTTAATGGGGCTAAGGGGCTGCGTTCAAAATATGTATTTTCTTCTACCTCCCGTTCACTTCGATCGATGTGGTGTCTGGGTACTGTAATGTTTTCAAACGTAAACCAGTATAATGTCATGTTTCCTAATAAGCGTTTTGTAAGTTTTTAAAACCTAACTCTCGTATGGGTAGTGTTTTTTATCACTGTCGATTTGAAAAAAGTTAGTGCTTGTGGCCTTACACGCGTGTTAGGGGTGGCATTAATTGTGTATCGCGAGACTGTGGTAGTATTGCCTGCGTTCCGGCTTTCAGCCCCTCCCTTTCTTTCTATCCTTAGTCCATCTGTCTTTCGTTTATGGTAACTTAGTGTATAAAATGACATGAATGGAATATTAAATATAGGTCAGCTTGCGTATCTCAAGGTTTTTCTTAGAAAGGCAGTACACGTTTTATCGTAGAAAGCGGGTATTGAAGCAGTAGGCTTTTACTATCAACGTGAAACGTTACAATTTGCAGACGAAGGAGAAAACAAGGGGATTTCGAGTACAGTCATTGTGACAGCACTGTTCTTTACCATTCTTCTTTCCTTTTATTAAATTTATTTGTTAGGCTTTACATTTACGTTTTAATTTATATATGTGGATTAGAATTTCACACGACAGAAGACACAATTGGGATAACATTATTTTTGTCTACCACCATAACTAATATTGTAACACCTCTTTCAGAATAATTAACTTCATTGTTAGGTTACATTACCTATGTTCCTGATAACTATCTATCTTGGGACTGGGTTTACCTTTGTCTAATAAGCGGGAAGGGCTTAGTCGATACCAATCTTCTTTACCCCATCCTCACCTTGTTAATTGTATTTTTCGGTACTTATGATAATTTTTATGTAACACCTGTTGGATGTTGTGATTGAGTTTAATGCTAATAAACAGCATAAACATACATAGTACTGTGTTGGACTACCAAGGCCCAAATCCCTCATATTTGTTTAAGATAGTTGTATCCACGTCGTCTGTATGTCTGAAGCACCAAATCGGTGTGAGCGCAGATGTGTTCTGGAAAACTGGCAAATAATTGTTTGACCAGGAGAGTGGAAGAGAAGATGGAGAGAAACGATTTGTCGTAAATAAGTCTGTCTTTACTCTCCTCCAGCACTCTGTGGAGCATCATATTTAATCTCTACATTTCTATCACTGAGCTTTTTTCACCATCATTCTACACTCTAAACCGGACTACTATTTCTAAGACTCTTTCTCTCAAAATAAATTTACGACACATACGATAGTATTATGGACGACACAGTCAATGGCACAATAATCATGGAACATATTATGATGGTAAGCACTTGCATAATCACAGATGTATGGAGCCAACAATGATGGCCTGTCAATCCACTTTCTGCTTCTATATACTAGAAAAGTTCTGGTACCCTGACAGAACCCCTGTCAGGTACCCCTGTACAAAATATACCGCACGGGACAGGGCGGTTTAATGGCCTAACCAAAAGGCTAAGACTTCTGCTGGCGTCTCATGCCAGACATTTCTTCTCCTGAAGAACAAAGGCCGTGACAACGTACCTTTATGGCGATATCATTAGGCCGCAAGTAGCGGGCCTCACATATCAGGTACCTTGTAGTGATATATATATATATTCGTGTACCAATTCCTGCCACTCCCACCGTCTGAATAGCGGGTTACTCCAGTAAATAACTTTCCTCTGGGCTTCTAAGGTACAAAAGACAACTTGGTCTTGGTTCCCGTTCTCAAGAACCCAAGATGGAGCTCTATATAATACGTCAGTTGTGAGCTGAGTTCAACATGGCTTCTAAAGGCAATCGAAATGTAGTAAAATTGACTTCATTACCTTATTTCAGAATCCTATATAACACAAAATACTACACTGCCACTCCTGGCATATAGAATTCACTTGGGGAAGGAAAGATGACATCTTAGTCATACAAAGAACTTCCAGATCCCCGAAAAATGGCTAGGAAAACTTATCGGACCTCTCTCCGATCAGAACGCCCAGGGTACACTGACCAAGACGGAAGTTTCCCGGTCTCGCGCCAAAACCTGCGCATGTCCAGAGATGGCACAGACCTGAGCGAAACTAAGGCAAGACGAACAGTTAGCATAGACAAGGGAAGATAACCAGGAATCAAACCTATCACTAACGTAAATCACCAGTTCCCTTTTCTTAGACTGTCAAAATAATTAACAGGTTGATGTCTTTAAACATATATGCAAAATAGACAGCAACAGATATGTATGTATGCATGTATTATGAATGCATGTATGTATGTAACAGCCCTCATTAACGCTGTATGAATTTATGTACATTTACGTTATATAGATTCTAATGATTCTCCTATATGCCATGTTGTATTTTATTGTATCATGTCAGTACATATCAATGTATTTTCTGGAGAATAAAGATTCTTCAATGTATGTATGTATGTATGTATGTATGTATGTATGTATGTATGTATGTATGTATGTATGTATGTATGTATGTATGTATGTATGTATGTATGTATGTATGTATGTATGTAGGTAGGTAGGTAGGTATCTATGTATCTATGAATGTATGTATGTGGTAACAGCCCTCATTAACGCTGTATGAATTTATGTAAATTTACTTTATGTAAATTCTAATGATTCTCCTATATGCCATGTTGTATTTTATTATATCATGTCAGTACATATCAATGTATTTTCTGGGGAATAAAGATTCTGATATGTATGTATGCATGTAGGTAGGTATGTATGTATGTATGTATTTATGGATGTATGTAGGTAGGTAGGTAGGTAGTTAGTTAGGTAGGTAGGTAGGTAGGTAGGTAGGTATGTAAAGCGTAAAATAAGCCAAGTAGATGTAGACAGTAATAACTGCGCACGTTACAAACAAAACGAAAAGAGCCATGCAGCTAAAAATTCCGAGGTCAATTGGCCAAGGTCATTATTGGTAGAACTGAACGATGAATGTGCGCGTGAAAGAATGAGTCTGAAGAAGCATGACAATGGCCATTACATTGTATATTTAAACTCTATATCTTCTTCTTCTTCTTCCTCCTCGTTCGTCCTGAAAAGGTCGTTGGTTGCGTTGTGTCCGTTTACAGCAAAGCTGCGATATTTGCGCCTTTCGGCCGACACATCCGACTTCAGCACGGCATTTTTTGGGACCGGGTTGACCTTCCCACTTCTTCTTCTTCTTCGTTCGTCCTGAAAAGGATGGTGGTTGCGTTGTGTCTGTTTGCGCCTAAGCTGTGATATCTGCACCTTTCGGTCGACACATCCGACTTCTGCACGGCATTTTTTAAGGACCGGGTTTGCCTTCCCATTTCGATCCATGCTCGCTCAGCCAGCTTGCACTGCTGCAGACTGTTTCCAGGACCACCACGTGGAGGTGGAGCAGGGTCTTGACCAGCTCTGGTTCGCTGGTCCTGACGCAGGCAGTCAAGCTATGAGTCGCTGACTGCATTCATTTCTCTAGCTGCGTCTTCAGTCCCTTATTGAAGAGGTTAGTTTAAAATACACTTCAACAAACGTTTTTTACTTTGGATTTAAATCACATAAACTAAACCAAATACTGAATGAACTGAAAAGGACATCGCCACAAGAAAGAATAGCAATCGAAATGAAATGTGTGATCCACTCATTTTCAAATAGCATTCTATCTAACGTTAAACTAAGTCATAAAACATTGTCATCTAGCATTCTATCTATCTAACGTTAAACTAAGTCATAAAACATTGTCATTTTCTGTGAGATCGAGATTACAGTTACTTCAGTGTGAAAATCTTTTGCATTTACATTACACAGAGTCATACATGACAAACTTTAAAATGTGTAGCCACCCCTACAAAACAGTATCACATTTATTAAATGAATGTATAAAATTTCAAACCTTATATCAGCAAAGGCACAATAAGTTTTTAGAAATCGTTTACAAGAAAGTGAAATCTACAAATCGTAATAATAGTGGTGCAACAATAAATACAGACATTTTATTTAAACTGTCTCCCTATTTAGAAGCAATTGATGGGTATGAAAAAAAAATCGAAAAAAGGTGATTCGTCTTACGAGGACAAAAGAATAAGGAAATAGCCAACGTTACGACCACAAGGCCTTCGTCAGGGAAAGGAAAGAAAGCGAAGGTTAGATAGGACACATAAGAACCTAAAAAAATATAAAAATTAAAACTAGGTACTTCACTGAAGTCCTAACGCTTATAGGCGCGTGCCAGGAAGCAGTAGAAATTCATTAAAATCACGCGCCGTGAATCCTGATTTAACAATAATTAACCAACCGAGCAAACACGCTTTTCTAGTAGAAGTAGCAGTACCACATGACGCCCATTTAGATAAATGTTACCAACATAAATTTATAAGTACTATCCACTGGCTTCCTAGCGCAGTGGTCTATGGTTCGATCCCCAGATGAGGCGGAAAAATTTTTAGGCCACAAACGGCTCCTGGGTCGACCCAGCCCCAAATGGGTACCAGAGCTACTCTGGGAAGGTTAAGGCGGCCGGCGTGATGCCGACCACATCACCCCTCGTGTGCCGACGGTCAAGATAATATGGGCCTAACACCATATTCCCAATATGCCTCAATGGGCGTGTAACGGGTTCCTTTACCTTTTCTTTTTTATCCACTGACTGCAGAAATTAACGTATTAGGCTATCGCACACATGTTATCGTACTGATAATTGGTGGTTTGGGACATGTGCATGCAAAGTGTGTGAGTGGATTAATGTCGCTGGGGTTGTGGAAATTTGAAGCCAAAGTACTATGTAAATATGTCAGCATTAGTGCAATTATAGGCTCTTACAGAATGTGGAAACTTCGATGTAAAAAACACCCATTTTAAATTGCTGGTTATGTTTTCCACACTTTTATTAACTCTAATCTCAATTGTGCTCTGTTTAATATACCAAACTACTATTGTATTTGATGCTATATTTAGTATCTCACTCCACTACCTGTCAATGTATTTTATGGCAAACAAAGATTCTGATAAAACCCCCATGTAAAAACACCCATATTGATCTACTTGAAAGGTATTCCACACACATTTTGTAAATTTTAATAATACTCATTTCATTACGTGACAATGTCTTTTAGAAAGTTTAAAGATTGTTATATATGTGTAACACAAACATTCGATGTTAAAAACACCCACATAGAACTACTTGAGACGTCTTCCACGCTTTATGTAAATTCTAATGATTCTCCTATATGCCATGTTGTATTTTATTACATCATGTCAGTACATATCAATGTATTTTCTGAAGAATACAGATTCTGATATGTATGTATGCATGTATTATGTATGTATGTATGTATGTATGTATGTATGTATGTATGTATGTATGTATGTATGTATGTATGTATGTATGTATGTATGTATGTATGTATGTATGTATGTATGTATGTATGTATGTATGTATGTATGTATGTATGTAACAGCCCTCATTAACGCTGTATGAATTTATGTAAATTTACGTTATATAGATTCTAATGATTCTCCTAAATGCCATGTTGTATTTTATTGTATCATGTCAGTACATATCAATGTATTTTCTGGAGAATAAAGATTCTTTAATGTATGTGTGTATGTATGTATGTGTGTGTATGTGTGTGTGTGTGTGTGTGTAGGTAGGTAGGTAGGTAGGTAGGTAGGTAAGTAGGTAGGTAGGTAGGTAGGTAGGTAGGTAGGTAGGTAGGTAGGTAGGTAGGTAGGTAGGTAGGTAGGTAGGTAGGTAGGTAGGTAGGTAGGTAGGTAGGTAGGTAGGTAGGTAGGTAGGTAGGTAGGTAGGTAGGTAGGTATCTATGTATCTATGTATGTTGTAACAGCCCTCATTAACGCTGTATGAATTTATGTAAATTTACTTTATGTAAATTCTAATGATTCTCCTATATGCCATGTTGTATTTTATTATATCATGTCAGTACATATCAATGTATTTTCTGGGGAATAAAGATTCTGATATGTATGTATGCATGTAGGTAGGTATGTATGTATGTATGTATTTATGGATGTATGTAGGTAGGTAGGTAGGTAGTTAGTTAGGTAGGTAGGTAGGTAGGTAGGTAGGTAGGTAGGTAAAGCGTAAAATAAGCCAAGTAGATGTAGACAGTAATAACTGCGCACGTTACAAACAAAACGAAAAGAGCCATGCAGCTAAAAATTCCGAGGTCAATTGGCCAAGGTCATTATTGGTAGAACTGAACGATGAATGTGCGCGTGAAAGAATGAGTCTGAAGAAGCATGACAATGGCCATTACATTGTATATTTAAACTCTATATCTTCTTCTTCTTCTTCTTCCTCGTTCGTCCTGAAAAGGTCGTTGGTTGCGTTGTGTCCGTTTACAGCAAAGCTGCGATATTTGCGCCTTTCGGCCGACACATCCGACTTCAGCACGGCATTTTTTGGGACCGGGTTTGCCTTCCCACTTCGATCCCTACTCTCTCAGCCATACTGCAGTGATGCAGCCTGTTTCCAGGACCACCACTTGGAGGTGGAGTAGGGTCTTGGTCAGCTCTGGTTCGCTGACCCTGACGCAAGCAGTCAAGCTATGAGTCGCTGACTGCATTCATCTCTCTAGCTGCGTCTTCGGTCCCTTATTGAAGAGGTTAGTTTAAAATACACTTCAACAAACGTTTTTTACTTTGGATTTAAATCACATAAACTAAACCAAATACTGAATGAACTGAAAAGGACATCGCCACAAGGAAGAATAGCGACCGAAATGAAATGTGTGATCCACTCATTGTCATCTAGCATTCTATCTAACGTTAAACTAAGTCATAAAACATTGTCATTTTCTGTGAGATCGAGATTACAGTTACTTCAGTGTGATAATCTTTTGCATTTACATTACACAGTCATACATGACTGTCGTAAATTTATTTTGAGAGAAAGAGTCTTAGAAATAGTAGTCCGGTTTAGAGTGTAGAATGATGGTGAAAAAGCTCAGTGATAGAAATGTAGAGATTAAATATGATGCTCCACAGACTGCTGGAGGAGAGTAAAGACAGACTTATTTACGACAAATCGTTTCTCTCAATCTTCTCTTCCACTCTCCTGGTCAAACAATTATTTGCCAGTTTTCCAGACACACATCTGCGCTCACACCGATTTGGTGCTTTAGACACACAGACGACGTGGATACAACTATCTTAAACAAATATGAGGGATTTGGGCCTTGGTAGTCCAACACAGTACTATGTATGTTTATGCTGTTTATTAGCATTAAACTCAATCACAACATCCAACAGGTGTTACATAAAAATCATCATAAGTACAGAAAATACAATTAACAAAGTGAGGATGGGGGTAAAGAAGATTGGTATCGACTAAGCCCTTCCCGCTTATTAGACAAAGGTAAACCCAGTCCCAAGATATATAGTTATCAGGAACATAGGTAATGTAACCTAACAATGAAGTTAATTACGTACACTGAAAGAGGTGTTACAATATTAGTTATGGTGGTAGACAAAAATAATGTTATCCCAATTGTGTCTTCCCTTTACTAAGCAAAGAAAAAAAAAAGGGGGAGGATGAAACAGAGTTAACAAATTATCCCACTTAAAGTGACAATGCCGGGTATACAGAAAAACGTATTACCGGTAGGCAGTTGACAAATGGTTTCTGCAAAAATAAATCTCCTGTCATTCATACACTCTGTGAGGATCCACACTCATATACACCACACACTTACCGATTTCAGCATCAGACAATCCATAGCATGATATACACAGTAATTAAACTCTTTACATGTGAAACTGTCTAGTCCTTCTATGTCCCGCCCTAGATAATGCGAGGTTTCACTGAGAGCAAATATTCCCGCTTATCGCCGGACTTGAAGTTCTAAGAGTTCTTGTGTTTTATTATAAAGAAACGAGTCTATGGGATGGCACTGACGCAGATTGTCATAGGGGTGAAAAATGAGGTGATGGTATAATCCTTCAATGCGTGATGATAGCCACTGACCGGTAAAGTTTTTAATCCAGTGAGGAAAAACTAGGCTCGGTCACAGTCAGGTAAATCGGTATTCTCTCACATTTAGAGCCGTACATAAATTATTGCTACTGGCACTGTTCATCTTCCAGTTTATCTCACAGATTGAAATTTAAATTTGATGATAATATTTTAAATGTTCTTGGGTAGGCTTTCTTTCATGTAATTATGACAGCTACGCCGCACCGGACCGCCACAAGATTAAATTTAAAAAAATGTCTCATCAAACTGTCTGGAAGTTTAAGAACCGAGTATGGAAACTCTCTGTATGATTTATTAATAATACTGGGATCGCAAAGGTGATCATTCTGGATGGGAATCTAGCATTTTTCTACTAATAGCTAGTGAATCTTAAAAATCTCTGGCCCTGAATGATAGCATGGCTTTCTAGTGGTCTGTATATATTTAAAATGGAATTGAAGATGAGGGGGGCATGAGAAAGTTGACACGTTTTTAGATCTCAGGAGACTTTCGGGGATCTGACCGACAGACTAAAGAGAGATGCCGTCCCCTGGTTTCCCGTTTCCCCGTTCGTTGCATCCGACATCTTCCCCCG
This sequence comes from Oreohelix idahoensis, assembly GCA_024509875.1. Taxonomy (NCBI): domain Eukaryota; kingdom Metazoa; phylum Mollusca; class Gastropoda; order Stylommatophora; family Oreohelicidae; genus Oreohelix; species Oreohelix idahoensis. Next base: position 10,683 of record JAMPIV010004523.1, read on the forward strand.
TTCGCTCCGTCTGCGGTCGGTTTAGCGCTTAACATAGAGGTGCGAAAATTCCGCCAGGAAAGCTTGCGTCTCGTTTCCGGGACCACTACTGCTTTGATCTCTCCCGCTCAACGTTCCTGAAACCACTTCCGTGTCTGTTTGATCCTGTTCCGCTCTCTCTGTTTGATGAAGGCAACGCCCATCACTGGCCAAGTTAATGAAAATAACTCCATATGATTGCTCCAGCGATGTCCGTGGGCGTGATTTAATCTCTCCTTAAATCAATGCGATGACCAGAATGAACGGTAGATAAACTGTCCACATATTAATCAGCCAACGTGTTGGCCATCTGCGTGGAACGGTTTCATAGCAATGAGTCCAGGTGAACACAAATTCCCGTTTGATGAAGAGTTACCATAATATTCGGGGGCACTGATGCTAACGAAGGGGTCGCTACAAAGGGTCGTACTATAGAATCCCACGATTCAGGGTCAGCTGAGTTCGCCTGTGACAATGACAAACTTTAAAATGTGTAGCCAACCCTACAAAACAGTATCACATTTATTAAATGAATGTATAAAATTTCAAACCTTATATCAGCAAAGGCACAATAAGTTTTTAGATATCGTTTACAAAAAAGTGAAATCTACAAATCGTAATAATAGTGGTGCAACAATAAATACAGACATTTTATCTAAACTGTCTCTCTATTTGGAAGCAGTAGAAATTCATTTAAATCACGCGCCGTGAACCCTGATTTAACAATAATCAACCAACCGAGCAAACCCGCTTTTCTAGTAGAAGTAGCAGTACCACATGACGCCCATTTAAATAAATGTTAGCAACATAAATTTGATAAGTACTATTCACTGACCACGGAAATTAGGTTATCGTACATGTGTTATCGTATTGACAATTGGTAGGAGCGGATTGATGTCTCTGGGATTGCAGAAATTAAAATCAGAGTATTATGTGACTATGTCAGCACCAGTGTAACCATAAGATCGTACATACCTGTTCCCTCCACTGTGTTTATAAACCGAAGGTATTTGTGTGTCAAGCTCGAGCAACTTTGGAAATGGGCAAAGTCCGATAATCCAGGAAATACGTTTTAACTTGTGGTGATAAGCACAGTCTTCGAACCTAAACCTTTTAGTGTCTGACATAGTCACTACACACGCAGGAACAAGAGTTTCTTCATCATCATTTTCCTGTTCTCACCTTATAGAGCGTAGAACCACCACTTCTGCTGGTGTCACCCTGACAGGAAGTCTGCACCCTAGCCTTCCCATCATGCAGTAGTCCTGTTCTTTCTTTGTCTTTTCTGATCTCTTTTTACCCCCCCCCCCCCCCCCCCCCCCCCCCCCCCCCCCCCCCCGAACTAGAAGGAGCAGAAAAAAGCCTTTACTTCCGTTTTTTCCTTCGTTTGTCTTCTTTTTATTTTTTATGTCATGAAGAGTCACAGGTGGAGTCGATTTTCAATTTTCATCGATGATAATACGTCTTAAATTATATATAACATCACCGGCAATGAAGAGGTTGACAGATCGGCAAAGGAAGGGTGGAAAGCTACGTCAGCCTGATGCATGTATAACTTTCGAGGAGGCAAAGAGTTTTTTTTTTTCAGAATTAGATACAGGAACAAATGGAATTCAGTGCATCCAGTTCACACACGACATGATGTATACTACCAGCTCAATAGAAGGGAGCAAGTGATAATCTTAAGACTCCGCACAGGCCACAAATAATTGGGATGCCATCTATTCAATAAGATAAAATTAATAACTAATGATGAGTGTATGTCACGGAATGCCTCCCCTGTTTGCAGTAGTGGTCCAACAGTGGCCAAAACTCGAGAGTATCTAAATGGGTCGTCAAAAGTGTCTACATTCGCACAAGATTACTCTTGGCAGAGATGTAGATAGAAGAATAATGACGCTTCTACCTTAAGGTAGTCTTCACAAGATAATTCAGAAGTCAAGAACAATGCTGCTTAGCGCTTGTCGCAGAGAGATTTATGATTAATAAATTTCTATATCTTTTCTTTATTCTACCCGTGTCTTCTACTTTATTATCGTTCTATTATCCCTTTTCTTTTTTTTCGCATTCGTTTGATTGGGAAAATATAACTCTCCCATTCATACCTTTGCCTGTCTCTTTTCTTATTTAGCAACGCATTTTATTGCTGTTAAGCTAAGTTCGTGAGTAGACCGAATAGTGTGACATTCGTTCTCGACAGACATGAGGGCAGACATATCGTCTAGCATTTTCATCTGACACGAAGCTTCTACGGTTAAGTTTCTCGGTGATAGGTGTGAGAGGCGCCAACATGCATCGCTGGGAAATGACCATAGGTAGCTGCAAGTGTGAAACGCGTCTGTCAGTTTCAGTGCCGTCGTCTGAGTTTTATGTAGATGTTAAGACGGGAACTATTTCGGGTTTTCGAGAATTAGGAAATCATTTCTTTTCATAAGATATAAACCCCAGTAGTTTAGACTTAATGCATTCAGTACTCCGCAGTCAAGACTAGGAACATCTAGCGTTCGATTCCTAAGATCTCTGTTGATAGAAGCATCATTTAGTTGGTCGATTGCCATCCAGCTTTCGATTCCTAAGATCTCTGTTAATAGGAGCATCATTTAGTTCGTCGAATTGGATATAGTTCTTAGTAGTTCTGTGTTGAGGTAAATATTATATATCTAGTATTTTGTGAGTGATTTAAGTGGTAAATCGCCTATTTTATTTTCACTAGTTAGATTTCTGTGCAGAGGGATTAAATTATAAGTCTGTTATATTCTCTAGTTGACGTGTTACAGTGGAAAGCAGAAAATTATTATTTCTAGCTTAAACTCATGCAGCTGTAAATAAAATTTAATTAAATTACTAGTAACCTGTCCGAGTATATTGTAACTAACTTATAACTGCACTGAGTCATCATTGAGTATTGACGGAATACGTAGGTATTTCTAATTCATGATGATTGATTTTTTTTAAACGATCATAATTATTTCACGGGAGTTTTAACGTTAAGTCAAGCTCTACGCTTGCAGTTATAATGTAAGTTAAAACCGAAATGAATATTATGGTTATGTATTTTGTACTTTTCTCTTCCTTATACAGTTTTGGGTCAGCCCAAATTTTACCAGCGGTTTTAGTACAACTGAGAGAAGAAACATTTTTATCTTTAACCACGTGGGTTTACAGGTTAACACCTGTCTGGCAGTGTGTGTGCCTCCAGAAATAGAAAGAGTACAAATCTCACTAACGGTTGTAAAGACTAAATGCCTATACTGGGCCTTTGAGCCAGATTATATTTCTTCACAAACTCTCATGTACATGCAGCCCTGTGGCGAGAAAAATTACAAATCATTAACATTGCGACATTTTTGACTAATTGTGGTGTGACCAAGAATTTTTATAGTGAGAGAAGTATCAAACCTGTCATTCTTCCTAAATAAGGGAAACCTCGTGATTCTGACACTATGTGCCCGCTTAAATCTAATTCTTACCTGAACTGAGTAAATTGACACTAACTTAAATCTGAAAAGAAAACTATCGCATGAAGAGGACGCTCCCCGGACAAATTGGATGAAACCAAAATCTGCAGATCTGGGATCCGCTTCATCAAAAAGACAAACAGATTAAACGTTGTGTGTGTACTAACGTGTGCCAGACGGCGAACACCAGCAAGATTTTAGGTAAGAAAAGTGAGACAGGGGCCCCTGCTGAAAGAACAGAGTGAAAGCAGAACGAGTGATTCTTTTTCCATTTTTTATATTCATGCACCCATTTTGAAATTTCATTTATGCAAAGATTGTTGCAAATGACATTTCCTCTCTTAGGATAGATTAGGGTAGCAATTATGTTCTTAAACTATAGAGGAGAAACCATAGAACATAGCGTATATATCTGTGACTCTTTGGGGCTATCATTTTTCTTCTAACGGGATCGTGGGCTCTACATAGAGGGAAAGGATTACACCTATGGGCCTATTATACTTTTAGTAATTCATTACCTTATATGTATTTTCTATGCTTGATATTAACATTTATGTGTTGTGGTAAATTTTCCTTATGTTAATAAAATTTACATAAACTTTACTCAAGCGTGTCGGTCAGCTCGTTCCAAAATATCTATATTCCATTGTTATAGTTTTCCCACGTCTGTGCGTCTAATTGTCGTCACTTATGTGTGTGTATGTGAGTGGAGATATATATTCTTCTTCTTCTTTGATCCTTAGCCGCCGACCGTCAAAGCAGTCAGTGGCCATCACGCCTAGTGGCGTCTTGTAGGGCAACAACAAATTGATTCCACTTTGCTCGGTCGGCGGCCATCCTTTGTACAGTGCTCCAACTCTGGTTCATTCTTTGCATCTCAGCCTCCACAGTCCTCCGCCAGGTTGTTTTTGGTCGGCCTCTCTTTCGTTTTCCTATTTCGTTTTATTATTGTATATTATAATAGACTGTCTGACTCCTCTAGATCTGTTGTAGAAGATAGGCTGAAAGAGAGAAGATTCTCGATTTCAGGGACAGAATCTATTAATTTCTCCATCTCACTCGTGGAAATCTATTTCTATTATTATCTCTCACTGTTGCTATCACTGGTTCTAATCTATTCAGAAGGGACAAACCCTAGTCTTAATTCCCCTATCAAAAATCTACGACAGCGCTGAACATTTGTTAACTTGTATCTGTCTGTCGCCTTTTGTGAAGAATTTAAGCAATGGTTTTTATCCCGTTCAAGCCCACAGCTGAGTTAATTCAGCGAATTTCCTTTTATAATGGTATAGCTCTGTTTAGATGTAAATATATGTGTATATATATATATATATATATATATATATATATATATATATATATATATATATATATATATATTATATATATATATATATATATATAATAGTAATGCTCATACGTTTGCTTTCATACATGTAATACCTAATAAACAACTATTGTTTACAACAGGTTACAACAGGTAACAAATTTAATAAAATGTAATAATCAATAAGTATTAACAGTTTAAAATAAATGAAATGCTGGTGAATTTTGTATTGGAATCAAATTTTCTCTTCACGGAGATTTAGGGTGAGGATATAGTTCAGAAAATTATGTCCGGTTTCTGGTGCCTTTTTATAAGCACTTAACTTATATAAGGGGGTTCTTCGGCCGTTTTTTCGTTAGTTCTTCGGTGGTGAGGGCTCTTCTTTACACAACTTGTCCAATTTAGGCGGTTGGTGTTGATTCCCTGTGTTTTACTCACGAAGTCTGTAACACTTCACTCCCCTGGTCTTACTGTAGTCAAGTCTCTAACACTTCACTCCCCTGATCTTTCTGTAGTCAAGTCTCTAACACTTCACTCCCCTTATCATAAAGCTGGTCTTACTGTAGTGAAGTCTCTAACACTTCACTCCCCTGTATCATACAGCTTGTCTTACTGTAGTCAAGTCTGTAACACCTCACTCCCCTGGTCTTACTGTAGTCAAGTCTGTAACACTTCACTCCCCTGCCGCAGTATCTGCTATGGGACAACCTTGACCTTTGACCGTAGGCTGATGTCTGGGTTGTCATTCCTCTTGTACTGTCAGCTGCTCCTGCCCCGCGTTGTTCCCGGGGGGGGGGGGGGGGGGCCTCTGTGGATGCTAACATAGAATAGAGCAACTGCTCCCTCATGCATGTCGTACGTGGAGACTCAGCATTTAACATCTGCAGCACGTGTAGCAGCCTGGGCATTTTGCTTGGAACTTGTTTTGTTGGTTCTGAAGGAAGTTGCTCTAAATATTTTTTGTACAGTTTGAACAGAAATGTAAATTTTTTGTGACGACTTTTCAGAGATTTTATTAAAGTTTTGAAAGAGAAATAGAATTTTTCACTGCGTCTATTCCAGGATATAACACACAAAAAGAAAACAAAAGAAAGAAATAAGAATCTTCAACTCAACTGTTAAGTCATTTATGTTGTATGACTCTGAAATATGGAGAACAACTAAAAAAAACAGCAATCAAAAAGCTAAATACTGTTCAAAAAAAAGAAACGCAACTTTTTTGGTGTTACTTTTATAAAAGATATTCGCTGATTGGACATCAGTCAACCTATCGACTGTGTCCACCTGGTCATTAACTTCTCGTGGTTACCTGAATTGTACTCACTTCATGATTCGTGAGGTCATGAAAGAGGTCAAGGTCAAAACAACATTTTTGACAATAACTCGTGACAGGTTCATGAGAATCCCGTGAAACTTACTGAACACAAAACTCTCTGACCATGTTATTGAATGCCTATAAAAGATTGACGCTCCTCGAATAAATTCAGTTGAAAATTCAATGCGCAAGAATGGCTCATCTCACTACAGAACAACGACTCATCATCATTGGACGTTTACAGACTGGACAGTCACAAAGTGTAGTGGCCAGACAATTTAATGTGGTTAGATGCACCATTAGTCGCCTTTGGAGGCGATTTCAAGAAACTGGCTCAGTGGCAGACCGGTCCCGCAGTGGAAGACCCAGATTCACAACTCCTGCCGAAGACCACTTCATACGGCTGCGTCACCTCAGGAATCGACTTGCATCTGCGTCCTCCACAGTCCAGTCAATGTCAGCAGCTCGTTGAATTTCAGATCAAACGGTCAGGAACCGGCTGCACGACTCTGGTCTTTGGGCTAGAAGACCCTACAGAGGTCCTGTTCTTACGGACCGGCATCGCCAGAACCGACTGCAGTGGGCGAACCAGCATCGTCAATGGACCGTTGGGAATGACTGGAGACGGGTTTGGTTTAGTGATGAATCATTTTTTGTGCTCCAGCGACACGATAGACGGAGAAGAGTTTACCGCAGAGTCCATGAGCGCTACGCCCAGAACAGCGTTGATGAGGCTCCTCCACATGGTGGTGGAGGTGTACTGATGTGGGGGGCGATCAACTTCATGGGAAGAAGTGACCTGGTGCAAATTTAAGGACGCCTGAATGCCCAACGATACGTCGCTGAAATTCTTCATCTTCACGTCCTTCCACTTCTGGCTGCACGAGGGTCGATTTTTCAGCAGGATAACGCTCGACCTCATGTGGCACAACTCATCATCCAGTTCCTCGCTGACAACAACGTCCAGACCATTCCGTGGCCAGCCATTGTGGTAAGTTGGGATTATATAAATATTTATAGGGGACTTAGTGTACTGACTGAGATCAGCTGTGAAGGTATCTGTATCTAATATGTGGGGTGTGTTACAGATGACCTTACTTTGCTACCACATTTAGACCTCAATCAGACTTATTCTGGAATATTGTGATGACTACGTTGAATGTCTAGGGTTATGATATGGATGAAGTGTAAGTTCATAACAACAACAACAGACAGATAAATACTTTATTTAAGATTCACAACACTTTACAACACTATGACAAGCACATACATATAACACTCTAGAAGACTAGCTTAAGTAAGTCAAGTGTTAAATTTTAAATTATGTATTAATTGCTTTCAAGAATAGATATCCTGATCCAACTACAGAGTGAATCAGGAATCACAATCAAATGTAAACACAATGTGTATGTACAAAATTTATACAAAGGATCTTTGTCCTGACATAGAATATTATTACAATATGTGTAGTGTGTGCTCTGGTATTAAGAGGTAACACTGGCTTTTGAAGCTATGTTGTTGTTTGTCATCACGACTTCATGTGTTTGTTAATGGTGGAAATAATCTTGAAGGGATCACAGTTCTTTTATTTGTAAAACACTAACTGTCCCTCTTGCTTTATTATTACAGTCAATTTTAAGGAGGGTTATACAAGGGTGAGCTGCTCTGGCTGACAAAGTCTTAACTTATGAGTCGGCGGCAGGAAAACTGTCTCCTCTGCTCGCTTGCTTCTCAGTTATCTTGAGATACCCCACTGGTCAATATCTTGGACAAGGAGTCTGCTGCCAGTCCTCTGGATCCAGCAAAACCCAGACCAGGTGCTGCTCTAATACTGTAGTACCACGGTCCCACAATTCAAGGAAATATACACAAGTACGTTGACTGGCGATGAATTCTGGCACAATTTTGATCTGCCTTATCCCAGGCTTTTATTTAGAAAAATATTAGCTTGTACTCAACGCACTGGCTTCTCATAAAGTTTATTTTCAAAACTGGCCCTGAACTGACGCTTCTATTTGACTATATCGAACGCTCTAACCAGTGAGACCATGTTTACAAGAGCCTTTGAAAAAAACTTTACCCATCCTACCGTAACCATTAACAACCAACTAGTATTTGCAGTCCGACTAATCAGGTTTTGTCTTACATAGTTCTACAGCCAATCAGATCGTATCTAACTGGTTGGCCTCATTCCCCTAAAGCAGTGTTGTTCAAACAGCCATTATGAGCAAATATGATCTGGTGCTGTCAGACAACCTCACTATAGTATTTTGGCTATAATTTATTAAGTACTAGACCATTTGCGTAACACATAACATATTCTTTGTCAGCAAGTCTTAAGGTACAAGAATATATAAGTTTAATGGGGTTAAGTGGCTTCGTTCAAAATATGTATTATTCTAGGATAGTCGTGTATTTGTTTTTTATTTTTCGAACCGCCACCTGTCCTGCCTTTTCGGCTGTTCCGTCAGTATAAAGTCAGGATTTCAGACGTAAAACAGTATTGTGTCATGTTTCCTAATAAGCATTAAACATGTTTTTTTAAAACCTTACCTCGTATCGTTAGTGTTTTTTATCACTGTCTATTTGAAAAAAATCAGGCCTGCATGCCTTTCGCGTTCACTTTTTAATCGCGAGACGACGTGGGATTGGCATTCCTCCGTGCATCTCTCTCTCTTTCTTCTAAGCCCGTCTGTCTTTTAGGTTAACGTATTGTGTGTAATGACATTAATGCTATATTATATCTAGGTCATTAAGCAGTGTGCCTATTAAGGTCGTCCTAGAAATACAGTACCAGTTTTATTTTTAGGAACGCGTGTAGTTTATGCAGAAGGAGCAGAAAAAGGGGTTTTCTGGTTCAGCCATTATGGCGTTCTACAACACAGCGTACGCTATTGGAAAGCACTGGTGATGCGTGATGCCATATGATGATGGATGGTATCCGCATGTCTGGTTTTGTGTAGTGTGCAGATGTGTTCAGTCAAACAATGTTCATACAAAAATAACAGGGCAATCCACATAGAACGTCAGTAAACTCACGACGTATAAAGTCAATGATTCTTGTAACAGCCGTTGACGTTTTTCTTCATTATTTATTGTGGACGCCACAGTGACAAAATGGTTACGCGAATATGTAGGCACATCAAACAGTCATTATCACTGCAACATTCAATACAGCAATAGACGGTAGACAGCATTACAATGATGAGTCAGATGCATGTTATATTTCATAGTGCTGTAAATGTAGTCAGGTGAAAAACTCCATCCTTTTCTATAACAGCCAGGAGATAACCAGATGTATGAGATCAGTTCACTCTCCTTAGTCTGACTTCAGCAAGACAGACACGTCTGCCGAAGTATAAATAATGTCCTCAAAAATATCCTCTAGATAATAAAGGTTTTCCAAACCTAGTTCATTTAACAAAGTAGCAAGTAATGGTCCTTGGGACATGCATCAACCGATGCAGTACAATACAGCGACATGTGAGCTGGGAAAACATCTCGTGACGACGACTTTCGAAGACAGGCTATGAATCGAAATCGCTCACGACCCAAAATCGATAGAGTTAATGAAAAGTCAATTTACCTTGCCTTCAGGAAATACACAGAAATATCACGCCTCCCGACATGTGGGAAACACTAGAGGTATTATCTCGAATAAACGAAATATCCATTAAGAGGACTACACATCCCTGACAGAACAAAAAATAGCGGAGATCCCCTCTTCAACGAGGCATCTCTTTCGCCATTCAAATCGCTCACCCCACTAGTGGTGGGCGGAAACCGATCGACCAAAAAACAAGACCAGTCATGCGCAGTCCAGCGCAAAAAGACCACAGCTCAAAACTTAACTGCATTCAATACCAACGCGGGAAGACAAATGCTTACCGAGAAAAGTGACTATAAATTTCAAGCAGTTGTTGCCCTTGCGTTATAAAATAGATATTGTAATAAAACGATGTTGCGAGAATTTATCACGCAACAACTGGTCTTACACCATTCTTCTTTATTTGTATTATTTCGTTCTACTTTACATTATGTTCTAATTTATATATGGGTATTAAGAATTTTTCACGACAGCCATGTCATCAGACATGAACCCCATAGAACACTTATGGGATGAACTCGACAGACGACTCCGCCAGCGAGACGTGGCTCCAGCCAATGTCCGACAGTTGTCTCTTGCACTGCGGGAAGAGTGGGCAGCCATCCCACAACAACAGATCCAACGGCTAATCGGATCCATGTCAAGGAGATGTTGTTCTCTGATAGAGGCCAGAGGAGGCCATACACCTTACTGAAACAGAGGCCTCAGTCGCAAAGAATAAAAGTCCAAACCAAATTTAATGAACATCATTTAATTGTTAAAGTCTGAAAGTTTCTTCATGCCAAGATTGAAACATTAATTCCGTAAAATAAAATTTTTGTACAAGTTTGAAATTTGGTGTCCATTACCACTGCAATAATGTTGCGGTTCTTTTTTTGAACAGTATATTTAATAAGGATGCTTGCGTAGAACAGAAGGAAGTAAATGGTTTGACAAGGTTACCAAGGTGGAACTGATGACAAGAACCAGACAAGTGTAAGTGGAACAAGAGATGAGAAGAAGACGATGGAGATGGATATGACCCACACTGAGGGAACCTGTAGATAGCATTACAAGGCAGTCTTTGTTCTGGAATCCCCAGGGATAGAGAAGTAGAGGTAGATAATAAAAACACATGAAGAAGAGAGCTGAGACAGAAGGGAAATTAATGACGAAGACGTAGAAAAACTGAAGCTGATGGCACGTGACAGAACGACTTGGCACGTGTTTCTTCAACACATATGCTCCTTGGGGAGCTAAGGGATATTGATTTATTGACTGATTGGTTGATTGGTTCAGGGATTTAATTACAGTTTTCAAAAAGAAATGTAATTGTTGCTTCCCTTTGGTCAAGACTACATCGACTGGCTGAATGGTAAGAATGCTTTCTTCTCGTGCCAGTTCTAAAAATAGTAGCGTTGAGCTCCAGCCTAACCAGCTGTAAATGGGCACCTGCCTCAGTTCATGAGTTTGGGAAGGAAAGTCAGCAAGGAAGAAAACTGGTCACCCCACCTTATAAAGCTGAGATTTAGTATAGTGACTTGTTGGAAACGTCTGCCTTTTACATCATCAAGGGATGTAATGTTTGTTGCCTCGCTTTCAAAGGGAAATAACCGTACAAAAATACTTCAATAAAATATGTGACTATCTGAGAGGTTGAAGCTGTCGATTGCACCAGGTGGCGCCAGCTCAGACTGGGGGAAAAAAAACTCTCACAACAAGCATAAGATAAAAGAAAACATCGAAAGAAAGCAGCTGATGGCTGTCACCTCAGGGGCTTATTCCCATAGTCAGTTCTGACTGAAGGGACTATTATTACTATAATTTATTTAATATAAGTTTATAAAATCAGTCTTTTATATTTCGAGATGCGCCCTAATATAACCGACTACTCGGCTTTTTGGCTAAGATCAAAGTGTCTTAGCCAGAGCCGGGATCCCACATAATTTACACATTTTACTCAATTAAGTCAATAGACCTCACTTTGAGCCCCAGAAGGGGTATTTAAAAAATTTAAAAAAATAATAATAATATAACCGACTAGATTGAACGGGACGCGCCTCGCCAAAACGAGGCAAAACTTTATTTTGTGTTATTAAATATTCAATACCATAATACCTGCCGTAAGTACGTCGGTTGGTCGGTCACATATAAGGGAAACAATACAATTATTGTCTAACTTTCAACCACAGTTGCACCCCCTTAGCTGTGGTTGAAAGTTAATGTACTCTCTCGAAAATAGAAAAAGTGCGCAAATGACGGTGTGCATGAACAGTTTGATTATGGAAAGAAGCCAACAACACGATTGATAAACAGTACATGAACTGGAGACAGGAAGGTGCGGAAATGCAGATTAAATCAACAGACAATCAAAGTACTCTTCTGTCCAGTTTCATTCGGGAAACGGATTTAACTCATCATTTTCTTAAAAATAACCTTAAAATGTAAGTTTTTGATTGTTGTTCTGGTACATTAAACTACATTAAAGTGTATTTTTCTAAGGCACTTATTTTGAGATTGCCTAATCCTCATATTAGCCAACAGCTTACACCTACGGAAACCAAGTATCCCATTCTTGAGAATGAATTGCTTGCAATCATCTGGAGCGTAACCAAACTTCAATGATATTTAACAGGCGCCCATTTCATTTGCTTTAGGCAAAATTGACAACGATGTCACCACCAAGACAATCGATACTAAATGGGAACAACTGAGAACAGCAATGACAGAAGCAGCTGTAGCGACCACCGGATACCTAGTACATAAAAAGAAAAAATGGATGAGAGAAGATACTTGGGATAAAATACAAGAAAGGAAAACAGCAAAACTTAAACTACTAGCGGCAAGTACACATAATGCAGTTGAATCTTGCAAACTAACTTATAACTTGTTAAATAAAGAAGTGAAGACAAAAACTCGAAGAGATAAAAGACATTCCATCAATGAACTGGCCGTATAAGCTGAAAATGCTGCAAGAACTGGTAATAGTAGGTGCCTTTATCAAATTACAAAACAACTATGTCACCAGCCTACTGATATGGAAACACCTGTTAAAGATAAATTAGGGAATCCAATACCAACAGAAAAATAACAAATGAAGAGATGGGCTGAGCACTTCATAGAGGTGCTAAACAGACCACCACCTATAGTAACACCTGATTTTAATAATGAAACACCCACAACCACCTTGCCAATAACTTGCGATGAATTCACGCTGGACGAGATCAAACAAGCCGTTAAAAGATTTAAAAATTTTAAAGCTGCTGGAGTTGACGAAATTTCAGGCGAAATGATTAAAGCAGTTAATGACAACAACCTCTTGAGAATTTTAGATATTATAAATGAAGTATGGAGAGAAGAAAACCACCACAACAATGGAAAGACAGTATTACTGTAAAGTTACCGAAGAAAGGTGATCTATCAGACTGTAATAACTGGCGTGGTATATCTCTATTATCAGTACCTGGAAAATTATTATGTTGCATGATGTTAGAAAGACTTAAATTGCATGCTGACGAAAAGATCAGAGAAGAACAAGCGGGTTTCAGGCCGAAACGATCATGTATTGATCAAATATTCACAATATGAACAATTATAGAAGAATCAGTGGAAATGCAATCGCCACTTATTATCACCTTCGTCGATTTTCAAAAAGCCTTTGATAGTCAACACCGCCCATCATTGTGGAAGATACTTACAATCTATGGTTTTCCAACAAAACATGTGAATATAATCAAAGCGCTATATGACAATGCAAGATGTTGTGTTAGAACAAATAAAGGGAATACAGAATGGTTTACAGTAGAAACAGGGGTGAAACAAGGCTGTATTATGTCACCACTACTTTTTGGAATAGCTATTGATTGGGTTATGAGAAACTATACCCACAATGAACAATTAGGTATAAAATGGACAAATGGAAAATTCCTGGGGGACCTGGATTTCGCAGATGATTTAGCATTCTTAAGTTCAACACCCAGACAATCCCAAGAAGCAGTAAATAATTTGTGTCATCTTTCGGTTAAAATAGGTCTCCAAATAAATGCCTCTAAAACTAAAGTTATGAACTTTTCTAACGAGACCTTTAATATCATCCTGAACGGGGAAAAACTACAAAAAGTTGAAAGTTTCAATTATTTAGGCAGTAAAATGACTCAGGATGGTGACACAACAAGAGAAATTCATACTAGAATTGCTTTGGCAGCTAGCGCCTTCAATAGATTATCTAACATTTGGAAATTACGATCATTGAATATACATACCAAGCTTCGTCTGTTTAATTCAAATGTTATCTCAGTGTTAACATACGGCTGTGAGAGTTGGAAAATAACAAAATCATTGGAGAACAAGCTGAATACATTCGAGAACAAATGTCTTAGAAAACTCATGAACATCAGTTGGAAAGAATTCAAGACTAATCGACAAATAAGAGAAGACTCTAGGCAGAAATATGTCTCCAACTATATAAGGAAAAGACGATGGTCATATATCGGTCATGTCCTACGAATGCAAAACAACAGAATACCATTGCAGGCACTTACTTGGGTTCCTGAGGGTAAGAGGAAAAAAGGAAGACCAAAAGAAACACTCAGAAGAACAATAATAAGAAAAGGAAGAACGTTGGGATTAAACAATGTGCAAGAGCTAAGAGGAGTGGCGTCACAACGTACAACCTGGAGAGCACTGGTTTCTGCCTTATGCGCCGTGTTTGGTGCAGAATTTATTATTATTTTTATTATTTCACGATCGAGACTGATCAGCGGGTCTAGGCGTCGACTCTAAGAATAAAAGGAAGTTGAGGATAAGGCAAAATTTTAATTTTAAGTATTGCAGACTTATTATTATGAATAACACTGCAATAGATGAATCATCAAAGTTAAGACTGTTGGAATTTGGCATCAAACTTAAAGCTAATGGAGATGGACGTATGAGAGGATGCATCCGTCGTCGTGTTTACAACCAGCGAGCTACAGGAACAATTAGCATTCTCACTCTTCGACATATACTGATGGAGACTAAGCACCTATGGGTTTGCCCGGAGTGCAATGATGTCAATTCTGCATAACAATAACAATAACAATTTTATGGATCAAAATAATCAGATGGCTGCAATCAAAAACCTGTCAATTTTGACGGGTTACTGCTAATTTAATTATAAAAATGATGTGTTCATTTGTTTTAAAATATAATAAGTATGCACCATCTGATTATATACTAATCCCATCCCAACTAACATAATTACCGATGTATGTTACGTCGGTCGGTCACACTCAAAATAGTAACTCGCGTCAGAAAAAAGTGCTCAACGCACGGTGTGCAACTTGCGCGGCGTGGGTGTTATATAAAACAAATACTTTGGTTTTATTTTTTTTTTTTTTTTTTAAATATTCTTTCACGAAATTAGTGGCGCTCGACAAAGAAAAAGTGCGTAAAAATTGGTGTGCATGAGCCAATAACATACCAAAGTGAATTGTATTTGAATGGTTTGACTCATAATGATAAGATGCATTATATATACTCTCCCGAAAATAGTTACAATCGACAAAGAAAAGCGTTCAAATGACGATATTTATGAACAGTTTGATTACACTGTAAAATGGAAAGAAACCAAAAACACTCAAAGAATGTACTTCTATCTGCTCATCTGGGAACGGACAGTCAAGTTTGACGGGTTATTGCTAGTAATAATATAATGCACATAACGTATATCTTCATAACCCTATAATCCCCTGTTACTATAAGATTTCTGTCTATGAACAGCGCCACATCAGCGACGAACTTACATTTTTCTTTAGCAATGACAGCTGCGCCCCGTCAAGTTCCCGGGGTTCTCTGAAAAGACAATACAAGACTAAAACTACAGCACCCTCAAGCATGTCGTACATATATGAGATTGTACATGGGGCTGGTAACATCATCTTGTAAAACAATTCGCCACGGAAACCACCACAGCAAGAGTAAATAACTTTGTTTTATTTGTTAATATATATATATATACTGCAGCAAGAGCTTGGTGCATGCTCCCTGCAAATGGACTAGTTAAAATAGTGGACCAATGCTCCGTAAAACGGTCAAGGACAAATGATGACGAATGACATTCGTGGAATGCTTTTTTTTAAAAAAAATGCTCTTTATTATTAGGTGCCCTGGCTATCCTTATATGTACATAATAGTCACTGAAACTGACGTGTACAGCTAGTCATCTTGTAATGTCATACGCATAAGACATACTGTTGAGTAATCAAATGTTGAGTGTCTCTTTAGTGTACGCCGTAATAGTTGAAGGCGATGAAGACACAGTATGTTATCTGTGGTCTGGTTTGTGTAGGCAAATGTTGCGTAGTATATATCTTCTGTTGCCAAGGGCAGGTAGTGCTGGCACTTAAAGTATGGTGTAGACTTAGGACTGGTGTACATGTGTAAAATAGTTGCACAGTCATACAGGTACAGTTCCAACAGGAACGCCACACCAAATCACGACGTATGAAGTCAATAAAGCTTTAAACAGCAGTGATGGGTTTTTGGCAATATATATTGTACGCCACAATGACAAAATGCATGGACATCGTTATGCAGAAAACATCACAGGTATTTTCACAACAGTCATTGTATCATCGAAGTAGTCGACTCAACAGGCACAGCAAACAGCATAATAATAATGTACATTATGTGCCTTTTCTAGATATCGTAAACCGCTGTTCATGTAGTCAGGTAGTAAACTTCCCCTTTCCATAAGAGCTAGTAGATATCAACTAGGAGATTAAATCTGGTCTCCTATTTTTGACCTCAACAAGACAGGCATGTCTTTCGAGCGTCACATTATTGTTCTCTATGTTCCTTATACAGCAAAGGTATCAAACCTAGATCCATCAACAAAGTTCAGGAAGCAAGTAGTCCGTAGGACAGGCATCAATCGATGCGGGACAATATAAGTGGATCATAAGGCCGGCTAAGCGAAAGTCAACATCACAAGATGGCGATAAAGTCACTTAGCAAAAAAAGGATTCATTTACCTGTTCATCAGGAATTAAATCACATAATCACATATGCCTCCAGGCATTAGGAATAACATGGAGATATATCATCTCAAAAAGGGAACAACAATCATGAGGACTCCTTCCTGAATAATCTAAGCGAAGACTAGCACATAGCTACGTCTCGCCTTACCAGCTTCTCTGCTCAGACTGACCTGGGCGGAAATCGTTTAAACAACGCCACAAAAAGAGACATGCGCAGAACACGCGAATCGAATACAACTCAGCCTAATTTACGAAACGAAGAATGTTCTACGATGTTCGACTAAAGACCTTTTACCTTAAAAGGAAATGAATCTTGAAACATTGCGATTGCCAACTGTTTTCAAAGAACTGGCGATCTGAGCGCTCCATAAATGGACATGACTCCAAACCGTTTGTCACAGAGTGCTCGAAGGTTATGTCTAGATTATTTTAAAATTCCTTACTTTTCTATTCCTTCACATATTTTGTCTGTTTTTCTCTACGGAAATATTTGCACCTGTGTTCGTTTCTTTAGCTGATTTTTCAAGTCTTCACTATTAGTCCTGTCATACTATCCAAATTCTATCTTCTTCTTCAAAGGCACTTAAAAGCATTTCTTTAAAGATGTCTATACGATTTATTAGCTTGGTAGAAACCAGTGGTTCCCAGAGTATTAAATTTCCGTGTTCAGTGGTCAACTGGAGAACGCCGATAAATCTTGGTACGTGCCTGAGCATGATACGGGAAATAATTAACTCTTGGCGTGGGAACAGGAATATTTTAACTTCATGCGAACATATGCTGAGTTTTAAGATCACTTGCTGGTTAACCGTTGGGAAGACAACGCACGCTTATAAGTTATAGAATAGAAACCTCAACTTACCTCATATTTACAGTATATGTGATTTAGAGTAAAAGCTACTAAAGTTATATTTCTTAAGCTGTGGATAAAGTCCTGAGCGGTAAGCAAACTCTCAGTATTCGCTTAATTAGCTAACTCTAATATCAAGGGATTAGTTAATGGATGTAAAGTGTGAAATACTAAATATTGTGGTTTTATTTCTTTACATTAGAATGATAGCTATTTTTCATTTATGTATTTTGAATGTTATTGATGCATTATAATGATGTAAGTACTGGCTGATATGGGAAAGTACTACATTCTAATGATTTTGAGAATGTGATGAAGAAAAACTGTTGTGAACGAGAGAAGAACCGTGTTGTTCAACGGACGAGTGAATGAAAAATAATCCTCCAATGCAGTCACGCATGAACGCACACGGCCAGGCGTCTGCTTATAACAAAGGTTGACCTTACTGAACCGACCAGTGTGAGACTACTGCTAGACAGGAATTTGTAAACAAACGGACAGCCGCCTTTAAGGAAGACTGACTGTTATGGTTTCAGGTAAATATATTATTAGGCACCATCCTGAGACGAAATGTCCAGAATGGCTGTAGTTAATATATCTGTATAAAACAGAAGATTGATTACCTGCATTATCTTCCACAGCCCAGTTGCAGAATCCTAGCCAGTTTCTGGATTTTGATTGCTGTCAATTGTTGCGAGTAAACCGCCTAGTTGCTCTATGCTACAGAGAGAACTAGTGCTTACGTCTCAAACCTAGCGGTGATATCACTAGTCAGCAACCCTGAGCAGTCTACCGATTTAAGCAGTCTATAGCAACCCTGAGCAGTCTATAGCATATAAGCCTCCAATACATCGTCAGCACCTGAACTTCATAACGCAACTTCACAACCAGGTTAACGGAAAGCCTAGTCATCTCTTGGACTGAAGCAGATAAGTCTACTTAAAACCCAGACCAAAATCAGAATTCACTCTTCCACGAAATAGCCATAGGAATAAACTTTTCGTCAGTGAGGAAAATAGCCTCTTACTTCTTATCTGAACCAAAGACACTGACAGTTCTAAATTTCCTAGTATTTCTTTTTTTCAAAGTACATGTCAACATTGATTTTATATTTCCACTGTAATTAAAGTAATTATGTACATTCTGTAACTCACCATCATTCGGAGTTTGACTTAGTAGATTATATGTTCTGTTCAGAAAAACATTCTCAACCCTCTTTGTATTACCTGTTACTATTAGTTCATCTTCAAAAAGATTTGAGTAAGAAAGAGTTAGTCGTCGCCAGAAAAATACAAGAGTTGGCAGTCTAAAGGTGAGAGAATCACTGACACCAGCCTGTGCCCTTCTGTTAACTCTTTCCCTCAACACTAGCTCACCTCTGTGAAAACTAGTATCTAAAGGTCTATGTGCTTTCTACACATCTTCCTTACTATACAAAACTCTTTATGCGACATTCAACGTCAATTGGAGTGCACCATCAAAATATATCTGCGACACCGTTCACACAACTATCGGCAACCCTAGCTATCAAGATAAGACAACTTCTTGACGATAGCTATCAAGATTAGACGACTGTAGAAATAAAAGTGACTACAATTCCATGAGTTCCTTCCCATGCATTAAAAATTAACTACAGTCAGAATGCATGGTCAGAATAAGTTGCGACAAGTTTTTAGCAGCAACATCACCGCCACCTCCCGATTAAAAAAAAAATGTGCAACATTTTTTTTTTGTAATATCCAAGAGTAAAACCAAAAGCGGTTTAACAACGCACGAATTATGCGGGAATAACTAATTGCACTGCCTAATATGAGGCTAAATTGACACATAAAGTGTCTGGTGAGAATATTTCTCAACAGATAAAAAATCTGATTCAAAAATATATCGGGGAGGTGCCACCAACACACACTACGTTTGCATGAAAATACAATATAAATATGCAAGTTCATATCATTATAATCAAATAGCAGTGTCATAATCTAATACCGCTTCGAATGGATGTACACATCTGATATTGAATGTTAAATATTACATTATCTAAATGTTTAATATTACCATTACACAATGAAATTAAACATATGACGATCCAGGACACATCTCCTGTCGTTCCAAAGAAACTGTATAATGTGGAACTCTCCATGTTTGACAACAGAAAGGTAGCTTCTCAGATCAACAATAACGTGCTGAGAAAAAAACAACCAATATAATTCTATTTAATAGCCATTAAGTTTCATACTATACAATACATTATTATTAACAATTGTGACCGAGTGAACTTTCGGCCCTTATATTAACTACTCAGTCTTCTTCTTATATTAAAGATGGAACAGAAGAAGATGATAACAAAGCACAATAGTATGTGTTCACCTAAAGTGAGGACAGATGTGCTAATGTATTGAGTAATATAGGTGTGTTATGGCTCTGTCGTATATCTAGAAATAGAACAGAAGTATTAGTTGGAATCATGTGGGCATCTAGACAGAATGTCAGCCATCACATTATCCGACCCACGGATAGCTCGTACCGTGAAGTGAAAAGGTTGAAGAGCAATAGCATATCGAGTGGATCTCGAACTCTTCAAGTTCTTAGTCTGAATAGCTGTAAGAGCTTTCTGATCAGTTTCTAGAATGAAATGTGCGCCCAGGAGGAATCTTTGTAGTTTGAGAATAGACCAAACCATAGCCAACAATTCACGGTCTAAAACCGAGTAGTTCCTCTCTGTCGCATTTAGTTTTCTAGAAATGTACATGACAGGAAACAGAGTTTCAGCATATTCCTGCATAAGTGCTGCTCCGATCCCAGTGGATGAAGCATCACTTCGAAGAACAAAAGTTCTATCAAGAGTAGGTAATCTTAGGATGGGAGGAGAAGAAATATATTTTTAATCTGGTCTAAGGAAGATTGACATTCCTGAGACCAACGAATCAGATTAGGCGACCCTTTCTTCAACAACGTTGACAGAGGTGCCATTATCGAAGATAGATTCGGAATAAATCTCCCATAGAATTGTATTAACCCCAAGAGACTCCGGACTTGTTTCTTCGTCTTAGGTACAGAGATGTTCAATATTTTCGAAGTATTGTGGTCTTCTGTCTTCAAGAGACCATGACCAACACGATGACCCAAGAAAGAAATTTCACCAAAACCAATATAAGCTTTAGAAGGTTTTGCTGTCAGATTATACTCACGTAGAGTAGACAGTAGGTCATATAAACCCAGATAGTGATCTTCCCAAGAATAACTGAAGAGACAGATATCATCTAAGTAAGCGATGACATCTGAACGATGAGAAAGAATTCGACGCATCATGCGAACGAAAGTAGCAGGGGCGTTCATAAGACCGAAGGGCATTACATTCCATTGAAATAAACCCCTAGGTGTAGAGAAAGCAGTCAGAGGTTTGGCATGATCTGCCAAAGGCACTTGCCAATAACCTTTTGACAAGACAAGTTTAGTGAAGAATCTAGAATTAGAAAGTCTAATAAGTAGATCTTCTAGTAAAGGCATAGGTTCAGCATCGAACTTTGTGACTTGATTTAATTTGCGATAATCAACGCAAATTCGTATGTTCTTATCTTTCTTCCGAACAATAACCATGGAAGAAGAATATGGAGAAGTCGATGGTTCAATTATGTTTAATTGGATCATTTCATCCAATTCCTTTTCCACTTGTGACTGAAAGTGTATAGGGATAGGATACGGCCTAACCCTAATAGGATTATTGTCGGTAAGAATTATGTCATGTTCTATGACATTCGTGTGACCAGGGATGTCGGTTAGAACATCCTTAAATGTCTGTAACATCGACGAGACTTGACGATGTTCATCAACAGAAAGATTAGGAGAAATGGACACATCTTTCCAAGATTCCATAGAATGTAGTGGAACCACTGGAAGAGGGAGATCGACATCAGAAAAAACAGATTCCTCATCCTGTATGACAGACAGGGATGAGTAATGACCATGAGGTACAGAAGATTCGTCCGTTGCCTGAAAAATAGGCAGCAAATAGTCTGGCCGCTCATGAAATTCCGTCAGCATGTTGATATGGAAAGTCTTATGCTTTCCATCTATATCGACCACATAGTCAACATCGGAAATTCGTGAGACTATTGCATATGGACCTTTCCATGCAATCAGAAGTCTATTTTCCCTACTGGGGAGTAGGACGAATGCTTTGTCACCTGGACAAAGTTGTCGTAGACATCTGTTCTTGTTAGCAAACTGCCTTGCTTTTTCTTTAGCAATTTCTGACGAAGCAGTCGCTAGTTTGCATGCCTCAATGATCTTTTGCCTAAGAGCAATGACATACTCATATGAAGATTGAGTGTCATCACTAATATCATCGGCAGTGATGAGATCGTGTAATAAAGACATAGGGCCGCGCGGACGCGCGCCAAAGACAAGTTCAAAGGGAGAAAATCCTGTGTGCTCGTTTGGGACCTCTCTATAGGCAAAGAGAGCCGCAGGTAAAACCATGTCCCAATCTTGAGGATGGTCTTCAGTTATCTTACCAAGTAAAGTCTTGAGCGTTCTATTCAGACGCTCAACTAACCCATTAGACATAGGATGATAGATGCTACTGAGAGATCTTTTAATGTGTAAGGTAGACATTACTTGAGACATAGTATCAGATATGAGTTGAGTGCCATGGTCTGACAGTATTTCTCTGGGGAACCCCAAGCGAGAAAATATCAGCCAAAGAGCATCTGCGATATCTGTAGTAGATATGCTCTTTAGAGGGATAGCCTCTGGCCAACGTGTGCACATATCGACACATGTAAGGATAAACTGATGTCCTCTGGCCGACTTTATCTTAAAAGGGCCAATAATATCTATGGCCATTTTTTGGAATGGCCGAATAGGGATGTCAGCAGCCTGGATAGGCGCAGCATGTCGTGGTCCTCTAGATTTGACCTCCTGACATACCTGACATGATCGGCCGTATATACGAATGTCCTTGTTAACAAAGGGCCAAAAGAAAGCCGCAAGGAGTCTCGACTTTGTACGGGAAAATCCCATGTGTTCAGCACATTGCGAGTCATGAGCATGCTGCAATATTTGCACTCTCATACTCTTGGGAACAAGAATTTGCGAATGTGCTGACGTAGTCGAGTCTTGTACCATACGTACAAGTACGCCGTTTTTCATTTCTATCCAAGATTTTCTTTGTGTATCCTTATTTGGATCACCTTTCTTCGCAAGAATGAAGAATTTCTTTAGCGTAGGATCTTCTTCTTGTAATTTTATGAACGAGTCACGAGAAATAACCAAGGTACTATCTTGGCTATGAACTTCATTATTATTATCCAACGAAGTTTGTGGTGTTTGTAGAGCTTGTGCTCTTGTAACCACTGCATTGGTAGCTTGCATATTATCATCTTCCCAAGCAGCAATCTGCTGTGGGGTACATTCCCTAACTCCGTGGATACGACCAATAATAAGGTCCGCAATTGGATTAGGTAAGAGACAGGCATGCACATCTCCCGTAAAGAAAGGAGTGGTAATGTGAATTACAGCAGTAGGATATTTCTCTAGAGTGCCGCCAAATGTGACACATTTGATAATCCTTCCTGTCGCACAGGATGGATCTACAAGCGATTGTCTAACACCAATAGTGGTGCATCCGGAATCGAAAAGTAGTGAGACCGGAGTATTATTAACAAGACCCTTATGTAGGATTAGAGAACCTCTCCCGTCATGTGCAACCGAAGCAGGAAGAGCGGGGAGAGGGTGACCACAACTCAAAGTCGATATTGTAGTTGGTTCGAACAAAGTACTGCATTGGGGGCACTTGTTTGCTCTCCCAAAGTCAAAAGAAGAACAAGTGACAGCGTCAGAGTTTTTATTATCAGGAACCTGATTACAGGCTCCCTGAGATTCTTGTTGAACCGAGTTAGCCTGCTGATATCTCTTTTTTTTTTTTTTTTTTTTGAGATCTACCGCGACTACCGTTACCTCTGAAGTTATCACGGTTGTTATTATCTCTGTAGTTATTATTGTCTCTATTATAAATGTTATCATGTTTCGAACTACAGTTTCCATGATTATTATCATGTCCACATTGATGTGAATATCTATTTGTTTGGTTTTGGGGTCTACGCGAGGAAAAGCCTCTGTTACCATATCCTCTTCTGAAATGCCTAAAATTATTAGGTTGGAAGTAACGAGGACTGTCAGCTCGTCTCCAATTCTTCGACGAAGAATCACCCTGAAATTGATTTCCATAATTTTGACCGTAACTACGGTTACTTTTCTTATCAAAATTTTGTTGGAATCTATTACTAGAGTTCTGACCATAAGGTGCTGCCGAAGCAACTGGCAGACCTTCTTTTACTTTAGAGTTACCAATGGTTACGTGAGGATGCGCAGTTATATACTGGCTACAGAAATCTTCCATTTCTTTTATTGTTTTAGGTTTACGTTCATGAAGGAAAGCAAGGAAAGACTCGTTGACAGAAGACATGACTTTGTCTCTAAGTATTAAGTCCATAAGTCCTTCATAAGTTTTTTCTGTCTTAGACAGCTCCACCCAACGTAAAAAAGTAAGACGTGTCTTTGAAATGAATTCAGAGAATTGCACACCAGTTTCTGGTAACATATTTTTAAATTGAAGACGATAGCCGTCTTCGTCAAGTTGGTATTTTTTTAACAATATAGCCCTGACAACCTCATAGTTGTTCTTGTCAGGCTCATCTACCATGCTTAACATACTCAAAGCATCACCTCTAAGTATTTTGGACAAATGATAAACCTGCAATGATTTATCTATGTTATGTACTTTACATGAAGTTTCAAATCTGTCCAAATAGAATGTTATATCGTCGATGAAAGCATTGAATGGTGGTAGGTTACGTTTGAAAGTGCTTGCATTAGTCTTATCTGAGACCTTATTTGCATCATTAGCATTACCTATGTTCATCACCCTTAATTTCTCAACTTCCAAAGCTAAGAGTTTTTCTTCATGCTCCATTTTTGCTTTTCTCTCTTCAGACTCTCTTTGTAGCTTCCTTTCTTCAGCTTCAGCTTGTTTTTCTAATCTTTTATTTTCAGCCTCTATTTCAAGTCTTTTATTTTCAGCCTCTTTTTCAAGTCTTTTATTTTCAGCCTCTATTTCAAGTCTTTTATTTTCAGCCTCAAGTTTTTTATTTTCAGCCTCTATTTCAAGTCTTTTATTTTCAGCCTCAAGTCTTTTCTCTTCAGCTTTTGCTTCTGCTTCTCTTTGTAACTTTTTTTCTTCAGCCTCAGCTTGTTTTTCTAATCTCTTATTTTCCACCTGCATCTGCAGTTTCTTTTGTTCAGCTTCCATTGCTTTATCATATTGAGCAGTTGCAAATTCTTCTAACTTATCACCAGTCTTCCCAAGCAATTTACCCTGCTCAATAAAGTGCTCAAATGTAGCCATGATGAGTAATAATATGAGTCCACAACCTGAAATAATTAATTATCTTATTTCAAATTTAATTATAACAAGTCTTAAATGCAGCACTTGTTTACTCACAACACTATATTATTATCCCAATCTCTGTGGGAAACAAGTCTTATATCAAAGAACTTGTGTATAGACCTTTTTGAAATATCATCAATCAACTCTTGATCATAGGTGCACTTCCCATTCAATAGTGCACAATACTATTCATCATTTATTAATCATCAGTGTAGTAGTAATGCCTAAGCATAACCCACTATTAAATGTGAATTAACTACTATAAGTGTAACCAATGACTATGTAAACACAATCACAATGTAAACAATAACAATGTAAACATTACACTGTAAACAATACAATGTAAACAATACAATAGAAACAATAACAAAGATTTAGCAACAATACGAAAACATTCGTAGAAATCAACAAAAAATAAAGCGAAAATTAAAGAAATATCACAAAAAATGTGATGATATCTACGAGGATATTAGACAATACACATGACACCACAGTGTATAAACAAAAATGTTGTATGAAACTAAACTATAGTAAAGAGGAGGCTAACAAATACAAACAAATCAAAACTAAACTAAAGAATGTGAAGAAAATCCCGAAAACAACACTGACCATATCGTCACAACTAACAAAAAATAGCAACAGAAGTCGCTTTGCAAATTCCAGTATCGGAAATTTGCACACCCTAAAGAAAACGCTCACGATAGACAACCTCTATCACGTGGTATGATCTAAGGGAGACTCCGCCCAACCGAAAAACCCGCAGACACATAAACATATAAATATAAATATACAAAAAACATATAAACATATAACATGTAAACAAAAGAATGAGATGAAACACAGAAGACTGAGCAGAAGTATAAGGGCACAGTTCACAACAAACAGGCCACTTAACTTATGGGTATCCAAACGTCAGCCACAGCAGAAAAAACAGATGACAATCAGCGTCCTAAGGAATGAAGATCCAACGATGATGGTACATCTGGACTGCTCCAACTGCCATGACGATGGTATTTGAGCTTCTAAACAGTACAGGTAGTGTAAATAACGGCACTTGACCTTCTTATTCAATCGTAAATTGCTTGAATCGGTACTTGGCCTTCTTATTCAACCGTAAATTGCTTGAATCGGTACTTTGCCTTCTTATTCAATCGGCACTTGACCTTCACAAACGACAGCAACACGTTTCAACTGGCAATGTATGACTCAACGCCGGGTACTGCCATAATTCTGTATGTAGATGTCTTGAAAAATCGCTGTATGTTGATTTCTGGAACAATGCAGTTTGTTGAATTCTTGTTGAATGAAGTGGGTAAGGGACCCCGTGTATGCTGGTACCAGAACAAACCAGCTTATGGCCACCAAATGTTGAGTAATCAAATGTTGAGTGTCTCTTTAGTGTACGCCGTAATAGTTGAAGGCGATGAAGACACAGTATGTTATCTGTGGTCTGGTTTGTGTAGGCAAATGTTGCGTAGTATATATCTTCTGTTGCCAAGGGCAGGTAGTGCTGGCACTTAAAGTATGGTGTAGACTTAGGACTGGTGTACATGTGTAAAATAGTTGCACAGTCATACAGGTACAGTTCCAACAGGAACGCCACACCAAATCACGACGTATGAAGTCAATAAAGCTTTAAACAGCAGTGATGGGTTTTTGGCAATATATATTGTACGCCACAATGACAAAATGCATGGACATCGTTATGCAGAAAACATCACAGGTATTTTCACAACAGTCATTGTATCATCGAAGTAGTCGACTCAACAGGCACAGCAAACAGCATAATAATAATGTACATTATGTGCCTTTTCTAGATATCGTAAACCGCTGTTCATGTAGTCAGGTAGTAAACTTCCCCTTTCCATAAGAGCTAGTAGATATCAACTAGGAGATTAAATCTGGTCTCCTATTTTTGACCTCAACAAGACAGGCATGTCTTTCGAGCGTCACATTATTGTTCTCTATGTTCCTTATACAGCAAAGGTATCAAACCTAGATCCATCAACAAAGTTCAGGAAGCAAGTAGTCCGTAGGACAGGCATCAATCGATGCGGGACAATATAAGTGGATCATAAGGCCGGCTAAGCGAAAGTCAACATCACAAGATGGCGATAAAGTCACTTAGCAAAAAAAGGATTCATTTACCTGTTCATCAGGAATTAAATCACATAATCACATATGCCTCCAGGCATTAGGAATAACATGGAGATATATCATCTCAAAAAGGGAACAACAATCATGAGGACTCCTTCCTGAATAATCTAAGCGAAGACTAGCACATAGCTACGTCTCGCCTTACCAGCTTCTCTGCTCAGACTGACCTGGGCGGAAATCGTTTAAACAACGCCACAAAAAGAGACATGCGCAGAACACGCGAATCGAATACAACTCAGCCTAATTTACGAAACGAAGAATGTTCTACGATGTTCGACTAAAGACCTTTTACCTTAAAAGGAAATGAATCTTGAAACATTGCGATTGCCAACTGTTTTCAAAGAACTGGCGATCTGAGCGCTCCATAAATGGACATGACTCCAAACCGTTTACACAACTATCGGCAACCCTAGCTATCAAGATAAGACAACTTCTTGACGATAGCTATCAAGATTAGACGACTGTAGAAATAAAAGTGACTACAATTCCATGAGTTCCTTCCCATGCATTAAAAATTAACTATAGTCAGAATGCATGGTCAGAATAAGTTGCGACAAGTTTTTAGCAGCAACACATACAGATATAATTGTTAAAGAGGAAAGTGGGTATTTCTGGCTTGCGTGAGATCTAAACAGACTCAAAACGTGTTCCCTTTGTAGACAAGAATGAATGTACGATGGCTGCTACAGAATAGATCATTTTCTAGTACATTAACTTCTACATCACTGTCAGACATCATCATCCATTGATATTATAAACGCCGCATGATCTGTGGTGACGCAGTCTTTTTTTTCAATTCTGCAACGGCCCACTGAACCTTGACCTAGGAAGGTTCCAAGGCAAATAAAAAGGGGCGGTATGGAATGTTAATGTGTGTGTGGAGGTGGGGGCATGGGTTGGACTTTCTTTTTTCAGCGGAATATCAGACCGCGTGGAAGCTTCTGAGAATACGACGTGTTTGACATTTCTGTTACATTATCTTCCAATCTCTCACGTGTCCGTACCTGACTGAGAACAGAAAGTATACAGACTGATAAACTGAAGTATTTTCCTCCCACATTCTTTTTTTTTCCTTGTTCCTCCTCCCTGATTCCTCTTTTTCACTGCCAAAAAAAAAAAACCATGCATTTCATATTTACTGATCTGAATACAGTTTATAATATCTACGAGAAAATTTAATACTCCATCCCAATGAACCTCAGTCAGAGGCGTATCATAGGGAATCATTCACAAGGAGGTGAGTGAAATAACCAACACATTTCTCTTATTTACAACGTTCCCTGGAGGAAGTCAGAAAACCACTTGTTATTTCAAACTATGTCGTCCTTATTAAAGAAAGCACTATTTTAAGAGCACATACGTGTCAGATCAGGTACACGCCTCAAATTTATTGTTACTAATAGTGTTCGGTGAAGTACACTGTAGCTAGTATTCAGAATTTACTATAACTTGTAAGCCCCTTCACACACGTTCTATGCCTTGTAAAATGCGACGCCACTTAAACTAATATGATCAACTGCCATCTCCACATCGAAGGTCGGCTGGAATGGATCTCCACTCTCCTCTATCTCTTGTATTGATACTACCTTCTTATGGACTTTTTCTTGTCCATCTCTTCATGTTATCTTCTCTCTTATAGCGCTCTCCTCCTTCAGCATACGTGCTTTCATCTTTTCCTTCCATTATGGTCTTCAGCATGGTGTTATGACTTTTTACATGGCCAAAATAATGTAGCTGTCTAACTTTGATTTCATTAATTATTTCTCTTGTCATTCCTAACTTTTCTATGACTTATTTATTTGTTTACTTCTCTTTCCGTGAGCACCTCCAGCTTTTTCGTCTCCGTATTTTTCTTCTTCTTTTTCTTCTTCTTCTTCGTCTGCTACTTCTTCTTCTCCTCCTCCTCCTCTTTCTTCTTCTCATATTACATGTCACACATAAGACAGATATGACACATGTGCTGTGTAGCTTTCATGTCACACATAAGACAGATATGACACATGTGCTGTGTAGCTTTCATGTCACATATAAGACAGATATGACACATGTGTTGTGTAGCTTTCATGTCACACATAAGACAGATATGACACATGTGCTGTGTAGCTTTCATGTCACACATAAGACAGATATGACACATGTGCTGTGTAGCTTTCATGTCACATATAAGACAGATATGACACATGTGCTGTGTAGCTTTCATGTCACATATAAGACAGATATGACACATGTGTTGTGTAGCTTTCATGTCACACATAAGACAGATATGACACATGTGTTGTGTAGCTTTCATGTCACACATAAGACAGATATGACACATGTGTTGTGTAGCTTTCATGTCACACATAAGACAGATATGACACATGTGCTGTGTAGCTTTCATGTCACATATAAGACAGATATGACACATGTGCTGTGTAGCTTTCATGTCACATATAAGACAGATATGACACATGTGCTGTAGCTTTCATGTCACACATAAGACAGATATGACACATGTGCTGTGTAGCTTTCATGTCACATATAAGACAGATATGACACATGTGCTGTGTAGCTTTCATGTCACATATAAGACAGATATGACACATGTGTTGTGTAGCTTTCATGTCACACATAAGACAGATATGACACATGTGTTGTGTAGCTTTCATGTCACACATAAGACAGATATGACACATGTGTTGTGTAGCTTTCATGTCACACATAAGACAGATATGACACATGTGCTGTGTAGCTTTCATGTCACATATAAGACAGATATGACACATGTGCTGTGTAGCTTTCATGTCACATATAAGACAGATATGACACATGTGCTGTGTAGCTTTCATGTCACACATAAGACAGATATGACACATGTGCTGTGTAGCTTTCATGTCACATATAAGACAGATATGACACATGTGCTGTGTAGCTTTCATGTCACATATAAGACAGATATGACACATGTGCTGTGTAGCTTTCATGTCACACATAAGACAGATATGACACATGTGTTGTGTAGCTTTAAATTAGATCATGGTATATGCAAAAATTGTTGTGAACTGAATTTTTTGTCGAACTTGAAAAAAAATAAAAATTGGAAATACCCCAAATTTGAAAAGAAAATAGAATCTCCTAAATCTAAATACATCAAAATCTATTGTCAGAACACATTTAAAGTAGCTGTGCTTTGACTTTTAAAATAGTACTTTCTTAAATAATTATGTGTTCTTCATTTTTTAAAAACCCATTAATTTCTCACAAACTTCTTTTATGGAACTAATTTTTTTGAAACTAGCTGATTTATTTATTAACTAGCAATAACCCGTCAAAATTGACAGGTTTTTAATTGCAGCCATCTTATCATTTTGATCCATAATAATAAGTTTGCAATACTTTATATTAAAATTTTGCCTAATCCTCAACTTCCTTTTATTCTTAGAGTCGACGCCTGGGCTCGCTGATCAGTCTTGATTGTGAAATGGGCGCCTATTAAATATCGTTGAAGTTTGATTACGCTCCAGATGATTGCAAGCAATTCATTCTAAAGAATGGGATACTTGGTTTCCGTAGGTGTAAGTTGTCGACTAATATGAGGATTAGGCAATCTCAAAATAGGTGCCTTAGAAAAAAATACACTTTAATGTAGTTTAAGGTATCAGAACAACAATCAAAAACTTACATTTTAAGGTTTTTTTTGTTTTTTTTTTAAATTTTTTTTTTTTTTTAAATGATGAGTTAAATCCGTTTCCCGAATGAAACTGGACAGAAGAGTACCTTGATTGTCTGTTTATTTAATCTGCATTTCCGCACCTTTCTGTCTCCAGTTCATGTACTGTTTATCTATCGTGTTGTTGGCTTCTTTCCATAATCAAACTGTTCATGCACACCTTCATTTGCGCACTTTTCTATTTTCAAGAGAGTACATTAACTTTCCCTTGTCAACCACTCTATTTTTAACAGTCATAGACTGGGTGATGCGCCAGACAACAGAGGGCAGTCCAAGAGGAATAAGATGGACAACATTTTCTACACTGCAAGATCTGGAATATGCAGATGACATTGCACTACTAGCACATTCACATCAACACATCCAGGAAAAAACGGATAGACTTAACAAGTTTAGCCAGCAGGTGAGCAACCCTGAGCCCATATCAGTAAGGAATCAGCAATTGGTACAGACAGATACCTTCACATACCTAGGAAGCATAGTAACACCAGACGGCGGGGCAGGCAAAGACATCAACATCAGAATGAATAAGGCAAGAACAGCCTTCTTTAGCCTAAACAACATCTGGAAGTCCTCCCAATACAGCACAAGCACAAAATTAAGATTATGAGCCGCGGTAGCATAGTGGTTAGTGCACTGGCTTCCTAGCGCAGTGGTCTATGGTTCGATCCCCAGATGAGGCGGAAAAATTTTTAGGCCACAAACGGCTCCTGGGTCGACCCAGCCCCAAATGGGTACCAGAGCTACTCTGGGAAGGTTAAGGCGGCCGGCGTGATGCCGACCACATCACCCCTCGTGTGCCGACGGTCAAGATAATATGGGCCTAACACCATATTCCCAATATGCCTCAATGGGCGTGTAACGGGTTCCTTTACCTTTTTTTTTACAAAATTAAGATTATATCAGAGCTGTGTGCTTTCTGTGCTTCTCTATGGTGCGGAATGCTAGAGAGTTACAGAGAAGGAAATGTCGAAATTGTCCTCCTTTCACACAACATGCCTAAGAAAAATTCACCGCATCTTTTGGCCGAATACCATCACTAACCAAGATCTGCTTACTCGTAGCAAGCAAGAGGACATGCACACCATCATAGCTGGCAGACGCTGGAGCTGGGTTGGTCATGTCCTCAGAAGAGACCCCGATGCCATCACAAGAACAGCTATGCTTTGGACCCCTGAAGGAAAACGAAAGAGAGGCCGACCAAAAACAACCTGGCGGAGGACTGTGGAGGCTGAGATGCAGGGAATGAACCAGAGTTGGGGCACTGTACGAAGGATGACCACCGACCGAGCAAAGTGGAATCAATTTGGGACCCCAAGATGCAGCAATAGTGAATGCAGTCAGCGACTCATAGCTTGACTGCCTGCGTCAGGACCAGCGAACCAGAGCTGGTCAAGACCGTGCTCCACCTCCACGTGGTGGTCCTGGAAACAGTCTGCAGCAGTGCAGGCTGGCTGAGCGAGCATGGATCGAAATGGGATGGCAAACCCGGTCCTTAAAAAATGCCGTGCAGAAGTCGGATGTGTCGACCGAAAGGTGCAGATATCACAGCTTAGGCGCAAACAGAC
Organism: Oreohelix idahoensis; assembly: GCA_024509875.1. Taxonomy (NCBI): domain Eukaryota; kingdom Metazoa; phylum Mollusca; class Gastropoda; order Stylommatophora; family Oreohelicidae; genus Oreohelix; species Oreohelix idahoensis. Next base: position 43,137 of record JAMPIV010004523.1, read on the forward strand.
ACAACGCAACCACCGTCCTTTTCAGGACGAACGAAGAAGAAGAAGAAGAAGAATCAATTTGTTGTTGCCCTACAAGACGCCACTAGGCGTGTTGGCCACTGACTGCTTTGACGGTCGGCGGCTAAGGATCAAAGAAGAAGAAGAAAGAAGAAGACATTAACTTTCACTCACATCTAAAGGGGTGCAACTGTGGTTGAAAGTTAGACAATAATTGTATTGTTTCCCTTATATGTGACAGACCGACCGACGTACTTATGGCGGGTGTTATGGTATTGAATCATAATGAGATTTGGTACACGTACTTTCCACTGTTTGTTTAAACTGTTATTAGATCATATTTCTGATAGTTTATCACAATTTTGATTTATTGCAAATAATGTAAAGGTGTGCAAAATGTGTTAATATTCTCAGACATTAAATGTAAAATCCGATAACTATGACTGCACTAAAGCTGTCAAAACTGTATTCTAGAAAAAAAAAAACGGTTAATCAGATAATTACATTTGTTTGAGGGCAAAGCTAGTGAAACGTGCTATAGTTCAAATTTGGAGCTTATAGCTCTAACACAAAAATCTTAATCAGTTGAAATTTAGCATTAACAATCCAATATGGCCGTCGTTACCATGGCAACCTATAGCAGGAAAAAACGCTACAGTGATTGTACAATCGATTATGATAACACAGTCGCTAAATATTCACATTCTCAGATTCACTATCATTGTTTGTTCATCATCTAATCTCTCGTGTCTTAATTCATCTGTATGTTTAATGTCCACCCATGCCGTGTGGTCAGTTAATCGATGTGTACATCTTCATATTTTTCAGTTACATTTATCAGTTCGTGACAGGTTCTGTAATTTTAGAAAAATGGTGAAACTTTTTTTGAAAAGGATAATACATGAGTAATTTCCCTTTGAACTGCGTGGTCAAATTATGATAATAATAATAATAATTGCCCCATCAGTCCTAACTGACTATGGGAATGCGCATCTGATGTGACATCCCGCAGCTGCTTATTTTCCTGGTGTTCCTTTCGACATTTTCTCCTCTCTTCTTCTCGCTGGGAGAGCTTCTTTTCGCCCAATCTGAGACAGCATCCCCATTTGGTGCGATCGGCAGCTTCATCCTCCCAGGTTGCTGGATTTATGATATCATTAAAAATAATAATGCCAACTTGTTTAAGGCTACAATATAGTTCAACACAAAACAGAAGACACTATTTAATTGTTTTTGCCTTTAAAAGCAGGACAATAGAGGACACCACAATGCAAAAGTAGGACTAAATGTAGGACATATTTTTTTATTAATAAATAAATGACTAAAGTTAGTTGCTTATCCTTTACAGGACGTGGCAATCAACCCCAGCTTTTATTGGCTGTTTGTGATTTTTCTAGGCAATTTTTTCATTCGGTAGTTTGCCATTGCTTTCTGAACGTTACGGCGCTTATACCATTGTTAAAAATCCACACAAAGCGATCTGCTACCAAACCGCCTGCAGCAGGTTTCGAACCTGGTACATCTGGATTATGAAACTGCGTTCATATCCATTAGGCCACATACGCCGACAATAAACGACTTTCACACCTATATTATACATATTAAAAAAATAAGTTTATCAAATCACCTTGATTTTTTATCTTTGTCTATAGATACGACTATTTTTCTGATCATAAAGTCTTTTTTTTTCAAAGCAGAATTACTAGTCACATATGCAGAGAAACATATTGATGCCCTCTGCAATATGCCTAATTCCGCCGAACAGAATAAGCCGAGTAGTTCAACACATTTTTTTTTAAATTCGACATAAAAACCGGACAGGCCAAACTATAACCGTATGCCTGGTAGGCATTATTGTCTTTGAATCATTTAGCAAACAAAAAAGGCAGTCCTCTAAAAGCAACATTCCTCTGCTGCAGTACCTACTTCTTCTTCTTCTTCCGTCCTTAGCCACCGACCGTCAAAGCAGTCAGTGGCCATTACGCCTAGTGGCGTCTTAGGGCAACAGCAGATAGGTTTTCTTTGCCATTGTTTCCCATCACGCCTATTGGCGTCTTTAGGGCAACGGCAAATCAATCCATCTGCTGTTGTTTCCGTAATCGAAGTGGCAGTACCTACTATAAGACTACATTTACATGTAAGTCGTAAGACAGAAAGAAAGAGCACAGGTTAGCAGCTGAAACTGAAGGAAATGGACAGACAAACATGTCAACTAGATGGGGTAATTGTAAGATCTCTGTGGGGCAACAGCCTTGCTACTAAGGTCGAAGTGAGAGCTGTGTGGGGTACATGCGTATGCGAAATAAGTTTCAAATTCAGTGGCGGTACCGTCAGCGACAGGCATGCTCTTGAATGTCCGGCATCTGTTCTGCTTCCCCCCCCCCCCCCCCCACCCCAAAAAACACCAGATTTTTGTCATAGCCTAGCGGAGTAAATGTAAACAGACCATCGAAAGGCAAGGTAAAACCACCTTTATAACTACTCCAACTGTCTAAACAACTTTATACAAAAGAGATAAGGGTTAACTGGTCTTCAAGAGCGGCCACCTAGTTTGTTAAAGAGCATCACTTACTACGGATAATTTCTAGAGGCGGCTTTAGGCCGATTTTACGTATTTGACCTAATCGGGCCCCGCGCTTACATGGAGCCCTGCTCTCGGGTTCCCGTCTCCAGCTATGACATAAAAAATGACGAAGGAAGATTGTTTTTAAATAAATTTATGAATATATAATATTATATTTTTTTAAATAATATCTATATTTATTAGCCATATTTAAACAGAAAACGTGTTACAACAAAACTATAATATTAAGTACTGGGGGGCCTCGCCAGAATTATTTAAATTGGGCCTCTCATTTACTAAGGTCAACCCTGGTGATACCCCAGAGTTATTAAGTAACTGTAAGGAAAATGAACATACAGAACATCTTCAAACATGGATCTATATAAAGGACAACAAATCAATAATAATCGACTCATTAAATAACGAACAAGTTGCCTGGATAAATGCCACACGCTGTTTACGACCTGGCAAATACAAAGTGCAGGATGTCAGAATAATACTGAAAAACAAAATCCAACCCATAATCAAGTCAAATACACAGTCTAGTCAAATACACAGTCTAGTCAAATACACAGTCTAGTCAAATCAAATGAAAGAGCTAACTGGCAGAAGAACATGGACGCAACATGATATGTCAAATCATAAGATTATCAGATGCCATCTTCCAATCGAAGATTGGCTGCAGTGATCACCAAAGTCTTCTATTTCCTTGATGGTACACTCCGATCTCACCAAGTGAAGATGCTCCCTACAGCGCCACCTCAGACTGAGAAAAGAAGATCTTATAACAAGCAGAATAAAAAGGAACACGTGATATGGAACACCTGGCAGCTTGAGGGATATCACATCAAGAGCGCATCATACTATAGTCAGTTATGATTGGAGGAGGCTAAAACACTCCGATATATTTTCTTACCTATCTATTATGTTATCGTTTTCCTCTGGCTGACGAAGGGTGATACCTTAAACGTCTCGTGTTTCCTGTGTACCTTTAATTTATAAAACTGATTCAATACCGTTTTATATATATATATATATATATATATATATATATATATATATATATATATATATATATATATATATATATAGAGAGAGAGAGAGAGAGAGAGAGAGAGAGAGAGAGAGAGAGAGAGAGAGAGAGAGAGAGAGTCATACGGGTGCAGAAATAAAATTCACTCAAATAATTGATTAACTCCACTAATGATTTATATTTACACATAACACACAATATTTAATGGTGAATTATTTGATCAACAAGGGTAACATGAATATGATTGATTTTTGTTCAGAGAAAACATCGTTAAATGTATCTTTATCGGAAGATATTCGGTAACGGTATTGTCCGTAAGCTGAGCCAGTACTGAATACTTAACTGGTGGGTGTGGGGACAGTTGAATTCTCGTTTAGTTACTGCTGGTTCCCCGTGAAGATTTGCCTGATCCTTCTCTTCAATAATCGAGTTGCTTTTGGCAGCAGCTCGTCCCTTGCACTGCCGGGGTAACTGATTAGATTGCCTCATCAAGTGTCTAAAAAGACCCGTCTGTTATAGATGCCTAGCGTTGACTTCTGGCACCTGGTACCAAAAACTGAGAGGAAACAAATGCCTCTTTTAAGTCTCATGTCTCCTGTTCTAAACTTTAGGCGACCTCCGCTTCCCTGCACTATTTCATCTTCCTCAGCTGTTTGACCGATGCCGCTGAGCATTAAACCTCAACCAATGGAGTCGAATTAAAGTGTTTTTAGAGAGTGGAAGCCAACAAATGTATCATTTTCAGATATAAAGTACACAATGAATCTGAATTAAAAATAATATATATGCACATATCATGATGATCTAATAATCCATTCCCTGCTCCCTATGGAGCCTGGGGGCTACCTATGCTATTAGTTCCTTGTGAGAAAACTTGCATGCGACAATCAGCACTTCTTGTAGTGGTGGTTTATTTGGTAAGTTATTTTATGTGATGAGGTAGCCAGCCCCATGTGCAACTGTAAATCAATAAGCAATACATACATGTCAAATGCAAATATAAAATAATAAAATGTACATGTTACAACGTACACTAAATAGGTTAAGAAATATATCCAGACCTGATGCACAGAAAGGCCGTAATAAGTACTGCAGCTGGTTAAGATATAGACGTTGCTCATGTGGTTAGGGTACTGATTACCGTATAAAAAGTTAGTTGCTTATCCTTTACAGGACGTGGCAATCAACCCCAGCTTTTATTGGCTGTTTGTGATTTTTCTAGGCAATTTTTTTCATTCAGTAGTTTGCCATTGCTTTCTGAACGGTACGGCGCTTATACCATTGTTAAAAATCCACACAAAGCGATCTGCTACCAAACCGCCTGCAGCAGGTTTTGAACCTGGTATATCTGGATTATGAAACTGCGTTCATATCCATTAGATTACCGTATAATCCTTACTATTAATGCTGGAGGAAGGTTTCTTGGGCTTCTAGCTTTCAGTGCTATAGTTGAAGTTTATACTTTCTGTTTTTAGAAGATACTTCTAGTACTATGGCCTGTCCTATAACGGGATCCTTAGTATTACTCCTTACCCTGGCTGTCTGTGATCTCTTGATGGAGGTAAGGAAGTGCAGTGGAGAAATCTTAAACCGTACTAGGTTTTAAGGTTGAATTTCTGCCAACGTATAAATTGCACCTTATGATGTTCTGTTACGTGACACTCAATCATAATTAAGTTTAATATTCTAATCCCAAAACAACCACAAGTAAGGCATCTTATTTTTTGTAGATGTTACCTCCCACTGAACATTATTGACATGACCATATAAGGTATTGTCCTTCAAGTGTTACTTACCAAAGTCATTCTATCATACGACCTACCCTTAGTTAATAAATTTGATAAATCTTCTCCAATGTTATTATATTTCCATCTTTGTTTATTACAACAAGCAATATACCGGCAATCTTTATATAATTTCCTCGTGTTCCAATACTCAAGACTGTTAATCGCGGTAAACTTAAAGATGGGCTATGTTTTGCTCGCCGCATCCCACGTTACCTCTTAAATGACCGTCTGTTTTAACCACTATCGGACTCATGACCAGATGAGCGGAAGTTGTTATGCAAACTAATGAGGACAGATAGTTTAATACGCGTCTATCGCTGGCGTTAAGCAAACAAGTCAAGGTGACATTGTTTCATTCTGCGTTAAGCACCGACAACCACAAAGAAAGATAAACAAGTAAGGAAGGTGGCGACCCGGTAAAGCTCCTGGGGTCAACCCGGCAATATGAAGGTAGTATTGATAGGTGCAGATAATGACCAGATGAGGAGAAAAAAAGTGGTACAGTGCAGGGAAGCAAAGGTGGTCACATAAAAATTTAGCGACTGATTTATGACTCGTCACAGTTAGATACCCATTTTACAGCAGGGTAGATTGGAGCGTGACATGACCTTGTTTTGAAACCGGTCCCTTTGCCTGGAGATGCAAACGCTGTAACCACTCATGTCCTCCAAAGCTCAAGTGCGATCTACTTCTACCATTTACTTGTACAATCTTTATACAGTGACAGAAACACAAAAATAAGAATCTTGAACTTAAACGTCAAATTAATCAACAAAAGATGAGAAGAAGACGTTGGCGATGAATGTGGCACACACTGAGAAAACCTGTTGTTGGCATTACACGGTAGTCCTTGTTCTTCTGGAATACCCATGATAAGAGAGACAGGTAGACCAAAAACACCTGGAGAAGAGAGCTGGATACAGAAGTGAAAATGATGACGAAGACATGGAAAGAACTTGAACTGATGGCACGTGACAGGAAGAATTTGCATGTGTTTCTTGAAGGTCTGTGTTGTCACGTGACAGGAAGAATTTGCATGTGTTTCTTGAAGGTCTGTGTTGTCACGTGACAGGAAGATTTTTGCATGTGTTTCTTGAAGGTCTGTGTTGTCACGTGACAGGAAGATTTTTGCATGTGTTTCTTGAAGGTCTGTGTTGTCACGTGACAGGAAGACTTTGCATGTGTTTCTTGAAGGTCTATACTCCTTGGGTAGCTAAAAGGTACAAATTGATTGACTGATTGATACACGTGACAGAAACTCATGAGCGAGACCAGGTTTAAAACTTTGAAACCAGTTCTGAAGCGCCGACTACGCTATCAAGTTCTGAATTTTTCGCACAAGTACACGTCTTTCAAATATTGATCTTTCATGCTGTATATGTAAGCTTCATGCGCCTTCATAACTCGTGTGCAAATATCATTAGAAGATGGCGGTTTGCTCGTAAAACGCACCTTACGCTGGTAATAATAATAAGCATAAACCATAAGCAAACAGTAACGTTTATGCTCGTATTGCCAGTATCTTTCCATCTTCTTAACGGAATATGGTGTCATTATCATTCAAAACATCATTATCGTCATTTGTGTCTGGAAATAATTTCAGTCAGGTTAAATAATGATGGAGAATAATTTGTGTTTGAAGAGTTACGTTCTGACCCAGATACATTTAGTTAGGAGAACGAACGAACGAACGAACTTTATTTTTAAAGGGTTAAGAATTGGGCAGGCAGGCCCGTCAAACATTCTGCCCTTCCTCTCTCGCTCTCTCTCATCTTGCATACTGTCTCGTTCCATTTCCTTATGAGAAGGGCGGAAGTTATAGAAACTAGATCATGGAATCGAATCTTAGACTCTTTTAACACACGTTGATGGTCTACTCGGAATGTAGGATAAAGAGAGAGGGATAGTACTTCACGGTGAGAGACAGCTATATCCTTAATGGATAGTCAGGATCCTATTTGGTTCCCCTCTCTTTATCTAGCTCATGTATGGCTCCACGAATACCGCTTGTGTACGGCGGTAGCCACATCCCCCGGGCAACAGTCTTGGCTGACTGGCTAAACTACATGAGTGGAGTAGGAGTATGTAGTGGGTTTGATGGTATTGTATGATGGTGATGTTACTAAATGTAATGTATGAGGCCAGCTGTGAAGGCTCCTGAGATAAAATGTAGTTGTGAATTGTCAGAAGGCCTTTCTTGCTACCACTACGACCTCACACTTAATTTTTTTCTTAATGAATGTATCTAGGTAAAATGTCTAGGGTAATGATATGTAATATGGTGAGATAATTATAGATACACCCACAGATATTTAAGCAGACTAATAATATTAACAAATGTTAAAATACACTGAACTAACTCACGTGTGTAAAATTTTTGATAGAATTATATTACATTTATTTGTTCTGGATCAAGTTTTATGTTGACCAGAACTTTTTTTAGGAAAAGGATTTAAAATTAATGAAAAAAATGCATGGAATGTTACATAATAAATGCAAGAGTGTACATATATAAGTACTAGACTAGTTAGTTTTATTAAAATGTTCTAGTAGTCATCTACTTGGGAGGATAGTTAATGCTTGTGCTGTTGGGGTGGCCTCATCACACCTGTCTATATTGACTACACAGTGTCCAGTAAATTGCAGGAATTTTATGGGGTATTAGCAACTAAAAGGCGTTGGTGAACTTCCAGCAGACCAGAGGCTCACTCATCTTGAAGAAGTAGCTCTGGTGCTGAAATCTGGTGGTCCCACCTCTCCGTGCTGGCGGGCAATAATAGTGGTCTCTGTCACAACGTACTGCACAGATACACTCGAGTAAAATCACCAACTGGATAGACACCGCCTTGTTGACAGCTGAAACTCACAGCTCTGCAATCAAAGTATTGGCTATGTGTCAAAATTCTATTCTCTACCCACGTCTGGACACAACACTGACACAACAACCACATCATACAGACAGGTCAGATCTCTCTGACCAAACAGCACATTTACCAAGGTGGTTTTACATCAGATAGGTCCTCCCAGACTATAGATTCTGAAAAATATTTATTAGTTTCCTTCCCTAAAAGTGGATAGGTAATATGTTTCATTATTCACAATACTTGATCTGTCTTTCCTAACCCTTGTTGGAGTTTATGTATATTGTTGGTCCCTAGACCCTGAACTGGGGCGGGGGGGTCTAGAGCAAATCCCTACTTGTTTGTAAGGCTAGATTTCGATATGGCAGTATCAAATCACTCGAACATTAAACAATATTCAAAATATACAAAGAAATAATTTCAATCTTACCAGATTATGAATAAAGAACACAGAAATGCTAGCAAAACTCAGCTGAGCTGCTGGCTATAGTATGGCGTCCCTGAACTTATTTCACTTTCTTTCATTTGGAAATCACCACACTTTAAAATACTGTGTCTATCATCGAACAACTATTGAGAAATGACCCCAAATCCGCGTCTAAGCGCCGACAATATGCTTGTCTGTGGCCAATCACTGCCTAGGTTTTTTTTGAATTTCAAATTTCCTACACTAAAGTCATTTCAGTCATGCTTCAGTCAAGTATGGATTTTTATCTGTTAGTCTGTCCGTCTCTACTTGCGTTTTTACAAAAATGTACTTGATTTTTGAACCAACCTTTCTCTCCCCTCCAAAATTTTGTCGTTAAAAGTTATATTTAGACACAGCTCCCACCAATGTCCCTTCGCTTCCCTACTAAGTTGATTTGAACACCTGCTTCTCAAGGTCGTGTTTTTTTGTGCAAATAGCGACACTTTTTATTCCATACAGTCTGTCGTTGATGTGAACAACACTGTCTTTTGTCATTATCTTCAATATTATCTATCCGTCTGTAAAATTAAGAACATATTAGTTCACTGCTCAGAATGGGCCATCCGGCCAGCTAATTTTTATATTCCTAACATTAATATTATGAAAAAGTTACTTTTTAAATTTTGTAATATTTCAACATCTGCGTTTAGCCGCTGAATTCAAATCAAAGGCTTGGTATCGCAAAAGCGTCCATTTCCGTACCTCGTGTCAATTTGGGGACGTGAATTTTTACTTTCCTCCATCCCCCCCAATTGCGTCTCCTTAGCCTTTCTAGTCTCACGCAATCTTTCCAGTCATATTTTTTCCTTTTTATCCGCCGTTCCCCTCCTGTCTAGCAAGTCAATTTTTATGGAGGGTGATGACCCGCGGTCTGGGCGATCATGTACTATCAGCAGCCTACGCATTATGTTTTTATCCTTACATGTTATCTTTGGAGGTATTTTACCGTTGTATCTCTGTCAATTTCACTACACATCTCCCCACTTGAAAACATGCCTATGGCAAGTTCCAAAACCAGCGATACACATAGGTAAAATTACTCCTCACGTCTGCCACTACTCTAATTTTGATCACAGGGGTGCCGACTGAGGAAATCTGCACCGACATTCAATTTGCCTGGGATATATTGGATACTGAACTGATAAGGTTGAAGCAATAAAGACCACCTCAGCAATCTTGCATTTTCATGCTTAGCCTGAGATAAGAATACGAGAGGCTGATGGTCCGTCTCCACCACAAATGTCCTACCATACAGATAGATTTGAAACTTCTTTATTGCCCAGATTAACGCTAAACATTCTTTTTCGCTTGTGGAGTATCCTTGTTCCGCCTTATTCAATTTACGACTTGCATAAACGACTGGTTTCAGTTCCCCATCAGGTGAAGATGATCTTTGCAACAAAGCCCCTCCTAGTCCTACATTACTTGCATCGGTTCTTAAGACAAAGTCCTGTGTCAAATCAGGCAGTTTGAGAATAGGCTTGCTAGTGAGTTTTTCCTTTAACTCTTGGAACGCTAGTTCACATTGTGCAGTCCAAATAATTTTATCTGGAAGTCCCTTGCGAGTCAGATCAGTCAGAGGAGCACAAATAGCGTTAAAATTCTTGATGTATTTCTGATAAAATCCGCATAACGACACAAATGATCGCACGTCCTTTTTTGTTTGCGGCCTAGGTGCTCTCTGCAGTTTTTCCAAGTTCTTAGGATCAGGGGTCATATTACCCTGATATACAGTGTGTCCCAAGAATTCCAACTCTTTGCATCCAATACAACATTTTGTTGGCCTAGCAGTTAAGTTCGCCTCCCGAAGTCTATCAAACAACATCTCCAGAGCTTCAATGTGTTCTTCAAATGTCTCTGTGGCGACGAGAATATCATCCATGAAATTCGTGATACATGGGTTATTCAGGGGATCCAACAATTTGCGCATCATCCTTGAAAACACACTCGGAGCATTTTTCAGTCCGAATGGTAGCATATTGAATTCATAATGTCCATCCGAAGTGCTAAAAGCCAAATAAGGTCTCACTTCAGGCTTCACTGGGATCTGGTAATAGCCTTTACTAAGATCCACCTTTGAAAAGTATTTTGCCTTGTTCAGTCTGGCAAATAACTGTTTTGTGTCTGGTAATGGATCCACTTGTCCTTCTGTGACAGCATTCAGTTTCCTGTAATCTATGCACAGTCTGTGTTCCCCAGACGGTTTTCTCAACAAAACGACACTAGAACTAAAAGATGATTCACTGTGCGAAATAATCCCCTCCTTCAACAAATACTCTATTTCTTCCTTCAATGCCTTCTCCTTCGCGAACGGAATAGAATAGGCTCTCATACAGATTGGGTTTGAGTCTACCAGTTTCATGTCATACTGTAGCAAATTTGTATGGCCTGGTTTATCTGTTAATACATCTGTATGTTCCTCCAGAACCTGTTGAACTCTCTCCCTCTGGTTTTTAGTCAGGTGCTTACTGACTTTTACCTGTGCTGTGGTTTCACAAGGATGTAATGGGTATTCATGTGAGGTGAGTGGTTCCTTTTGCATCTGGGTTGCAATAGCCAAGGTCAATAAGGGGGTGCTTTCCTGGAGTGGTCTGTCCAGATACTTCTTTAACAGGTTTACATGATAAACTTTCTCCTTCCCCTTTTTGTCAATTTTATAGTTTGTTCTAGACACCTTCTCTAGAACCGTATATGGACCTTGCCAACCAATTTGTAATTTATTCTGGCTTCCGGGTAGTAGAAGCAGCACCTTCTCTCCGACTGCCAGTTCCCTGTCCTTTGCCTTCCTATTAAAATATGCTGCATGTTTCTTCCTGGCTTGCTTCAAATTATCATTTGCCAGTTTCCATCCAGCTTTCAAACGAGTGGTCAGTTCGTTCACGTATTGATACGATGAGGTAACAGTCTCTTCCGCCTTCTCATCTGTCCAGGTCCTTAATAGAGCTTCTAATGGACCTTTTATTGGCCTCCCAAATAGCAGAGTTGCGGGAGCCATCCCGGTTGAACTATGTGGTACCTCCCGGTACGCAAACAATGCGGCGGGCAGGAATTGATCCCACAGATCCGGTTTTTCGTGTGCCAGCTTTCTCAGGATAGAAATGAGAGTCCCGTTGAACCTCTCTACCTGGCCGTTCCCTTGTGGATGGTACGGACTACAATGAAAGTGTCTGGCTTGAAATAGCTTAAAAACTTCTTCCGTTAGTTTCCCCTTGAACTGAGAACCATTATCCGTCAAGATTTGATGCGGGAATCCTAATCGGGTAAATATTGTAAGTAGTGCCTCTGCTACATGTTTTGAATCAATTGATGGCAGGGCTACCGCCTCTCCCCACATAGAACAAGTGTCCACCAGCGTAAGGATGTAACTGTTCCTCCTCTTGGTCCGAGTGAGAGGTCCTACAATATCCACTGCAACCCTCTCAAAAGGTGTTCCCACTATGGGCATTTCCCCTAGAGTTGCAGGAGCAGTCCAGTGCTTTGGAGCTACCCTTTGACATTCTGGGCAGGATTTGACATATCTTTTTATATCCTCCGTTATCCCTGGCCAGAAGTAATGACAAGCTATACGCTGTCCTGTGGCGCTGATCCCCATGTGACCACTGAAGGGAATCGCATGCCCGAGTTCCATCACTTTATCTCTATATGAAGTGGGAAGAACCAGCTGGTTGTGACCATTTGTTCCAGTTCCGGCCTTCCTGTATAAGAGTTTGTTCTTCATGAAATATTCCCCCTTGCTCGGAGGTGTGTGACATTTGGGCAATTTTTTAAAACAGGGCTTGAGTGTCCTATCCTCAGCCTGCGCCTTCCTCATCTCCTCTGGATGAGCATTTATAGGTTCACCTTCTTCCTCCTTCTTCTGTGACCTGGTCTGCACTGTCGCCATGATCACAGGTTTCTCGGGATTCCCCAAGAAGACGTATCTACACCCCAATATCAGAGGGTAGATTGGTTCATCTATCACCGCTGCTCTGATTTCTCCCTCCACATAGCGAGTTTTCACCGTTATCCTTGCGATGGGAAGTGTCATGAGTGGTATGTCCTTAGTCGCCCCTTGTATTTCCACTGTTTCTGTGGTATACTGACTTGGGTCCACTAGGCTAGACTTCACAACTGAATCATAATCCAAACCTGTATCATAAAGGCACCTTATGGTGACCCCATTACAAATAACATCCTCACAAACTGGGGGGGGGTGATAAGGTTCCTGTTGTCCATTAGGATTAACCTTTAATCTTCGCGTCCCCGACTTCATTGCAGCAATGTTTGAAGGTTTCCTTCTACAAAATTCGGTGTTATGGTTATCCTTCTTGCACCATTTACACCATCTTTTTCCTTGGTTCAACGGTTTTCTTTCATTGAACTTTTGGTCATTGAACTGTGAGTTTCTGTCGCGATAGTCATTTCTTGGCCGCTCAAAGTTTGTCCTACCTTTATTTCCCTGCTCTCTATTATCAAATTTATTAAATTGCTGTGGAGCTTTAAAATTGTCTATGTGCTTCTTTTTAGCACCACTTACCTCTGCCTGAGCTGCCTGATACCTCTCAGCAACATTTAAAATTTCCCCCAACTTCTCTGCACCTTGTTCCATGAGAAATTTTCTCATGTCTGGAGCCATGGACTCTCTCAATTGCTCAATCATGATCATTTCTTTAAGATCTTGGGTCTTCCCCAGAGCCGTCCATTTCTCCAAATAGGTTTCTAGTCTAGCAGAGAATTGGTGGTATGTCTCCCCAGACAACAGTTTGGCATTTCTAAATTTCTTACGATAAAATTCACCATTCTTCTCGTACCTTAATAACAAAGCCTGCTTTAACATGACATAATTGTCTTGGTCTTCCCTGTTCTCTTCCCGTTCAATATATTTATCACATTCAGCCGTTACATTATTGTTTTGTTTTTAAATTAAAAT
>JAMPIV010004524.1:0-211059 GCA_024509875.1 Oreohelix idahoensis
TCTTCTAACTTATCACCAGTCTTCCCAAGCAATTTACCCTGCTCAATAAAGTGCTCAAATGTAGACATGTTGTCTAACATATGATTCCAAAACCTGAAATAATTAACTAATTTATTTCAAACCTAAGTGTAACAAGTCTTAATTAAGCACTTGTATATTCACATCACATTATATTATCCCAGTCTCTGTGGGAAACAAGTCTCCAATCAAAGAACTTGTATATGAAATATCAACACTCAATTCTTGATCATAAGTGCACTTCTCATTCAATAGTGCACGACACTATTCATCATTCATTTATCATCAGTGTAGTAGTAACAGTGCATTAGCATAGCCCATTAACTAATTACTATAACTGTAAACAATGACTATGTAAACACATGCAGAATGTAAACATTGAAAATGTAAACAATGCAAACAATGTAAACAATAACAATGTAAACAATAACAAAGATCAGCAACAATACAAAAACGTTCGCAGAAATCAACTAAAAATAAAGCAGAAATTAATGAAATATCACAAAAAATGTGACGATATCTGCGCTATAATTAAACAAAATACATGACACCACAGTGTATAAACAAAAATGTTGTATGAAACTAAATTATAGACAAGAGTAGGCTAACAAATACAAACAAATCAAAACAAAACTAAAGAATGCGAAATAATAACGAAAACAATATTAAAACATGTCATCACAGCTAACATAAATAGCAACAGAAGTCGCTTAGCAAATTCCAGTATCGGAAATTTGCAAACCCTACAGAAAACGCTCACAATAGACGACCTCTATGACGTGGCATAATCTAACGGAGACACCACCCAACCGAGAACCCGCTGAAATATAAACATATAAATATACGAATAACATATAAACATATAACATATAGAATGAGATGATACACAGAAGACTCAGCAGAAGTATAAGGGCACAGTTTACATACAAACAGGCCACTTAACTTATAGGCTTCCAATCGTAGAACAGCAGAAAAAAACGGATGTCAATCAACGTCCTAAAGAGCGAAGCTCCAACGATGATGGCACATCTGAACTGCTTCCACTGCTAACACGATGGTACAAGAGCTTCTGAAATACTGTGTGTTGAGTTGTTTCGGCACTTGACCTTCTAATCCAAAAGTAAGTTGATGGAAATCGGTACTTGGCCTTCTTCAGAAAACAACCCGTTTCAACCGGCACTTGACCTTCACAAAAACGACAGCACTGGAACCTTGACAGCAGCAACTTGCTTGACTTGCGTAAAAGATAACAGCAGTCCGAGTTATCCGGCAACATGTAACAACGCCGGGTACTGTCAAATTCTTGTTTCCGTCAAAAAAATTGAAATTTTGACTTTTACCGGGCAACGCCGAGTACTTTGAAAATTTGAAGATATTGACTGTATTGAAGAATGTTAATTTCTTGAAGGATGCTGATGAATTCTTGTTGAAAATGAAGTGGGTAAGGGACCCCGTTTTGCTGGTACCAGAATCAAACCAGCTTATGGCCACCAAATGATGACGCCCCAATTTATATTATGATTGAGTAATTGGCCGCCAAATGACGCGTGCACCATGAGGTGAGTGATGGTGCCCGTGGTCTGGTTTTGTGAAGTGTGTAGATGATGTACAGTCAAACAATGATCATACAAAAACAGGGCAATCCAAACAAAGACGTCAGTTAACTCACGACGTATAAAGTCAATGATGCTTGTAACAGCTAGTGACGTTTTTCTGTATCATTTATTGTGGACGCCACAGTGACAAAATGTATACGCGAATATGTAGGTACATCAGACAGTCATTATCACAGCAACAATGTCAGTATAGCAATGGACGGTAGACAGCATCATAATAAAGGTGATTCACAGGCATGTCAATACATTATAAGGCTGTAATGTAGTCAGGTGAAAAACTCCATCCTTTTCTATAACAGCCAGGAGATAACCAGATGTATGAGATCAGTTCACTCTCCTTAATCTGACTTCAGCAAGACAGGCACGTCTGCCGAAGTATAAATAATGTCCTCAAAAATATCCTCTAGATAACAAAGGTTTTCCAAACCTAGTTCATGTAACAAAGTAGCAAGTAATGGTCCTTGGGACATGCATCAACCGATGCAGTACAATACAGCGACATGTGAGCTGGGAAAACATCTCGTGACGACGCCTTTCGAAGACAGGCTATGAATCAAAAATCGCTCACGACCAAAAATCGATAGAGTTAATGAAAAGTTAATTTACCTTGCCTTCAGGAAATACACAGAAATATTACGCCTCCCGGCATGTGCAAATACACTAGAGGTATTATCTCGAATAAACGAAATATCCATTAAGAGGACTTCACATTCCTGACAGAACAAAAAAATAGCGGAGATCCCCTCTCAGCGAGGCATCTTTCTAGCTATTCAAAATCGCTCACTGGACTGGTGGGCGGAAATCGATCGACCAAGAAGCAAGACCAGTCATGCGCAGTCCAGCGCAAAATGACCACAGCTCAGAACTTAAGACGCAAGGACCTTTACTACGAACCAGCGTAAGAATGATTACCTTAAAAGGATAACCCAACAGGTTGCCAACCGTTTTCTGAGAAAACGGCCTAGCATAGCAAACTTAACTGCATTCAATACCAACGCGAGGAGACAACTGCTGACCGAGAAAAGTGACTATAAATTTCAAGCAGTTGTTGCCCTTGCGTTATAAAATATATATTGTAATAAAACGATGTTGCGAGAATTTCTCACGCAACACACGGGCATTTTAAAGAGAAACCCGTTAGCCGTAACGAAAGCCTCTGATGTCGGTCAACAGCGCCAGACGAGAGATTCTGGTAGCCGAATCGTAAGCTTTCATCTTGAGCGCTAGTTTCTGAATTCTTCGTTCCACACAGTTGCGTGAAATTAACAACATTAGAGATCAGAGCTATCTAATGATATATATACTGCTGTTTTCTTAACCCAACTATCAGAAGTCAGTCAGAATTTGAATATTCTAGCGCGCAGTCCTAGAACCCTTTCTTGCGTGTATATGGTGTATTAGTGTACGTAGAGATTTTCATTCTAAATTTTCTGGTAAAATGATAATAGTGCTAATGATTTAAAAAGTGATAGCTTTTAACATGTATTCTTCACTTAGATTTTTCTCGCTAGTAAAACGAGTGAAATAAAGTAACACGTCGCGATTTCATACCAGATATTCAATTAAAATGTTAAATCACGCCATCCGCTACCCACATACCTTAGACGGTAATTATGTTACAAGTGTAGGCAGACGCGACACTTAATCTCTACAGGAGAGAGATAAACCCGACGGTTTAGCTGACCGGACTTATAAGCATTAAAGCAACTGATAGCGGGAGCATAGAATACACGTTATATTTCATTTTGTATATTTGTTATTATAGTGTCTATTATTTTAACACCATACGACAAACTAACAGACGCCGACAATTTAATAGCTATTTAATGACAGGCGATCATTGTTTAGGTAGCGCGTATGGAGAAATTAAATAATAATTAACATTGTACGCTAACCGCCGGCGCGAGCAGGAGCGGGCGAGTTAACGTAACTCAGCCCGACCGAACTCAGCCGTCAGCGACGTCTGCTAGCGTGTAGGCGTAAGGAAACACCGTGTGCCTTTAAAACCTAGTCAGGACTGACGGAGTGAAGAAAAGATCATCTTGTCCCCGTCTGTGAGAATATATAGTAGTAGCATTTTTTCATAAATGTTTTCTTGTATTCTTCGCAGACCTGATCACAAGGGCGTCCAGCGGTCTTCTTTTGTTTTGTTAATTTTCTGATTTACTTGGCTTGTGCGTTACCAATTTCATTTATAAACGTTCACTCGCCAAATGGTATTTGAGAAGAATAAAATTTAACACTGGACTTACCAAATCCAGATTTATATTTTTACCAGCCACAGTGGTGTACATATAACATTATTATTGTTCCCGACTCCTGAGAGTCGTAATTCCAGTGGAGTATATCCCTAGATACATACGCTGTGCAGAATCGGCGCTCTAACACAGAGTTGGTCGATAGAAGAACCATCCTTATCTTTTGAAACATTCTTTAGCAACCAGATGTTTCCCAATACTGGAAGTATTTCCCCGTGAAAGGGTGAACCTCAAGAACTCTCACAGTTTTAACTATTTGTAGTAACACTTATATCCAGGAAAAGCACCATATTATGCGTTCACCTCACTAGTTAGTTTCTGGGGATGAACTGGGGCCAATTTGAATCTGCGACAACTGGGGTGACAGAATATTAAGTGAAAAAGATGATTTATTCATGGACTAATTCTATTACCAAGGGATAATACAGACCTACCATACCAGGCAATTAGGTAAGAGTGTGAGAGTGGCCACTGTTTGAGAGAGTGTGTGAGTATTTTCCTTGTTTGCTGGAAACTATCCATATATCTGATTTGTCTAAATTTTGTTTACTTTACTGGGTCTCATAGAGTACCAATACTGTTCATTCTGTAACATAGTGCTAACCTTCAACCTTTGGGTTAATAATTTTGGGTTTTTTTTCTCCATGTCGGGGTGAGTGCACTTTTCTGCTTTATTTCATTTGCATGTAAAATGACACTTTATCTTTTTCTTTAGATATTTTGATGTTGTGGAGTTTAAATGATAATAAACTACAAAGAAACTTACCTTTATGTGTTGGTCAGACCCATACCCCTTTATCCGTAGGTTTTCACGTTTGCGTGTCTTGTTGTCACATAGCTGTGTCCGTGTAGAGTATGTTATCTATTCTTGATAGGGAGGCAAAGGCTGTCTGGCAATAAAGTACAGTCGTACGGATAGGCTGGAGGAGATAAACTAGTCATTCCAGAGACATATCTTTCCCTCAATCTACCACCTGTGAAATCTATTTTCTATACCTTTTCTCGCGTATCTGTCGACATCCACTCTACTTAGACGGGCCAAATAAAACAATTAACGACAACTATCTATTGACACAATATTGTCTCGTACGAGTTATGAATATAATGCCACATTGTCTGTCTGAGAGATCCGTCTGACGAAGGCACGAAAACATCGGTGATAATGAGATAATAGCTTCCGGGACCATCCCTGTATCAAGATTATTACAGATAATCAGTCTGGGGGAGACAATATTGGAAAGTAGCATCTGGACATCAAATAAGTTCCCAGATGGTGTTTATGAGTTTGGCGTAGACATGCAAACGGAAATGTTACAGCATTAGACAGAGCTCACGCGATGGAATTTTAAAATGTAATATTTTAAAATACTCGGGGGGGGGGGGGGGGAATGAATTAAACACCCCTACCCATATAGTTCTGAGCTTTCGATTGGATTGATTTGAGAAGCCGGAATATACAATGGTTCTCATTAAAAAATTCGTCGGAAGACCAATCTGGGATTCGAACTTAGAATGAGAGATATAATCTTGCGAAAATCGGAGTCACAAACTGCATCGCAACGTCAAATTAGCAACTCCCAGGAGCCAGAAAGATAAGGATCGGACAAAGGAGTAAACATTTATAAGTAATATATTGGAAGTAATTGGGCAACTTTACAACTTAAAAATAAACCTGCATTTATAAATACGAAGTCTGATTACCTAAGGAGTCAGATCACCCCTCATAAGAGGAATTAGAAAGTTTCCCGGCCAAGTGATTCGCAGAACACCCGTCATAAGAGGATTATTAACATTTCCCAGACCAAGTGATTCTCAGAACACCCGCCATAAGAGGATTACTATAATTTCCCAGACCAAGTGATTCAAAGCCTCTAATAAAGTGCTGTGTCCATTCTTAACTGTGCGAGGAGATTGTGTTCCCAAAAGTTACTTTGGGGTAAGTGTAAACATTTATTTTACAAATGTGAATTTGACATGTTTTTCTTGCTAAGTGGTTATATATGAGGCTGGCAACCTTACCATACGAATATAGTATATTCATGAACCACTACAGCAAGCGTTGGCGATTGTTCCTGGCTAGTCGTGCGGAAAACCGACAGCAGAGGTAACCCCAGACTCCGAATGGAGCAGTGATGAGGGATGATTACATCACGTGCCTAAAGTGTATAGTATCATTTTGTGAGATACATGTACCTTGTTAATTGTAACCCAGGCAAATCATTATTCGCGCTGTCCAAACACACATTTTACCGGTTTGATACCCAGAAGAATATTGGTGATTTCTAATCATCTTCCTCGAGTTACGCTGTTGTACTCAGGAATTTGATTCTTCTGAGAGATTAACATTGGTGGGTGAACAGCGAGACAATGCGTCTGTTAATTTGCTGCCCACAAATGTACTTAGCAGAGGCATTTGTTTTGATGTTGTCTACAAGATCGTGGTACTAAGCTATAAGACCGTTTGAGGAACGAAGCTATCAGACTGTGAAGTGTCATCATCACGAAAGAATTGACGAAAACCAAGACTGCAGGACTCACTTATACCAGCTAAGTGATTGTAAAAGGAACCAGCAAACAGACATTAAATTTAAATTTAAATCCCTAAACCAAATCTCGATGACGAGAAATTTTATTGCCATCTAAAATTCACCATCATTTCATCGCTATTTTAACTTGTTAAAACTAATTGATTATTAAATATGTTACGTGTTATTTTAAAACATAACAATCATAGTTGATTCAGTTATTTTAAGTGGGAATGCAAACGTATGAGCAAGACTCTTTAATATATATATATATATATATATATATATATATATATATATATATAAACTTAGACATATATTTACATAAATATAGCTAATTCTTAGAAAAGAATTTCGCTGGATTTACACTAGCTGGGTGCTTGAATGGGCTAAAACATTGCTTAATTCTTCACAAAAGCCGACGGACCGATATAAGTTAACAATTGCACTGCCAATGCCGCATTGTTCTTGACTTCGGAAATATCTTGTGGACATTTCCTTGAGATAGAAGCGTCATTGCCCTTCTATCTACAACTCGGCCAAGAGTAATCTTATGCGAAGGTAGACACCTTTGACGACCCATTTGAGATACTCTTGAGTTTTGGCCACTGGTGGACCACTGCTGCAGAAATAAGGGGAGACAATCCGTGACAGGCACGGGACAGAGATATGAGTTTGTTGAAGGCCTATAGATTTGATTATCAATGATAAAGCCTCGTTTGAATATGCGCCTCATAGCATCCAGTGTCACATAACTAAGTTCAACGAGAAGCCAATAGTGTCTTCTCTCTTATTTTGCCTGATGTTAATCTTTTATCACATTATTTTACTTAATAAACGTACAGGTTGTCGGAGAATTATTCACATGACTATAAAGACGCTGGCGATGGATAGGACACACATTGAGGAAACCTGTTGATAGCATTACAAAGCAGTCCTTGTTCTGGAATCCACAGGGAAAGAGATGCAGAGGTAGACCAAAAAACACATGGAGAAGAGAACTGGATACAGAGGTGAAAATGATGAGGAAAACATGGAAAGAACTTGAGTGGATGGCACAGGACAGGAAGACTTGGCATGTGTTTGTTGAAGGCCTATGCTCCTTGGGGAGCTAAAGGGTATTGATTGATGAAGTTCAGTTACCTTAAGTAGGTACAAGTATTACGGTTAAACGATACTGTAATTGCGGCCTTTATCCAAAGAATCAGTTTCTGCCGTTTTCAAGTTTGTTTCATCCGAATTAAGAGCTCATTGATCACCACGTTGGAGAGTTCGTTCTGACATATGTCATAAAAATACCTTTTATATATCACTATCGTTTTTCTTTGTGCTCCTTATGGAGCATGAGCCACCCCTGCAACTGCTCTCCTTGTAAGAAGCCTGCAACAACCATTCACATGCCTTTGCAGCAGTTGTTTCCGTGGACATTTTGTTTACTTAACGAGGTTGCCAGGTTATGCACAATATAATAGTTGCCGTGTACCAAATGCCAGATAATGTAGTCATCCTGTTCTTCCGTGTTCTCTTTAGAAACCCCCCGGAGACTTCACGGGACCATTTAAATATAGACAGTAAAAAAACGTATAAAATAAATTTCACATTTCTAAAAGACATTCCGTCCATTCAAACTCCAGCTATGTTTTCATCTCTAAAACGCTCAGAAAACAATTACTTTGGATCCAAGATGGCTTTGCCATCAGAAGCCCTACAAGCCGTCCTTTTAATTATGTACGGACGCAGGCATCGAACAGACTTCATCGATCTGTGCGACACTATCTGTTTGTGTGGATCGGACACTGCTTCGTGATCCAATTAAGACAGGCCGTTTTTCTTTAGCGGGCTTGAAGGACCTGGGTATGCTCTCGATTAAGCTCGGAAACCCATCTCTCGGCTGGAGCTAAGTGTTCTTTAAGGCAAAACCGGAAATGACGTTGTCAAGTGTCTTTAGAACACTTCGGATAAAACGTACACCGGTCTTTGTCATGACAGCTGGAAGTGTTACTACCAAAGACAGATATGATGGACGTTTGTTAGTTTCAAAGACATGTTTGATGGATGTATGTTACTACCAAAGACAGGTTTGATGGATGTATGTTACTACCAAAAGACTGTTTTGATAGATGTATGTTACTACCAAAGTATTAGTTTGATGGATGTATGTTAGTTACTACCAAAAGACAGGTCTGATGGATATATGTTACTACCAATAGATTGGTTTGATGGATGTGTGTTACTACCAAAAGACAGTTCTGATGGATATATGCTGCTACCAAAGACATGTTTGATGGAAATGTTACTTTCATAGACACGTTTGGTGGGAGTATGCTACTTTCATAGACACGTTTGGTGGAAGTATGCTATTTTCATAGACACATTTGGTGGGAGTATGTTACTTTCATAGACACATTTGGTGGGAGTATATTACCGTGTGTTACCGGGGCCCGAAAGGGGAGCAAAGAATAGTAGCACTGTACCCTACCAGGCAAGTCGTAAAAAGCGACTAAGGAGGGTTGGGCATGGGGCTGGTTACCCCATCCCGTAAAAAACTTTTTACCACAAAAACTTCCATCAAACATGGACAAGTCAAATAAAGAATATAAATCAACTCAGCCGCCTAAGACAGAAAAAGGTTCTCTGGAAAAGAGGCGCATGAGGCAGCCTATAGAAAGCCGAAAGGAGTCTGGGTTGCCGACTAACCTTTTTTCGTCTAGGAAAATCTCCAGGATTGGCACCTGGAATGTTCGCACTCTGTGTGAACAAGGGAAAACTGCACAGTTAGCAGCAGAAATGACAAATTACAGGATTGATATCCTGGGTCTCTGCGAGACACGGTGGAAAGGCATAGAGAAGAGGAGATTGATCACAGGAGAAATGGTGTTGTCCTCAGGACATGAGGAGGAAAGAGCCCACCACAGTGAAGGGGTGGCTCTAATGCTGTCCAAGGAAGCGCAGAAGGCACTTATATTACTTTCATAGACACATGTGGTGGGAGTATGTACTTTCATAGACACATTTGGTGAGAGTATGTTACTTTCATAGACACGTTTGGTGGGAGTATATTACTTTCTCAACACGTTTAGTGGATGTTTGTTACTTTCATAGATACAAAACCTAGAAGTGTCACGCTCTAGTCTAATAATGCTTAAATGGGTATACGACTTTGTTTTTGGGTCACGAAGGACAAAGGCAGAGAGGAATGGAACTAATCACCCAACTCCTTAAAGCTGACACTAGTACACTGAAGTCTCTAACACTTCAATCCTCTACGGCAGTATTTGCTATGGGACTACCTTTACATTTTGTAAGTTAACGGATGTTCTGTCACCATAGCAACATTTTACAGAGAATATCCTACAAAAGAAATATTCCCACCTACAAAAGAAATATTCCCACCTACAAAAGAAATATTCCCGCCTACACAAGAAATATTCCCGCCTACAAAAGAAATATTCCCGCCTACAAAAGAAATATTCCCACAAAAGACAGCTAACGGGCGTTTTCTCATCAGGGTTAGTGGGACTGTCTCAAACGAAACAAAGCGGACTGACTCCTGCAGTCTATGTAGCGCAATCTTTTAGAACACACCAGACTCAGCAAGCACTTAAACAAATTAAACCACACACATGAGCCTAACAGCCGCAGCTGTAATTGTCCTTATGAGACAATTCAGCATGTCCTGCTCACTTGCCCAGGACGCTCCACAGAAAGAAAAAAAACTCACTGCCGGGCTCCCCTACAATCACAAGCATACTATACAGCACCACTCAACAGCTACAAAACAGGCGTAAATTCTTCAACTTGGCATTGGCTGCGAAAAAGCGACGAATTCAACAACCCTAGTTAAACAGCAACAACAACAATCTACGTATTTATAGAAGATACTCTGTGTCTATATTATCCTGACATATCCCCCTTTAACTCCACTATATTTCTCACAGTATTAAGGTCTCAGAATTCTCCAGGACCACTCTCTAGTACTAAAAATTCAATGGACCTCCCAAAGGGAAGCAATAACCGGTATCACCAATATTTCTCAAGGGAGGTTAAAAATAACAATTCAAACTGTCTGAGCCAGAATATGTAGTGTCGTAATTCTCGGATACTGTATATCAGTCATGAACAAAACTAAGTCTTTCTCATGCAAACAGTAGAAAACAATTACAAAGATTTAAAGAGGTTGATAAAACGACATCGTTTCATGAATATAAGAGATGACGCTATGAAGATTACGGTGCAGTAAAGTAGATCGGTCAATACCAGTTTCTGGCATTTGTTCCCCAATGAAAAATACTTTATTCCGAAAGTTAGGCGTTAAATCAGGCACCATAATGAAAGTTTTAAAACAAATGTCTCTCATGTCTAGACCAAGCCGCAGAAATTCAATATTTTTCCACCGTCAACTTTTCTCAAATATTCTACTCCGACTATTGCCCAGCTGAGGCGTATCAGTACAGCCCTTCATCTTGATGTCATTGTCAGCAGTTTGAGAATCGAAAGGATATAGTGAGGACATTTTACAAAAATGGACAAGCACACTATTTTGTGATTTTCTTCTTCTCTTCTCCTTTCACCTTTCAACTCCTAAAGGAGCACAGGACTTCAACAAACATACGCCAAGTCTTCCTGTCACGTGTCAACAACAAACATACGTCAAGTCTTATTGACACGTGTCATCAACAAACATATGTCAAGTCTTCCTGTCACGTGTCATCAACAAACATATGTCAAGTCTTCCTGTCACGTGTCATCAACAAACATACGTCAAGTCTTCCCGTCACGTGTCATCAACAAACATATGTCAAGTCTTCCTGTCACGTGTCATCAACAAACATATGTCAAGTCTTCCTGTCACGTGTCATCAACAAACATATGTCAAGTCTTCCTGTAACGTGTCATCAACAAACATACGTCAAGTCTTCCTGTCACGTGTCATCAACAAACATACGTCAAGTCTTCCTGTCACGTGTCATCAACAAACATACGTCAAGTCTTCCTGTCACGTGTCATCAACAAACATACGTCAAGTCTTCCCGTCACGTGTCATCAACAAACATATGTCAAGTCTTCCTGTCACGTGTCATCAACAAACATACGCCAAGTCTTCCTGTCACGTGTCATCAACAAACATACGTCAAGTCTTCCCGTCACGTGTCATCAACAAACATACGTCAAATCTTCCTGTCACGTGTCATCAACAAACATACGTCAAGTCTTCCTGTCACGTGTCATCAACAAACATACGCCAAGTCTTCCTGTCACGTGTCATTAACCCAAGGTCTGTCCATGTCTTATTCATCCTCCTGTATGTCTGCCTGCAGTTCCCTGTTCTCCGTGTGTGTGTGTTCTTTGGTCTTTCTCTGCCTCTCTTATCCAGGGCATTCCTGTACTAGGATTGTCTGGTAATGCTTACAACAGGCTCTCTCAGTGTGTGTCCTATCCTTCTCCAGCGTCTTCTTCTACATGTTCGTTCAATTATGAACATCCCAGGTGCTAAATCTGGAAGTTCTCCTCATTTGTGACTTTACTAAAACTTAATAAATTTAAACTCTTTCAGTCCCAAGCGAAAAATTGGGTTTTGCCCAAACAAAAATGGCCACCCCAATTCTTTTTTATTGTTGTTTGGAAAACAAAGTTTTTAATGTTCATATTCATAAATAAACGAGGTATTTAAAAGAAAGTACTTCCTGTCGGAAATGACGTTTTGGGTTGTTAAAATTAGAAAACAGCTCTAGAAAGGTGCAAAAGATACGAAAGCCGATTTAACGTTGATTGGGCCAAATAGGTCTGAAAGAAATACGCGATATCGGCTTTTGGGACTTAAAGAGTTAAGAAGAAAGAGACAACAACGAACGCAACTTTAAATTCTAAAATGTTAGTGTGTGTTTACCGTTTTATGTTAGAAATTGTTTGCTTGTTGGTGAAATGACAGGTACCCTCAGCTTTTGGGTATGTCATATGAAGAATGAGTCCTATGGTATGGCTGTGAAACATGGACAATAAAAACACAACAAGCTACAGACTTTCATAAACGAGTGCTTGCGTAGAATAGAATGGTATGACATGATGACTAATGTGGAACTGAATAAGATACCAGACAAAGGTCAGTTGAATAAAGATGAGAAGTAGTACAAGGTGGTGGTGGTTAGGTCACACGATGAGGAAACCTGTTGATAGCATTACAAGGCAGTTCATTTTCTAGAATCCATGGGGTAAAAGAGGTCGAGGAAGATCAAAGAGAACTGGAGATATGAAGAAAAGAACTGGAGATATGGGGTGTCGGAGTGGCTAAAAGGTATGGCGTCCGCCTTAAATTCTAAAAGTACTGCGTTCGATTCCCAGTAAAGGGAATATAATTTGAGGAATTTTTTTGTCAGAACCAGTGGGCCGTAATGATGTCGTACTTCACCCTGGTCTCCTGGTTAGTGAGATCGGATGTCTAGCCTTCTCGAATAAGGGCGAAAAATAGGAGGTCCCGTGTGCAAGTTCTGCACGTTAAAAATCTCACGGCAGTTGGAAATCAATTATATATAGTAGGCCATAAGGTCGCTGCCCTGGGAAAATTTAAAATTAGAAACCTACCCACCACAAAAATATTTATAGAATGTGTGATTCCTATATAAACACAATGGAATTTTCAACGGTGGAGTTCGTGTACTGTGCTGAGATCATCCTTGTGTGATCTACGGGAAGATATGGGAGCACTAATGGAGTTGTCAGTGCGCCATGAAGCTGGTCCCCAACACCAAACTCTTTTTTTGTTGTTGTTGTGTAATTGAGATAAATGCTCGGGTGACGGGGACACCGCTTCTGATGATCAGATTGCCTTGGGTTGTAAGGCTCTATATAGATTTTCTATCACCAAGAGCAGGAGTCACTCACTCCGTATACGTTCAGACGTAGAAATTTGATAACAGGACCAATTTGCCCCACAGGGAAGTACGCGGAGTGGAAAATGCAGACGTGGTGAGAATTGGTAAATTGTAGTTTAGAGATAAGTGACCTGGGAACTCATTAACAAAGAGTTGTTTTCATTCCAAGTGAGATTATACTCCCGCTGGGGGTGTACAACCGTATCGGTCGTGCTTTGTGCATTCTGGCAACCACGATTGCAATAAACTTGATGAGGGCGCAGTATTAATATTCTTTGAGTTCTATACCATTAGCATTATTGTATTATTACAATATTTTTTTAGCTGATGACTTTTAACCCCGTTTGGTCAGATCATTAACAGGTAAATTTAGTCCCGTATGAGATACTTTCGAAAGCGAGTAAAGTGTTAGAGATACTAAGGAAATAACGTAGGAGTAATTCCCCGCACAAAGAAAACACGATACTATAGCACGTTTCACTAGCTTTGCCCAACTTCAAAATGCTATATCTCAGCGAATATATAACGCATATAAGTGAAATTTTGTGTGTAAATTTGAAATGGTATAGACCCTATGAATTAAATTTTTCATTAAAATGCGGCCATTGGTTTCAATTTTTGTTTCTTTGCGATATAATATAAAATCCTACTTGCCAGCACACATCACACACACACATATTGAAATGTCTACAGTAAATTATACGACCTCATTTGCACATTTCTGGTTTATCAAGAAATTGGCATGATTTTTGCCTGAAATTGCGTAAAATTGCACTTCTTGAACATAAAACAGTTTATTTCCGGTTTTACGCACACATTGTCAATCAGTGGCGTGTCTACAAAAAGTATTGTGTGCCTAAGTAGTAAAAATGAGTCTGCGAGTACATGTTATGACATTACAGCAAATCACAAATAGGATTTTAAAGTATTTCTGCAATGAAGCTACTCGATGAAAACTATATCATTCTATTTCAAACCCACAAAAGAGAACTATTCATGCCTTGTGGATAAGCAAACTATCATTGCACCGCTGGATAGCGACATCTGAAATTTGTAATTCCAGTGTTTTACACACGAAAAATAGGCCAAGAGTGGTGAATAATTTTGACAGAGAATTGATCCGCAGAGAAATTTGCAATATGTTTCACAATAATGAGGCAGTGACTTTAAGGAAATTGAAAATTTGATTAAGAAAGAATAATGACATTGAAATTTCCAAATCTACGCTATGGGGGACTATTAGGAGTTTGGGATTCACTTTTAGAAAATATGTTGGTGGTAGAAACCTTATTTGTGAGAAGCCTCATATAGTTGCAATGAGAAGCAAATATTTACGTGAGGTCAGAAAAATGAGAAGAGATTGTTATGATTTTGTGTATTTAGATGAAACTTGGGTCAATGCGCACCACAGTAATGAACGAGAATGGCAATCATCTGATGGGACAACTAAGAGACTAGTACCAAGCAGCAAAGGACAGCGCCTAATAATTGCACATGCAGAAAGCAGCCATCATGGGTTTCTAAATAATACTGAACTCACATTTGTTTCAAAATCTACAGAGAATAGGGATTATCATACAGAGATGAATTTCAAGATTGGATTGTGAATCATGTACTTCCTTCCTTGGATAGACCGTCGTGTTTGATAATGGACAATGCTTCATATCACAACGTTGTGGCACCAGAAGATAAAGTTCCTAATTCATCAAGTACTAAAGATGTAATAAAGATTTGGCCGACCAAAAACAACATTCCATTCAACGAAATGTCCCTGAAGCCTGAATTACTTGGAATTGTAAAAAAGACACAGCATACAAAGATATTTCACATAGACAAGGCAATCCATGAACATGGTCACAGATGTTTAAGATTGCCTCCTTACCATTCTCACTTAAACCCAATAGAACTAGTATAGGCTAAAATTAAGGAACAGGTAGCAACAGAAAATAGAACGTTCAAATTAAAAGATGTTGAAATACTTATAAAAGCCGCCATGTCCAATACAGCCAGGGATTACTGAAAGAAATGTGAGAACCATGTGTTACAAGAGGAAGAGGAATATTAGAAGAATGATGGTTTGTCCTTCATTCAGCCGAGATTGATTATCAATTTCTCAGAGACATCTGATTATGATTCGGATGAAGTTTAATTTCTTTAAAGATGACTTTACCGTTATTTACAAGCACATTAGAGGAGCAACGTTCCATTATGATATTTATGAACCGCAAAGAGGTGATACCTATTGAAATAATTAGATCAAGGAAGGACCAGTTTGGTAGCGCATTAAATGTCAATGGCAAACAATGTCACGAGTATCTCGCATGCAGATCATTTAAGAAATCAGCTTCAACAGGTATTCATATGCAAACGTGATGGCCACATTATTGTAATAGTAGACACGCCTATGCCTAATCAATTCACAGAATCTGTGCATGAAGTGGTAAAATTTCTTTTCTCGATACACAATAATTAGTATGCCGACAAAGATCAAAGGATTTCATCCGTTTATGGGAACTGGACAAGATGCACAGATATAAAGTATATATTTGTTGGGTCTAACCCAATATAACATCGTATGCAAAAAATTGCATTAATACGTTTGACGGTTAATCAGATAATTACATTTGTTTGAGGGCAAAGCTAGTGAAACGTGCTATAGCAGCCTTTTCTAGTGAAATTTGTGTGTATGTGTGTGTGTGTATGTGTGTGTGTTTAAAAAAAGTTAGTAAATTAAATGTACGTGATTTTTAAGTTTGCTTAGTTTATATTTCTTTTTTTTTTTTTTTTCTTTAGTCCCATTGCAGATGCTGCAGAAGAGGAATGGAGTGTTAGATACTTCGCTATCTAGGTATCATCTTTATGAGGTGGGGGTGACAATTTTCCATCCTCACTGTCTTTGCATTTCCTAACTCAAGAGCAGATTCAGGTACCCATTTACAGCTGGGTAGACTAGAGCGTAATGCAACCATCTTTCGAACCCGGTAGCTCTGCCTCGAGAAGCAATCGCTCTAACCACGCGGCCACTTCACACTCAGAAGACCATTAACAAGGTCAAGGCCGTCCTATATCAGATACTGCCGTAGAGGGTGTGAAGTATTAGTAGCCCAGCATCGAAAGCTGGGGGTGACCCAGTTCCCTTGCTCGCTGTCTTTTCATTCCCTAACTCAAGAAGAGAATCTGCACAGGCGGTAAACAAATTCATTCCCTAACTCAAGAAGAGAATCTGCACTGGCGGTAAACAAATTCATTCCCTAACTCAAGAAGAGAATCTGCACAGGCGGTAAACACATTCATTCCCTAACTCAAGAAGAGAATCTACACAGGCGGTAAACAAATTCATTTCCTAACTCAAGAAGAGAATCTACACAGGCGGTAAACAAATTCATTCCCTAACTCAAGAAGAGAATCTGAACAGGCGGTAAACACATTCATTCTCTAACTCAAGAAGAGAATCTACACAGGCGGTAAACAAATTCATTCCCTAACTCAAGAAGAGAATCTGCACTGGCGGTAAACAAATTCATTTCCTAACTCAAGAAGAGAATCTACACAGGCGGTAAACAAATTCATTCCCTAACTCAAGAAGAGAATCTGAACAGGCGGTAAACACATTCATTCTCTAACTCAAGAAGAGAATCTACACAGGCGGTAAACAAATTCATTCCCTAACTCAAGAAGAGAATCTGCACAGGCGGTAAACACATTCATTCTCTAACTCAAGAAGAGAATCTACACAGGCAGTAAACAAATTCATTCCCTAACTCAAGAACAGAATCTGCACAGGCGGTAAACACATTCATTCTCTAACTCAAGAAGAGAATCTGCACAGGCGGTAAACACATTCATTCTCTAACTCAAGAAGAGAATCTGCACCGGCGGTAAACACATTCATTCCCTAACTCAAGAAGAGAATCTACACAGGCGGTAAACACATTCATTCCCTAACTCAAGAAGAGAACCTGCACAGGCGGTAAACACATTCATTCTCTAACTCAAGAAGAGAATCTGCACAGGCGGTAAACACATTCATTCTCTAACTCAAGAAGAGAATCTACACAGGCGGTAAACACATTCATTCCCTAACTCAAGAAGAGAATCTGCACAGGCGGTAAACACATTCATTTTCTAACTCAAGAAGAGAATCTGCACAGGCGGTAAACACATTCATTCTCTAACTCAAGAAGAGAATCTACACAGGCGGTAAACACATTCATTCTCTAACTCAAGAAGAGAATCTGCACAGGCGGTAAACACATTCATTCTCTAACTCAAGAAGAGAATCTACACAGGCGGTAAACACATTCATTCTCTAACTCAAGAAGAGAATCTGCACAGGCGGTAAACACATTCATTCTCTAACTCAAGAAGAGAATCTACACAGGCGGTAAACACATTCATTCTCTAACTCAAGAAGAGAATCTGCACAGGCGGTAAACACATTCAACGCTGTCCTGTTCTATCCGTTCAAGATCTTTCCATGTCTTATTTTGTTTCCTGTTATGTCTGTCTCCAGTTCTCTTCTCTACGTGTTTGTTTTATATCCCTCTGTCTCACGTACCTTGGTGATTCCAGAACTAGCACTGCACTGTAATGCTATCAACAGGTTTTCTAAATGGGGGGTGGTCTGCTACATGTAACAGCCAGTTAAAACGTGGGGAATAGGACATTACTATGATTTTACTTACTGTTAAAAGTAGACTTACAACTATGTTCCCTAATGGAAGGTCAGGGTTTTAAAATTAAGATCCGCCCCGTGGTGCCAAATCCTTTAAGTACGCCCCTGGGTCTGCCCTCCTTAGGGAACGTCGATGAGACCTTTATGTCGGAAGTGATCTCCGTATGCAAAGAAAGAAAGTGATCGTTTGGTTTTGCAGTTTAGAAGCTGTTGAACTTGAAAGTGTATTGCCATGCTCCACGATTGTCACGTCTAACATTACATTACTTCTCTTGACTGCTGTTTAGGGCATAGACCACTGACAGCGATTATAGTTAACTTATTGTTCTGTCACTCTCTCTTTCTCTCACTCCCTCTCTCTCTCCTCTCTCTCTCTCTCTCTCTCTCTCTCTCTCTCTCTCTCTCTCTCTCTCTCTCTCTCTCTCTCTCTCTCTTGCACTCTCACGAAGGCGCATCCTGAGTTCGTTCATTTTTTTTTTTTAATGAGGAGTCTATTTCCAGACACTGTGAAACTGACGGACGAACTTGGCTGTAGGTTAATTTATTCATCATGTGAAACTAAGTGATGTAGAGACCACGACTGCAAGAGCACGTGGCATGCGCCGCAAATATATCCTGCAAGTCGTCAAATAAGGCATTTGTCACATACCCCATCAAGAGCAAAATAGAAATTGTATTTGAATGTCCCTTCTCTTGATCAAATATTTCAGGAGTTCTGATTCTATTTTACTCTAATGTGATCATTCACGAATTATTGTCTGATTTACTGTATAGATGTTTTGTATTTGTTTATTTGTTTGTTTGTTTTGGTTGTTTTTTTTTTGTGTGTGCATTTGTTTGTTTTTTTTCTCTTATTTTCATTACGTTCTTGTTTGTTTAAAGACAACAAATTCTTTATTTTGATTATGATTGGGTAATGTCACTGTATTCTGTTATATAACCATTATAATGTTGTATGCCTTTAATTTAATGCTTAAAGTAACATTTGGGAATGAAAGGGTATAGTATGCAAGATTGTTGTTGTTCGTCCATCACGGGTGATGAAGACCACTCTGTTCATCCAATTATTTAGGAATATGTTAGGTTAGTCTATGGGTACGAAGGTGACTGATGAGCCCGATGCGGGCCTGGAAAGATCTCGGACAGTGTGGGCAGGGAATGTTTGCTTCATGTGAAGGTTTTATTTCACGGTCCTTTCTAGCTTGTTTCCTCTGTTCCGCTGCTGCTCTTCTGGATGATTCGCATGCCGCTGCACCTTTACGAAGAGATGTGCGCCAAGCAGTTCGGTCTTGCGCAGCAGCTTCCCATGTGTCTGGGTTTATGTCAAAGGTTTTCAATGACGTCTTTAACGTGTCTTTGAAGCGCTTCTTTTAGCCACCATGGGAGCGTTTACCCTTCTGTATCTCACCATAAAAA
This sequence comes from Oreohelix idahoensis, assembly GCA_024509875.1. Classification (NCBI taxonomy): domain Eukaryota; kingdom Metazoa; phylum Mollusca; class Gastropoda; order Stylommatophora; family Oreohelicidae; genus Oreohelix; species Oreohelix idahoensis. The sequence continues at coordinate 19,378 of JAMPIV010004524.1, forward strand.
AGTATCTTTGGCAGTCGATGGTCTGGCATGCGGACTACATGACCTGCCCAGCGAATCTGTGACTGCATCAGAATAGTATCAATACTAGGGATACCAGCTCTGACAAGAACGGCGGTATCCGGGATCTTGTCTTGCCATTTGATGTTCATTATCTTCCTGAGACAGACTGTATGGAAGTGGTTTAGCTTCTTTACGTGGCGCCTGTATACAGTCCATGTTTCACATGCATAAAGCAGCACTGGAAGCACCGCAGCTCTGTACACCTTCAGCTTTGTCTGTAGACTAATGCCACTTCGATGCCAAACGTTGGTGTATAGTCTGCCAAATGTGCTGCTGGCTTTGGAGATCCTGGTGTTCACCTCATCATCAATGACAATGTTCTGGGATAGTGTGATACCAAGGTATGTGAATCTGTTCACAACATTCACTTTCTCACCATTAACCTTGATGATTGGCTCAGTATAAACTGTGCCAGGAGCTGGTTGGTACATGATTTCGGTTTTCTTCGTGTTGATGGTAAGCCCAAAGTTGGCGCAGGCTTCGGAGAATCTATCCACACTATGCTGCAGATCAGCCTCTGAGCCAGCATTGAGGGCACAATCATCAGCAAACAGAAGATCTCTGATGGTGTGTGATTTGACCTTGGTTTTTGCTTGAAGCCTCCTAAGGTTAAACAATTTTCCATCAATACGATAACTAATGTCGATTCCTGTGTCCCCGTCTCTAAAAGCATCAGTCAGCATAGCAGAAAACATGATACTGAACAGAGTCGGTGCAAGTACGCACCCTTGTTTAACTCCATTTGAGACGGGGAAAGGCTCTGATAGCTCACCGTTTTCCTGAACTCTAGCCTGCATTCCATCATGCAGTTGCTGCACTATAGTGATAAATTTCTTTGGGCAGCCATATTTTGCCATGATCTTCCATAGACCCTCTCTACTGACCGTGTCGAACGCCTTTGTCAAGTCGATGAAAGCTGTGTACAGGTCACAGTGCTGTTCTAGGCATTTTTCTTGTAGCTGTCTTGCAGCGAACACCATATCTGTGGTTCCACGTTCTTTCCGGAATCCACACTGACTTTCAGGTAAAAGACCTTTGTCAAGATGAGCCGTAAGGCGATTCAAAAGGATTCTGGCGAATATCTTCCCAGCGATTGATAAAAGAGAGATGCCTCGATGATTGTTACAGTCTTGGCGATTACCTTTACGTTTATATAGATGTATAATTGACGCATCTTTGAGATCGTGTGGGGTGGTTTCACTCTGCCACATTTGCTGGAAGATCATGTGAAGTTTCTCTAACAGAACTGCACCGCCATCTTTATAAACCTCAACAGGAATTGAATCGGGGCCGGGGGCCTTTCCACTAGACAGTTGACGAATCGCTTTCTTAGTTTCCTCCAGAGTTGGTACATCATCTAATGCTTCATTTATAGGAATTTGGGGCAGGCGGATGATGGCTTCGTCGTTTATAGATGATGGCTGGTTCAGAATATTATTAAAATGTTCAGCCCAGCGTTGGAGCATTTTTTCCTTGTCTGTAATTAGTGTTTTTCCATCTGCATTAAGGAGGGGAAATGATCCTGATGATGTTGGACCATAGACCGCTTTGAGTGCAAGGTAAAAATTTTTCAAGTCATGGCTGTCAGCAAAGCCTTGGAGCTCATCTGCTTTATTACTCAGCCATGAATCCCGCATCTGGCGTAGTTTATATTGGACGATTCTACGCATGTTGTTGAAAGCGTCTTTCTTGGATGTAGATTTTGGATCCTTTAAATATGCTTTATGGAGATGGTGTTTCTCAGCCAACATCTGCTTTATATCATCTGAGTTCTCATCAAACCAGTCATTTTGTTTCTTGATGGAAGGACCCAGGACCTCTGTAGCAGTGTTGTAGATCTGCTCACTTAGGGCTGCCCAATTTGTTTCCACACTTTGGCCGTCTAGCGAGATAGATTTGAGACGGTCTTCTAAGGTGTCAGTAAATGACTGTTTGATTTTTGTCTTCTTTAGTTTGGTGACATCCAGCCTCTTTTGAGTTTTCTTCCCCTGAGGGCGCCTCGCTGGTTGGATACGAATTTTAAGTTTAGATACAATGAGGCGATGATCAGTCCAACATTCGGCACCACACATGGACTTGGTCACCCGGACATCTTGCCTGTCCTTCTTCCTAACAATTACATAGTCAATTAAGTGCCAATGCTTTGAGCGAGGGTGCATCCAGGAGGTCCTGTTGCGGGTAGGAAGTCGAAAAATGGTGTTGGTGACAAGGAGGTCATGTTCTGCGCAAGTCTGGAGGAGAAGAAGTCCATTGCTGTTACAGCGACCCACGCCGTACCTTCCAATAGTGCCATTCCAGGAGATGTTATCTGAGCCTACTCTTGCATTAAAGTCACCAAGAATGATGAGCTTATCTGCTTTAGGAACTGATGCAATGACTGCATGTAGTTCTTCGTAAAACTTATCCTTGACGTCATCCTGGTTTGTCATAGTTGGTGCAAACGCGCTAATGATGGTGGCATGTTTTCTTCCATAGAACAGGGGGATCTTGACCGTCATCAGTCGGTCATTTATTCCCTTTGGGGGCCCCGCTAACTTGCTGACAATTGCTGTTTTGATTGCAAATCCAACCCCTGCTTCTCGTCTTTCTTCAGTTCCTCTTCCGCTCCAAAAGAATGTATAACCTGCACCCTTTTCGCAAAGTTGGCCCTCACCTGCAAGTCGAGTTTCACTCAGTGCTGCTATGTCAATGTTGTACCTGGCCAGTTCTCTCCCAATCAGGGCAGTTCGTCTCTCAGGTCTGTTTGCTTTAAAGTCTTTGTCAAGGAGAGTGCGCACATTCCATGCGCCTAGAATGAGGGGGAAAAATCTGTCCTTTCTTTTTCTTATATGTCGCCCGCCGAAGTAGGGTACCCACCAACCGCGGTAAGCTGGTTAGGTAATGGTGGAGCAGGCAATGTTTAGGGCACCTTTTCTAGCCCCTTCCTCATGCCATGGAGGTGAGCAGTGCTTTCCTAAAGAGGACTGCTCAGACACTCAGGGGGCTGCCGAATCCCACTGCTGCTCCGATCAGTGGAAGACGACCATATGGCCTGAGCCGCCTGTGTGTAGGTCTGCGACTACGACTGCCAGCGTACCCACGCCTGCCGCATCGCCGCTCGCCCATCGCCACAGGACTTGTTGTGAGTGGATGGATGAGTGGATGAATGGATGAAAGAGTGACTTGCGCGGTGATTTGGATTAAAGTGAGGAAGAGTTGCGCAATTCGTCGACCTCACTCTCTCGCCTGGGTCCATCTCAATCCAGTGGCAAGACAAGTCAAGACGACTGGAGATGAAGTCAGGTGCAGTGGATGACCAGGGCTTTCTACGTGCCTCGCCGTGCTCCTTACGCTCCACAGCGCGTTGCTGGTAATCGCCGTCATGCCCGTTGAACCAACAGGTGGTTTCTTCCGCGCAGTCTATCGAATCCAGTCTTCGCATGCATGGGTAGGCAGACCCTAACTCACCGAAGGTTTATAACCATTCGGCTACCCTCACCTAGTTTAGCCGGCCTGTCAAAGCCGTTGCCCGGGGGGGGGGGGTGGCCGCTGTCGCATGCTGACAGCTACGAGGAGCCACAGGTGAGAGCTGGATGTCAGGTTTGGACCAAAGGTGGCCGAGCTGCCCTGAAAAGGGCATGACAGCTCCTTCACCAGAGGTACTACCAATACCTGACTTCCCAACACCCCATGAGTGCAAGATAAGTGAAGGTGGAAGGGCAGAATGTTAGACGGGCCTGTGCGCCAAATTCTTAACTCTTTGAAAATAAAGTTCTTTCGTTCGTTCGTTACTTATTAGTGGTATATTAGTAATAACGAAGAGCCAAGGATCCAGACCTCCAGGACGGCCCAGAGTCCGCTGGGAGGACAACATTAGACAATCTCTGACGGACGGAGGACTAGAATGGAACCAGGCCTGGAGGAAGACAGCCAATATGACAGCATGGCGCTCTCTCTTCCAAACATCTACACCTTACGGTAGAAGAGGAACGACTAAGTAAGTTAGTAATAACGACAAATGTTTTTTTTTTCCTCGCATGAGGTCGCATATTTTTTCCTCGCATGAGGTCGCATTGGCACCCGCCCCAAACCCGGCTCTGGTCAAGACCACATGTCCCAACACAAGAAGACCCAATGACAAAATGTGTCACTGTAGTGATCTTCTGTGTTCTCTTTTTTTTTTTTCCTCGCATGAGGTCGCATATTTTTTCCTCGCATGAGGTCGCATTGACACCCACCCCAAACCCGGCTCTGGTCAAGACCACATGTCCCAACACAAGAAGACCCAATGACAAAATGTGTCACTGTAGTGATCTTCTGTGTTCTCACTTTTTTTTTTCCCCGCATGAGGTCGCATATTTTTTCCTCGCTTTTTTTTTCCTCGCATGAGGTCGCATATTTTTTCCTCGCATGAGGTCGCATTGGCACCCACCCCAAACCCGGCTCTGGTCAAGACCACATGTCCCAACACAAGAAGACCCAATGACAAACTGTGTCACTGTAGTGATCCTCTGTGTTCTCACACAAGGGACCTAATGACACATGAATGTCACTGTACCGGTCCCTGTGTCTAGACACATGATCCTAGCCAATTTTTTTTTTTTCCTCGCATGAGGTCGCATATTTTTTCCTCGCATGAGGTCGCATTGTCCCCGCCCCAAACCCGGCTCTGGTCAAGACCACATGTCCTAACACAAGAAGACCCAATGACAAAATGTGTCACCTAGTGATCTTCTGTGTTCTCACACAAAGGACCTAATGACACATGAATGTCACTGTACCGGTCCCTGTGTCTAGACACATGATCCTATTTTTTTTCCCTCGCATGAGGTCGCATATTTTTTCCTCGCATGAGGTCGCATTGGCACCCACCGCAAACCCGGCTCTGGTCAAGACCACATGTCCCAACACAAGAAGACCCAATGACAAACTGTGTCACTGTAGTGATCCTCTGTGTTCTCACACAAGGGAGCTAATGACACATGAATGTCACTGTACCGGTCCCTGTGTCTAGACACATGATCCTAACCAAAGGCCGGATATTAGGGCGTTGGGTTTACCCAAAGCATTATTTATGCTTCAAGCAAGGTTTATATGAACGGTGATTTGGTTTTAGTCAAGTAAAAGAGTGTAGAAAAATGGTTTAGGAAATATGAATGGATTTGGATACAGACTATTTGTCTTAGTTGAAGGGAGATAAAATGAGTGAAGGGAGGCTTTGAGAAAAGGGAGGAAACTCCGCATATTACGGTTGGTGGATAAAAGTCTTGAATTAAGGTTAAGCAGATTTAGTCGGTTCTCAATTATGGTTGAGAAAATTAGCATCTAACGATTTTATAATAAGCTTTAAAGAAGAGAATATGGTGTTCAGTTAAAACGTCAAAGGGAGATAACGTGGAATTAAGTCCCTTGTAGGTTTTAGTGAGGTGAGGAAAAAATACACACGGGAATAGATTGAGAGAAGTCTAAAAATAACAGACGATAGTTCACTGAATTCGCTTACGTTGTAAAAGCGTGAGAAATTTTTTCCAGTGAGTGGAAATAAGGCCGACCAATCGTTTTAGCTGGTAAACAGGGACAGATCAGCTGGGCATTGACTAGAAGTCAAGGGGCAGAACAGTTTACGGCTCGCAAGTGTGCGGTCGTGTTTTTCTGAAGATGAAGAAACAAGAATGTTGTGCGGTTGCCACAAGTTTGATAAGATATGTAGAAGTTATCACAGATAGATTAGAAGTGACAAAGTAAACTCATAAGGTATATAGATAAGTTAGGATATGCTAGTACTAGGAAATTCGGAGGATGTGATAAAGATTAGTCAGAACAGTATGAGTAAACTAAGAAGTTTTCATAGAGAAAAATGCTACTTAAGAGAATTTGTTTTATAATGTCATTAGTGAGTGTATTCACAGGAGAGATTCAGGGAATCACCTGTAAGTATTGACTTTTTATGAATTATTATGCACTTTGATGAACATTTTCCTGACTCGCAGCAGAGAAATCACAAGACGATATGTTAGAAAAATGAGTAAATGAAATGGTACTGGGCGAGAAGTTTAAAGAAGAGAAGCAATGGAATGCCCAGGATGTACCAGAGGAATAGAGATACAAAGTACTTTGCATAAAGTTGATCAGGAGTTTTGAGGCAGATTGGGCAAAATGAAATAGAGCTTGAGGAAGCTAAATAAGTACTTTGAGATGAGATAGGCGCAAAGGGGATTAAATACCTACATACTTTTGAGATATAGAATGTATACTTGAGGTAACTATGATATGACTGCAGGTGTGCTCTATATGAAGAATAACCTGCATCTTTGAAATATATTTATATTACATGTAAATAAATAACCGTTTCTAAGAGAACAAACAAATGCTTGAGTTGATCCATGAAGGATTGTTGTTGAATGCCTGATCATCAATCACTATAATAAAATCACTGTACGATCATTCACGGAATAACAACCAAGAAGGGTACGAACGAGCCAAGGGTTGAAAGTAAGAAGGAAAGTAGTTCATCCAAGAATTGTCAACTCTGGCGGAGAGGGCCAGTACCAAACACTACTAACTTAAAACTTGGAAGATATACAAGGAGACTGGTATGAGTCACACAACTAGGCCTGCCATCTGCCACCTAGTAAAGATTAAGACGAGTGTTACGCACAAATAATTACTTTTTTCAAAGCCTTTGTATGATCATTTTTCGTATGTATGATCATTTTTTGACTGAAGTGTGTATTATGTTTTTTACAGTCAAAGGGACATAATCCGAGTTATCGAGACTACAATTTTTTAGGAGTTTGCCTTCTCTTGTATAGAGACACGTTCGGTCTATAATTTCTTGAACGAAGCGTGACCATATCTCCTTATTTGGTAGTATCAGTCAACTGTTGTAGATGCCTGAAACCTTTCTTAACGCTTCTGTTCATGACCATAAAAGGCGCGACTGTGTAAGACTTTTATCTCGAATGTTCTTAGAATCGTCTTATTGTGAACGGCGACTCAGAGATTGTCGCTCTGCGCATGTCTCGACTTGGTTTTCGTTTGTTGTTCCGCCCAGCTCGGGGAGTTTAGAAATGGTCTAAGTAGCGAGCAGACGCGACCTGCGTCTTGTGATTTTCTGAGGGAAATACATTGTCTTTGTGAGTTAGTTAGCTAACTAGACTATTTCCCAGTATTATTCAAGCCTGCCTGGAGGCATATGTTCATGGTTGATTTTCCGAAATAAGGTAATTCCTCTTGTATCGAACTTTATGCTATCATCTAGAGGTTCGTCATTTTGTCGCCTTTTTGCTCGCCTGTGTGATTCAAAATGGAGAGGTACTTTGACTAGGATTAAGTCACCGGTATCTTTATACCTGAACTAGTTATATATATATATGGGTCGCTCTAGACCAACAAGACTATTGTCTGTGTTCCAGGATTCGTTATATCAGAGATCACGTCCAAGTCAGATGGTTAGACTTAGGAAGGTTATAAAGGTCGAGCTGACCTGTAATCCATGTATGCTATTCACGTGCAGACAGTAAACGGACTTATTGTATACATCTGATCTGCTAGCATCAGGAAGGGAATAATTATTATTGTCTATGATCATTGAAGATCTGCAGCTGACACTGTTGCAGAAGTTATATATATTATTTATAAAGCTTCACGAACCAGAACTTTATGATATCTGTTTACCATACAACTATGGAGTATTGAATCCTACATGACTATCAGTTAATATGATTTTGAATGCTGCATTCGTTATACTGTGCTGATGATGACATAAATATCATGACTGTTTTGTGGCGTGCAATAAATGGTATAAAACTAAAGCGAAGTTACCATTTCTATGACTCTACACGTCATGTTGCCTGTGGTGTACCCTGTGAACTGTTCTACTGCAACACACACAGCAACATTCTAAATCAGAGAAGACACCTACATCTTGCACTTTAATACCAGGTGTCGATAGGGGTGGCAAGTTATCATTTCAGCTCAAATCCACCCTTATCAACGAGTTAGCGCTTATACACGTTTTACTAATTGGTGCCTTTGGACCAGTTCTCGGATCACCACCACACCCTCGGTTACACAAATGCATATTGTCTTTACGTGTAGAATATAACTATCATCACCAAGCACCATGCCTTCTAACGTAGATGATCATCTCTTCCAATGGTTTTTTGCCCCCGTGCTGTTTACCTTTTTTGTTGCTGACTTTTTTCTACGTTAAGATACCAAAATGTTCATTATCTTCTCTCTTTGTCGTCTTATATCTCCTGTTCCTTCAATAAATGATGCTGTCACAGTATACGCCAGCTTCATTCTTGTAATAACATGCCCAAAAAAAATTGAGTTACATCCTTCTAACGTGAGGGATAAGTTTTCTTTGCGCACTGGCTCTTTCGAGCCACCCTTATTACTCTTTTTTGCTGCGAATGATACAACCAGAACAGAACAGGTATCAGAAATATGACATTCAGTTTTTTATGCGCGTCAGCGCTCCCATATCGATTTACTGACGCGCATGGTCTTCGGCATTACTACCATAACCCTGCATCCGGTCTACGCCAGTTACTTATACCTCACACGATATCATTAAGAGAATGTCTTCAATGTTAACCTCATGCAGTCACGTCTGCAGGACTAAACGCACAGACCATACTGAAAATATGACATCATTGATTTTTTTGTTTAATTATGTTATTTTATGAAATGTCAGGAACGTAACGGACTGGCGTAGCAAGGTCGCGATTACTGTGTGTCCTCTAGAAGTTGGCTATTTAATTAGTTATTAAGATTGTTATCATGCACTTTGATTTGAGCTAGAGAGATTATGAAAGCATTGTTTGTTGTTTCACATGGATAGCGTGTTTACGGCAATTTACTTTTCCAAGACTCGTTTGGAAACTAAATAATGTGTTTAGCGTAAGTTTTGTCAAGACTCATTTGGAAACTAAAGAATGTGTTTAGCGTAAATTTATTCACCACTCATTTGGAAACTAAAGACAGTGTTTAGCGTTATTTTTTCAAGGCTCGTTTGGAAACTAACTAATGTTTTTAGCGTTATTTTTTTCAAGACTCGTTTGGAAAATAAATAACAAAGACATCGAAAGAAGCTAAATTAATTATTCTTCTTATATAAGATACAACAGACTTACAATTATCATACTCTGATATTGTCATATTTTTATAAAGTAAAAATGCTTTTTTCATGTTTTCATATTTCGATACTATAAGAAGGATGTTTTTTCATGTTTTGAGATAATAATAAGAGAGTTTGATGTCTACATGTTTTGATACAGTGAGAAGAATATTTGATGTTTCATATTTTGATGAAGTAAGAAATATGTTTTATGTTTTCATACTTTATCCAAAATAAGAAGAATATTCGGTGTTATCATATTTTGATAATGTGACGACATGAATTTGTTAACTTTATTTTTCAGTCTTGCATTCTTCTCTCTCTCTCTCTCTCTCTCTCTCTCTCTCTCTCTCTCTCTCTCTCTCTCTCTCTCTCTCTCTCTCTCTCTCTCTCTCTCTCTCTCTCTCTCTCTCTCTCTCTCTCTCTCTCTCTCTCTCTCTCTCTCTCTCTCTCTCTCTCTCTCTCTCTTCTCTCGGTTCCTGCATTCATTCATTTTCCGGTGTCTATTTCTCGACCACTTTCTCACGGCTAATTTCGCCCACTACCCCTATTATTCTGGGCGTAACTCTACCTCCATCCTGTTCTATATTTTCTTAACTTAAAAATTGAGCAAGATTGTCACTCATTCAAGGATCTAGTTATTGCGCTGTTAGAAAACGTAGCAAAGAAGGAATTAAGTTTGAGTTACCAACGAAATCGCACCGTAAGTTATGTTAATAGCGCATACGAGATATACTGTCTAGGCATCTCACAGCTGCCCCTCGAGCAAAGTGAACGATTAAGAAACGTAGACCTGAAATACAGGCTTTTTCGCAGCTTTCCACGAAGAAAATTCACATGTTAATTTACCAGCACCGCTACGTTGATCGTAGGGGGGGGGGCTCGGGGGGGTGGGGGTTAATGTCAGCTGAATGTCACACGCACGGAAAACGGAACGTTCAGGTAATCGTTTACTAATCTCCAAGTACGATGATGCAAGATGAATGTTATTACGTCTCAGGGGCGGGCATGATGAATGGATCTCTATGTAAAAAATGAATTTGCGAGCCATGCTAACATCACTTTTCATTTCAAAATCCCAGAGTAAACATCAACAACACTGATCAGCGCTATAATTTACCTAAGATCTAGATATGACTTCATTACTAAGAATAAGCTAAGTGATATCCATCTTTTAGTACCAGAAATAATCTCGGTGTTAGTATTTCCCCTAGTATTAGAAGTAAAGTTTAGTGCTTAAATAAAATTCAGTGTCAAGCATAAAATAGTGCTAGAATCATTGCATAATTCTGGTGGAAAATATGCCAGAAATTCAGCATGGGAGAGTGACATATAAACTGGTCAGAGTGTGTTAATTATTAAAATATATATAAAATATAATGACAAACTCTCACTGGATACAGAAATCGACAGCCGCATTGGCAAAGCTGCAGCTACCTTTGCCCGCCTCACATCGCGTGTTTGGGGAAACTCTAAACTCACAATGAAGACCAAAGCTGCGGTATATAATGCCTGCGTCACCAGCACACTCCTATATGGCAGCGAGACCTGGACGACCTATGCTAAGCAAGAAAGAAGGCTCAATACCTTCCATTTGCGGTGTCTACGCCGCATCCTCGGCATCTCGTGGAAAGATAAAGTGACAAATGTCGAGGTGTTGTCACGTGCTGGCCTTCAAAGTATGTATACGCTGCTTAGACAGCGCAGACTTCGCTGGCTTGGCCATGTTCGCCGCATGGAAGATGGTCGCATCCCAAAAGATATCTTCTACGGACAATTAGCAGATGGCAAGAGAACAGTTGGGCGACCACAGCTGAGGTTCAAAGATGTGTGCAAGAGAGATATGAGGGCACTGGACATGGATCCAGCAACATGGGAGGATGAAGCTGCCGATCGCACAAAGTGGCGATGCTATTTACGGCACCACCTCAGATTGGGCGAAGAGAGGCTCACACAAGAAGCAGAGGTGAGGAGAAAACGTCGAAAGGAGCACCAGGAAATTAAGCAGTTGAGGGCTGTCACCTCAGGGGCGCATTCCCATAGTCAGTTATGACTGAAGGGGCTATTATTATTATTATATATATATATATATATATATATATATATATATATATATATATATATATATATATATATATATATATATATATATATATATATATATATATTTGTATATATATATATATATATATATATATATATATATATATATATATATATATATATATATATATATATATATATATATATAGATATATATATGCATTTTGTATCTAATATGTTTTTATCTGTCATCTCCATTACTTATGTTTCTTCTCCACGGGTGTAAATACTCTGTTAGTGACATTATTAACGCCTGTGGACCTGTATCATGGTATAGCATTCACCTAACAATGTGGCTCTCTAGAAATATAACTCCTTGCTTATCGCTTGACGGACTGTTTATACTAACTTAACCCGACTGATAGCATGCAAAATATGCAAACAGTATGTAATGCTGAACTCGTTTTTATCCTTTATAAACCTCCACATATACGGAGATTTAACGGTCGCTGCACTGTGTCATGAAATAATCCTGTTTGGGAAGATCAATTAAACTTGTGCCAAGCCACATTCCTCAGCTGTGCGGAGCAAGGTTTAATGATGAATAAATCACACACGATACCAATATAACGCCTTGTATATGATGTTATGAAGAGAAAAAGTCATCATTTTCTGTGCCAAGCTGTCTAACTGTCATAGTAGACAGCCAATGATATACTGTAAAAGAATGCCAACGAGACCAAACCGTTTTGTCTAAGTCTTAAAGGGCTGAAATCCAACTTCATTGCTAATTCAATAAAATTCATTAATCAACTGAACGTGAAAGGGAAAGGAAATGAAGAAACTGATCACAGGAGAACTAATAAGGACATGAAGCAGAAGGGGCTCAAAAAAATTCGTCTCCGTTAAAAAGCGGGTTTCATAATAATTATTATATAATGTTGCATGTCTTTAAATTAGTAGTTAAAGTACTTGTGACAATGAATGAGTGTAAAAGGTGAAAGAAAATAAGGGCAGAATGTTATAAAGAATTGCGAGACCAATTCTTAAGCCTTTGAAAATAAATTCTGCTCGTTCGTTCTCTTGTTCATGAAACTCCTGTTGTCCTTTTTCTATTTAAAAAAAAAAATCCTTCTTCTGGTTTCTTCTCAGTGTTTCTTGTCGTCTATCTCTGTTCTTCTCCATGCAAATCTTATTAATTATCAGTTTCCCGTGCTTCTCCCGCTACCTTTCACTTTTTTCCATAATTCCACTAGCCTACTTTGTTTCAGTCTATTTACATTTCAAAATTCACCGCTTTCTCCTGCCTATTTTCTTCTTTCCTTATTCTCTACACTTCTTGTTCTCAATTTTCCCATCCAAATATGTCTAATCCCTCTCTCATCCTCTATATCTTATCTGATGTCCGCAAAATGAAGTTTTTCATCGTTATTACCGTGGAGTATCTTTTTATAGCCTATTCTTATTCAAATTTTCCTTCGCTATAGAAAGAGGATGAATTTTATGAACTTCATTTTCCAAAAAATGAACTTCAGACTTCTGGAGGCTTCACTTTTACCACAGCTATTAGATATAAGGGGAGATAAATTGTGATGGAATTGTTAGCAAGATGGGAGCACAACGGAAGGTATAAAGAGAGATGCACGGAAAATGGATGGAGGAGCGAGTGTATAGGAGTCCTAATCTGGTTTCAAATGTGTGAGAACACCCTGAAACCCCATGAGGCAGCGGCGGAGCTCGAATTTCCTCTCCTAAAATAGTCTAATCTTTGAGCAGGGTGTACTTTTGTGGCTCGGCACTTCATCTTTAAAGCCGTAAACAAAATTGTGTGGCCAAAGTTCAATGACTCTTTTGTGTGTTTTGATGTGGGGCAGAAATGAAAAAGACCACTGCGCCATTCCGAGAATATAAAATAGGTTTTGGTAAAGAAGTCGAAATACTGTCCACTCCCCCGGGATATACTAATCAATTAAGTGCAAAGAGCAATTAATTAATTCATTTATTTATGTTTGCGCATAATGGATCCTCAAGAATCCATCCTTCTGAGTGACTATGTGCATCTCATTCAAAAGACATCTGCATTCACATGTCATGAAATCTTGTACACACATTTAACGACAATTATGTTTCAGTTATTTCAACGTTTCCACGAGCATTTAACTGTCATTGTAATATTTTCATTTTAAATTGAATTTTTTATATTAAGTAGCTTTATTGCTTGACCTCTCTCTCTCTCTCTCTCTCTCTCTCTCTCTCTCTCTCTCTCTCTCTCTCTCTCTCTATCCCTCTCTCTATGTGCGTGAATGACTATGAGTAAATGTACTTGTGTATGCTCAGTTTCTGATTGTGATGATAATATTAATTAATCCTGTCTGAAGTTGTTAATATTTTAATTTGTAAAACGCTGAAAATTGTATTGCAGGGCAGAAATGTAAAAAGGCAATTATGCCTATTTCTTTACCCTGATGAAATAAAGATTTCGTTCGTTCGTTCGTTTATTGAGCCAGCAAGATGGCCACCTTGCAAGAACCTTGAACCAAAGCAGTCACGTGCTCTTGCAGCGGTGTATTATGTATCAATTTGTCTTACATGATGAGGTTGTCAGCGCCATGAACAATGTTTCATATTATTCGCCTTTTACGACATGTGTGAGGGAAACGTAGTCCAGTTCTTTCAGAAATCCACAGAAACCGACACTGGCACTAACAATAATTTTAACAGAATTTCAGGGAGTCATTGAAATACGCAAAAGATAATGCGGCAAAAGATAATACCATATACTGCCGTAGGGTAGTGAACTTTTAGAGGCTTACCAAACTAGGTCCAGCTTCAGGAAGTTGGATGACCAGTTTTGTTCCTCGCTGCCTTTGCCTTCCCTAACTCAAGAGCAGAGTCAAGCACCAATTTACAGCTGGGTAGACAGGAGCGAAATAAGTAGGAAAGTTTATTTTCCTAAACAGAGTTCTCAGTGTAGCGTAAGGTTTTTTAAGGTGTGATGATAGTGTTGGAGAAGGAATGGAATAATGTATTACTTTCCAGAATGTGTGAGGTTCCAGTGACAGAGAAGTACACTGGTATCACTCGATAGTCACGGCTGCGAAAGTATCTGGAACTGAAATAGAACAGTCAGACCTTACTGTGCCACCCTGCTGTATGACTACTAGTGTTAACAATTCAACAAACTCAACTTCAACTTTAGTGAATGAATAAAGCTGTTGAATACAATTAATATATCCTCTTTATTTACTTCTCTCAAAATGTTGTAATGAATGGTGAGTGTTGGAAGATGGTGTAAATGGAGAAGTATATTTACAGCTGATGATTTTACATTACATTTATATATAACTTAATAAAACAATATTGGATATTCAAATTGAATTCTTTAACTAAAGTCTTCCACAAGTTTTGTGGCACTAGTCTTTAACTATCCTGGAAATTTCCTGAACGCATCGACAAAATGTTTCTTCTGACTGCTCACATAGATCACTGGAATGAGTCTTGTACTATTCATCTTTTTGAACTATTGTAGTGACACACTTCTCTCTTGCTGAAAGTCTGGTCCGTTAGCCCACCCAATGACTGAGGGGGACTAACGGTCTGTAAAGCTTCAACCACTGTGCTGCATTATAGGAAGCGGGATTGAATAAATGAGGACTTCAGCTCGAAGACTCAAATATGAACCTGGAACAAAGAGTAACGTGTGGCTATTCTGTTGCATGGAGCACACATATTCCCTATCGTTCACGAGGCGAGTTTGTCTCAGTGTATGTGTATTGGATGAATGATACATGGTTCAGTACAAGTCAGATATAGCATGACAAGACAAGTGTCTGCTTGCAGAACATTTTAAAATAATATAGTACATGAATAAATCAAATAAAATGAGTACATGGGTACGATGCAACCTTTGCCTTCCACACAATACAGGCCAAGTCAGTGATGTACTTGCTGGTAGGTTATAGTTTCCCAGACAAGGACTAGCATGGTTATACAGTCCTGACAAGGACTGGTTAGGTTAGTGTTACCAATAGATTACTGGGGACAATGAAGATAGAGATGTATATATATAGGAAGATATTTATTTGTTTGTATACTTGTTATGTTTGGAAATATTTGGTAATAATATTATGAGTCTGAGATTAGAACTCTAGTCATACGGCGAATACCCTTATGGGTATGGAAAACCCAAAGACATTATAGGAGCATATGCACGGAACTTTCATTTGTAGTGAGGATATCTTTTGGATGAACACCGCTCACTGGGACCGGCGCCATTTTGAATCCCACTGTTGGTCTGTTTGAATTATCAATCGGAGAACGGAGATATCTTATTACCTGATGGCGATACCAGGACCTACATTGTATTGAAGTCTACTCTTTGTTATTTGAGATTGTCAACCTTAAAAGAAAGACCCTGTTGAAGCTAAAGCCTAAAAGACTTAGCCCGAAAGACGTAGTCAGCAGAGGGTCTGTAAGGGAGCATTGTGATGACCATTATTATTGTTAACTCAAACTGATGCGACTAGTCAGTGGAGGTATGAGACGATAGACTATCATAACTATATATATTTGCTCCTATCGTCCGATTATATTTACATGCTATGAGATTGCCAAATTGCTGTCGCCACCCATTTGTCAAGTATCCAGTGATTTGTTGTGTCAACCTGTTCCAATGACTGTTAACCGTGCTGTCAGAGTGTGTATCATTAAACTGTCTAAAACGTCTACAGTAGTTCCAATTATCATTGACTTCCAGCCGTGAGGGTATGAGTGCATTATTACCAACTTGTCAACTCTACAGAACCATTTATGCATTCGCGTGTTGACACTCATACTAACACTCATTGTCAACAATACATTCTTGTCGGGGCCTCATTCCGTTCCGGGACAAGGTGACCTATATGACCAACACTGTGCCGGGTTTGAGTTGACCACTTAATCTCACCAAGCCCTTATTAACGTGGTGACCTAAAAAAGGAGTATTATCAACGTGGTGGCCAGTATGGGGAACGAACCCACGACATTCGCGTTATCAGAACGAAGACAGAGGACCATAATATAACTAAGATACTTAACATCTCTATTCCTAAGACTAAAAAGCAAGTGCGAAGTCTCTTAGGTCTTATTCAATTTTATGGAAGATTTATTCCGAATCTATCCTCTATCATGGCACCTCTTTCTACACTACTAAAGAAAGGGTCGCCTAATATGGTCCACTGGTCACAGGAATGCAATTCCTCTTTGGATAAGATTAAAAATTTGTTTTCAACACCACTTATTTTAGTGTTACCTACTACAGATAAGACATTTGTTCTTCGTAGTGACGCTTCATCCACTGGGATTGGAGCGGCACTAATGCAAGAGTACTCTGGAACTCTGCATCCTGTAATGTATATCTCCAGAAAACTTAATGCTGCAGAAAGGAATTATTCGGTTTTAGACCGTGAACTATTGGCTATGGTATGGTCAATTCTCAAACTACAAAGATTCCTTCTAGGCGCACATTTCATAGTAGAAACCGACCAGAAAGCTCTTACAGCTATACAGAGTAAGAATTTGAAGAGCTCGAGTTCTACTCGATATGCAATTGCTCTTCAACCTTTTCATTTCTCAGTACGAGCTATCCGTGGATCAGATAATGTGATGGCAGACATTTTGTCTAGATGCCCACATGATTCCACCTAACTGTTAGGCCTTGGATTTCTTAACACATCTAAGTCTATACCAGTTCTTTCTCTATATCAAGATAGATACACATTGTAATTTGTAATATAGTGATTGTATCACTACTATCACTACGCTCATTGATATATATTCACCGCTGTTCTTTGATGATATTTCTTCTTTGTCAATCATGTACTTATAATGCTTAAATATGAAATTGTTATATGCATTGTGTTGTTACCAGCATTGTGGTATACGTTGGTGGCACCTCCCTGGAAATATTTATACTTAAGAGAAATGCTTTCTCTGAGATGTTGAGATATATTCTCACGAGTCGATCTATGACTTTACCTTAATTTGATATTATAAATTACTCTTATTAGTCATCTGCGCATTATTCGTGCGTTGTGAGCCTATTGTATGTTGCTCTCAGATGAAAAAAAAAATTTCATTTTTTTTCCCGGGTGTTGCAATAGTCTCTTACCAACAGATTACTGGGGACAATGAAGATAGCGATGTATATATATAGGAAGATATTTATTTGTTTGTATACTTGTTATGTTTGGAAATATTTGGTAATAATATTTTGAGTCTGAGATTAGAACTCTAGTCAAAGGGCGAATACTCATTTTTTGCTTCGAGTGAAAGTAAATATATAGTCGCCCCACTTGAATATAGTAGAAAGGTTAACATTTGCGCATGCCCAATGAGACGATTAGTCGTCGTTGGGGCTTCCGTGATGACGGACGGATCTTGAAGGCTGTCGGACATATGATAATCCGAAGTTTTTGACCATTGTGATTGATTCTGGGGAAGAGAGGAGTTTTCTCTCAGTATACTATGATGGTCGATACTTCTCCCAGAATATATATGTTAGTGTGCTAGTTACTAGTATTTCCTGAACTTAAGGTAAAGAAGAAACATTTTCTAAAACTTTACCTAGGCCTAACGACGCCATAGATGTTATATCATCTATCTATATATTTGATGGATCGTATGTAGACGATTCCTGTTTTAGCAGCACTATGAGTGGGACATATGTAACATTCCTTATGGGTATGGAAAACCCAAAGACATTAGATGAGCAAATGAAAGGAACTTTCATTTGTAGTGAGGATATCTTTTGGATGAACACCGCTCACTGGGACCGGCGCCATTTTGAATCCCACTGTTGGTCTGTTTGAATTGTCAATCGGAGAACGGAGATATCTTATTACCTGATGGCGATACCAGGACCTACATTGTATTGAAGTCTACTCTTTGTTATTTGAGATTGTCAACCTTAAAAGAAAGACCCTGTTGAAGCTAAAGCCTAAAAGACTTAGCCTGAAAGACGTAGTCAGCAGAGGGTCTGTAAGGGAGCATTGTGATGACCATTATTATTGTTAACTCAAACTGATGCGACTAGTCAGTGGAGGTATGAGACGATAGACTATCATAACTATATATATTTGCTCCTATCGTCCGATTATATTTACATGCTACGAGATTGCCAAATTGCTGTTGCCACCCATTTGTCAAGTATCCAATGATTTGTTGTGTCAACCTGTTCCAATGACTGTTAACCGTGCTGTCAGAGTGTGTATCATTAAACTGTCTAAAACGTCTATAGTAGTTCCAGTTATCATTGACTTCCAGCCGTGAGGGTATGAGTGCATTATTACCAACTTGTCAACTCTACAGAACCATTTATGCATTCGCGTGTTGACACTCATACTAACACTCATTGTCAACAATACATTCTTGTCGGGGCCTCATTACGTTCCGGGACAAGGTGACCTATATGACCAACACTGTGCCGGGTTTGAGTTGACCACTTAATCTCACCAAGCCCTTATTAACGTGGTGACCTAAAAAAGGAGTATTATCAGTTAGCCCTGACAAGGAATGTGGAGCATATATTGCGGGTTTCAATCTTCATCAAGCATACCCTTATAGACACATGTTAGGTTTGATAGACTCAATTTTTAAACAAAGCCTGAAATAAAATGATATTTTTCATACAAATATATTTAGTAATCCTACATACACTTTAGAATCGATATAAGCTCAGTGTAGGACTGGTTTGTAGTGAAGTATGTCTACACTGCATTCAGATAGGACAGTATTAGTCTTGGCAGTTACTTTTCTTCCTCATGCTCTCACTCTGATGGTTGGGTGTTAGTGTGTGTTTGTGAATGTTATTGTGTTGTATGTTTTTAAACCTAGTGGTGCTTCTTTATATAGTGCGAGCGCGGGCGTATCGGAGAGCTTCCTTGGTGTGGTACAGTTTTGTCCTCAAGAATCCATCCTTCTGAGTGACTATGGGCATATATCCTACCGATTGTTCCTCCACACTAAACACTTCTATCTGTCCCTTTCTTATACTCCTACTTTTATTTTCCTGATTGGGAGCGTCCATTTCATATTTTAATCGAAATCAGTTAAGGCATGTAGTAATTAGGATTTTCTAAAGTCTCTTTTGATAGTACTTGATACGATGACCAAGGAAAATCTTAAATTTCTCTAATACTACTTACGTCTTCGCCTTCCATATATATACATATCCTTTCAAGACTTCCCTCACTTTCAACCGTATTATACAGTGCATGCGCTTGTAGCTTTTAATTTTAATTTTCTTTCCCGCAGATACGATTTTCAGTATCGCCATGTTTTTGCTCCTCCTTACAACACTTTCCCTTAACGAACTGGATCTGCTTTGGCTAATATTTGCTGCCTTGCGTTAACCCTCAAAGCAAAAAACAAAAAAAATTCCACGCCGTGTTACACCGTAGTATACTGCGTTCCGTCTTGCTTTCACGAAACGAGACATGTGTTGACAAATTATGCCACACTCAGTTTATGATTTGAGACACACCATTATGTTGTTTTTAAAATAAAGTAAAGGATCCGGTTACACGCTCATTGAGGCGTACTGTGAATATGGTGTTAGGCCCATATTTTCTTGACCATTGACACACTAGGGGTGATGTGGTCAGCATCCCGCCGGCCGCCCTAACCTTCCCAGAGTTACTATGGTACCCAGTTCATGCGGCTGGATCGACCCCGTAACCGTTTGCGATCTAAAAAATCCCACCTCAACTGGGGATTGAACCATGGACCACCGAGCAAGGAAGCCAGTATGTTGTGAAGACCACGAATGAATTGTTTTGTCAAATTGCTAAGATATGGTAAAAAGTGTCTTCACAAGAAAATAAGCAATAACACAAGAACATTGGAAAGATCAGCTAAAGAAATACAAAGTGATTGAAAAGTTACCTCATAGTTTTAAAATGTTAATTCTTTACTCCAATCAAACTAATTTTCATAAAATGAACGTAACAATAAAGACAGTTACCTGGCATTGTGTTATAATTATGATGATATGACACATTAATATTACAACACAGTGTAAGATCATATGATCGATCTACACATGATTTCACAGTGACTAGTTTTTGTTGTCATTTATAGCTCAATGAATAAATAAGTAAATAAATAAATAAAGGTAATTAAAAGGATTCAACTAGCCTCAACTGACTACTGCTTTCTTTGAGAACATGTGTCACCGGGTGACCAACTACTATGATTATAGCATAATTCGTGCTAATTGTTAGGAAGAATAGTCACAAGGTTTTATGGAAATAGATTTAAGATAGGCGAGTATCAGATTGAATCTAGAACTAAGTAAATCGGAATAGCCGAAATACTTCCATCGGGAGACCTATAAAATAAATAGGGTAATATTAAGCCGCCCAACCAAAAGGCTGGAAAAGCCGCACTATTTTAAGGAGAAGGCAAACTTCGGGATGATAAGGCAGTTGATCTCAAAATGCCGGTGTGTATAGATGTACAACCGTAGATCTTGAAGTTTTCAAGACATCGACTCGATAAAGATAATATTACTTAAATGTGTGGGAAATTCTTTGAGGCTGTAAGTAGAACTTCAAGTGACTTATTTAACAGTGCAGAAAAATACAGTAGTTACAAAAGGTCACGAGATTCAGAGCTCAAAACACGGTGTTATTATTTTGGCCCGTGTGATAGGAAAGGGAAAGAACTGAGATATGACTAAGTAGGAATAATTTATGAGTAGTAAGACGTCACAAAAACACGGGAAATCAGTGTCTGAAGTGGAAGAGTTGGGGTCACTCTTACAATGGTCGTCAGCGTGTGAACAGGTTAGAAATTAGACTAACCGTAGGACCATCTGAAACTTAGTGGACAGCTCAAGTATCACTGTGTTATGATACCGCTGCATTTCGCAGAAAGGGAAAGATGTTCCCATGACAATTAAAGTTCAAGTCGAGCTGTATCCAAGTGTATTATCAGCAGTTTTATTCAAGTAAACATGGTATGTAAACTCTCGAATAATTAGTCAAAGGGCAAGTGATCGAAGACAGGTGTTCGAAGTAGTGGTCCAGTTCGGACATATGAAGCATACTTTATAAGACAGCAGTGGTATAGAATAAATATCCAGCACTGGTGGTAATCCAGATTAGTACTTCAAAACCATACTGCATTTATTGTGAACAGCACATTAAGAAGTAGTGTATAGTAGACAGCATCAGAAGTGAAGGGTGTTCAGTATTCAACGTAGATCAAGAGTTTGTCAAGTAGTCCATGAACAGTGAGTTACATGATGTGTGGAGAACAATGTAGAAGTCTCATGTATGCTATTACCATTTATAATCAGGCACAGGGATGCCAGCTGTGAATATGTTCTTAGTCAACAATAAAGAGTTTTGTTGATCAGCGACTAGTCGATCAGTTATTTCAGTTGGCATAATGGTTTGAACATTAACTACCACTCATCAATCACATAAACCAGGCAGGCAGAAATTGAGTAGATATTCAAGAACTGACGAGTGCACGTCTAGTCAAGAACACACACAAACAAGGGTCAACGTAACAACAACTACACAAGAACAGAACCTGGGTTGAAACTATCACACGTTAAATTCGTTTTGGTGCCAGTGACCACTTGTGGGAAGATTACGTGTGTAACAAGGCAGTGTACTTATCAAAACGCAGGCTACTGAAAAAAAAAACAACGTCGAGATCAACGAAGCGTGAACTCAAGGTAACGGTGAAGAAAACAAGACAGTTACGTGCCGAGACATATGAAGAGCAGCCGAGCGTGACAAGGTCAACGAAAGAAACCAAGTCAAATGTGACGAAGATACATTCTTTTTACAACTTAATTCCACAGTCGGGAACGGGTCAAGCATCATCACAACAGAGTGATCCTTCTATGAACAGTGTAGCAAGTATCAACAACAGCCGCTCATAACACAGACGACAACAAGGAAGAAAGAACGAAACAAAAACAGTGTGCACACTCAAGTCAACAGTCCAGTAAAGACACATTCATCAGGAAACAACGTCCGGATACAGTGTAGTTAGTTAGTTATAATTAAGTAGTATTATTGTTTATGTATAACTTTGAACTTATTTATGTATTATAATTTCCTTCATATTTTTAGTATAGAGATTTGCTATGAATAGCAATTAGTTTGTTACAATACCAAGATAATTAACCGGAGAATTTTTTTTCAGAGCCCCAAGAAGTCCCACTAACATAAATTTTTTGGTTTTCAGGACTAAAATGGAACAAGGAACAGAAATTGTAGCAGGCGTCTTAACTCTTTCATTCCAGAGTTATTTAGCACGCTGTGCCAGACTTTTTTGTGGGCAGAATTTTATAGAGTGAAGTGTTCATCTTTCAGTCTAAATTTTTTGTGTGAATTTTCCTTTGAACATGTACTTATTATATACCAAACTGTAGGGAAATTGATAGAGAATTGTAATATATAATGTCTTTGGTAGTATTAACACAAGTATACTCGGTATACTTAAAACATTTTGCATGTAAATTTGAAAAACGCTAAAAAGTTGACTGTAGAATACGATTTTACCAAAGACAAATTACTGTTGTAGACAATAAAACTTTCTTTTTAGTCTTCAAACATCAAGTTAATCCATATACAAAGTAAAAAAAAAGCATGCTTATGGCCACAATTAGTGCATTTAATGTTATTCACGCCAGTTTTTCTGTGGTCCTTTGTAAGAAAAAAATAAATTATGCAATCGTGCATTACGTAATTTTCAAACAAATAAAGAAGAATAACGTCATATAAAAACTTTTTTACTGTTATTTAATGTTTTAATAGTATCCCTAGCTTCATCTTCTACCAAGAACTAGTGATTAGATGTTACGGTAGGTCTAGTTTTGTTGCTTTTTGATCGGCCAGAATATGACTACGCCCACTCATCAACTAAATCTAGTATGTCTAGCTTTTCTGCACAGATTCCGTATTTTGACAACAAACTGTGACTACTAAACAATCATCATCAATGTCAGCAATATTTCAAAGTAGTTTGACACAGTTATTTGCTTAGGAGACTTAGAAAATGTAAATATAAATCCTGACATCTTTCTCTAGCAATAACAACGAAAAACGCAAACACGCAAATCTTCACAAAAATTGTGATAATAACGTCAAAACACGCACATGTGCTTATTAACTACAGTCAAATTAGTTGCTTAAATAGTAGCGGAAGTCACTCTACGAGTTTTAATATATGAACTGCATAAAACGGACGATTGTTAGGGTTTATTCGTGATAAACTAAAAACCACGCTGTGAGCGTTGCTCTGGCACGGCGCGTTGAATTTTGCAACGCTCAGAGCGTTGGTCTGGAGTCAAAGAGTTAAGCCAGCTATCTGAGACATTGAATAAGTTAGATAAAAATAGCAAACTGACCAATGTAAAAGGTAATGTTGACACGTTTTCAGGTAAATGTACTGAATGTAAGACCTGGCTCTTACAAATAGAGAGATATTCGTTATCAGTTCAGGCCTCAGACAATGAAAAGAGATTGTTAGCTTTTCTTACCAGCACACATTTAGTGGCCGATTTCATTAGAAGAAGGTTAGACACAGTGCCGGAGGAATCATGGCAAGATTTCAAACATGAATTGGTGAAGAGATATGGAGAATTACAAGATATACACCTAGGATGGCAGAAACTTAGAAAGATAAAACAAAGCAAAGAAGAAACGATACAGATGTACACTGACAGAATGTTTAACATCATTGAAGATGTATTTCCAGCTGAAACGATAGACAGACAAGGAATGGAAGACCAATTGATCGGTATCTTCGTAGACGGATTATATAGTGATGCCATCAAACTCCACTTAATAAGGAAAGATCATAAGACGTTAAAAGACACTATGGCTTCTGCCATTGCAGAGGAAAACATAAGGAGAAGATTTGAGTTGAGAGTAGAACAGGCAAGGTTTGATGAAGAAGAACCTATGGAAGTTGATAATGTTCATCGATCAAATAGTGATGGAAGAAGACAACAAACAGGTAGCAGACTGTTGCAGGACATGGAATGTTACAATTGCCACCAGCGGGGACACAGAGCTAGCGTGTGTACATGGAGACCACCACGCAGGTATCAAAGCAGTAGGGCTACACATATTGGTAGTTATCATGGTCCGCGACAGGCTATGTGTAGGGACAGGGACGACACATGGTGTCAACCTCAATACACCCGTACACAAGGAGAACACTCATGCACGCATCGCACGAGGGCTTTCGAGACGCCTCGGTACAGTAGATACAGTTGTCAGGGAAAAGGCAGACCTACTCACATGAGGGAGACTGACATGGGTAGGATGAATAATAGGTCTCAGGAGAATAAACAGGTACCTATGGGAAAGAAACCAAGGATATGGAAACAGAATGGAGATATATCAACTGTGCACGAAACGTACCATACAGATCCGAGTTCGTGTTTAATAACAATAGGTGACAGAAAAATCAGAAGTCTCTTGGACTCAGGCGCTAGTGTTAGCTTATTAAGATTTGGGTTGTATAAACAGCTACGTCAGCCACCAAAATTGGAAAAAACAGGCATGCAACTCACGTCAGTGTCAGGTGAAAGGTTAAAGGTGATGGGAATGTCAACGCTACGGTTTAACATTGGAACGAAGTCATTGATGCAAACTTTTGTTATAGTGAAAGGTATGTCACGGAATTGCATATTAGGCAGGGATTTTATGAAGAAATACAGCGTAAGATTGTATTTTGACATACAAAAGTTAAGGATTCAAGACGAATACATCGACATGCAGGATGATATGCATATCGCATCAGTGATAAGATTGCAAAAGCCGATTACTTTACGTCCGAATACGGTGAACATAGTCACAGGAAAAATTAAGAGGTCACCATATTATAAAATTGGACAGACGGTCAGAACAGTGGAATTCCAGGATGCAGACATAGCCGATGAACCGTGCATAAACATGACGGAGGGAATAGTAGTGATAGGAAATAGGTCTCAATTTCCAGTTATGCTACTCAACACAGCAGCAAAGCATGTCACGATACCAAGAGGATTCATTGTGGGGAGAGTACAACACATGTCACACACTGAAGGCAGCAGACAAGGACAGGATAAATACAACGAAAGGAAAGATAGACATAGTGGTATCCGAGATAGGAAAACATACACTAGGAGGGGTAGCCAACAGTTAAGACGGGATTATATGAATACCAGTAATTGTCTAGCGTGTAGAGAACAGGAACGCATGTGGAGGGAAAGAAGATGGAGCCATAGAAACAACAATCGCAGAGAATACAGGGAAAGAGACACCAGATGGACAAACAATTGTCACAGACCGTATTATACATACTATCAAGTACATAGGATAGAAATGGTTCAAGGAAGGAGTCGACAACCTTGCTTCAGAGATAGACATACGGATAGGAAGTTATATGATACTGGAAGCAGTCAACAAAGAGATAGAATGCAGGGACGAAATATACAACAGAACAGAATGAAGGATAGTATGAAGGAGATTAAGTCACAGATAAGAACAGACCCCAAAAACAAATGAAGATTACATGACTTTATCACGAAACATCATGATGTATTTGCGCTGAGTGACATGGAGCTAGGGAGAACAAACACAGTCCAGATGGAAATAGAAACAACGACGGACAAGCCTATTAGCATGAAACCATATTGTACGCCACTAAAGAACAGACAAGTAGTAGAACGGGCGATACAAGACATGTTACAGGCGGGAATAATCGAAAGGTCCAGGTCAGAGTGGGCATCACCGATAGTCATTGTTGAGAAGAAAGACGGAACCAACAGATTTTGTTGCGACTACCGGGCGTTAAACAAGATTACAAAAACGATATCGTATCAGATGCCTAGAATAGATGACATATTGGCAACACTGGGGAAGTCACAATGGTTTACAACTTTAGATGCGAGGTCAGGATTCTGGTGCATCCCAATGTCACCTGACGCTAAAAGGAAGAGCACATTTTGCACACACGTCGGAACGTTTTCTTGGAACGTGATGCCTTTTGGATTGAAGGGAAGCCCGACGACATATATGGCGTTAATGAACGAAGTACTTCAAGGGATGCAAGCATTCGCTACAGCATACATTGATGATATACTGGTACATACGACGGGGTCGATGGAAGATCATCTATGCCATGTAGAGAAAGTATTTAATAGATTACGACATCACAATGTGAAACTCAAGCTGAGCAAATGCAACTTCTTACAGCAAGAGATTAAATACTTAGGGTTTGTAATCAATAGGAAAGGGGTTGACCAGATGAAGAGAAAGTACGAGCCATCAGACAAATGCCAGCACCAACAAATGTCCGCCAAACTAGGGGATTCTTAGGAACATGTGGGTATTTTCGGAACCATATCGTAAATTTTTCACAAGCAGCGGAACCTTTGATAAGCCTCACAAGGAAATTTGCCAGGTTCAAATGGACACAAGACTGCCAGAGAGCTTTCGAGTACCTCAAGAACGCATTAACAGAAATCCCATATCTAGCACATCCAGACCCGAATAGAGAAATGATATTGTATACTGATGCGTCAGATACAGCGATAGGGGCATGCTTAGTACAACCGGCAAAGGAAGATGAGGAACCGGTTTTGAAGAACGTGAGAAACGAGAAACCGCTAGTATTTCTATCACATGCGCTGAGCAAAACGCAGCGGAAATGGCCTACCATAGAGAAAGAGGCGTTTGCCATCCACTATTCAGTGCAGAAATTGGATTTTTACCTAAGAGGGATGCCATTTACGGTTAAAACAGACCATCAGCCACTAGTGACATGGTTAACTAAAGCGAAAGATCAGCCAAGGAAATTGCAAACGTGGGCGTTGAACTTACAAAGCTATAACATGAAAATAGAATACATCAAAGGTACCCACAATACGTGCGCGGATCTATTGTCAAGAATACCATACCAGAATGAGATGACAATAGAAGGGGATGATACGCCGGAGATAGATGATCGTTTCAAACAGATCAACATAATAAATTCCAATAGAATGGAGACACAGTCAATATCAGGAACGGATGAGGATCAATCAGAAGAAGATCCACAACTGGGAGTTATCGACTTCAAGAAGGAGCAGGACAAAGATCCAGAGATTAGGCGGATGAAAAGGAAAATATGGAACGAAGATAAAGAGGCAAAGAACTTTAGGATAAACCCTCTGGACAATGTAACGGAATACATTAACCCGAAAGGAGATGGTTTGCCGAAGAAATATATTCCAAAACATCTTGTAAGAAAAGTACTCAAAGCTTATCATGACAATAACGGTCATATGGGGAGGGACAAAACGTTGGACGTCATTAAAAAGAGATATTATTGGCACATGATGAATAGTGATATAGTATCTTATGTGGACCAGTGCATCACATGTAAAACACGGAACTTGAGAGCATTGAAGTATCCCACACAAGAGATGGATACGCCGCATTATACAATGGAGAAGATCAGCATGGACATATCTGGACCTTATCCAACAACATTAATGGGGAATAAATACATACTACATATAATGGATATGCTATCAGGTTGGCCAGAATCTTATCCACTCAGCGAAGCTACGGCTAACAACATATTGCAAATTATAACTAGGGAATTTATCCCTCGACACGGATGTCCTTTATCCATACTTACGGACAATGGCAAGGTGTTTACAGGAACAGAGTTCCAGAAATTTGTAGATCAGTGGAACATTAAACATATTAGAACTTCTGTTTATCGGCCCCAGGGAAATGGAAAGAACGAACGCCTCCATTTCACCTTACATAACATCATAGCGAAGGAAGTAGAAGGAAAACCGCAATATTGGGATCTGTATTTACCGCAGGCACTAGAAGTAGTCCGTATGAACACTAGTGAAACTACAAAAATGTCGCTGTTTTATATGATGTACGGCAGGGAACCAGTGATGCCTATGGACACTATACTGCAGCCAAGGAGGAAATATATGGGAGAGGACCCCATGGAAATACTAGTCCGGGAAAAGCACAGAGCACACACCTTAGCACAAAGGAATATCAAGAAAGATTTTGAAAGGAGGCAAAGGAATGCGAATAAAAATGCAGTTGCACAGGAATTCAAGCCGGGAGACATAGTGTTCTATAGGAAACACGTTAGGAGTGGAAAACTAGACCAGAACTGGATTCCGAATTGGCAGGTATTACGACGCCTTTCAGAAACAACATATCAAATATGGAAACAAGATCAAAATAAAACCATCAAGGCGCATGTGCAACATCTAAGGTTACAAACACAGAAACCTATAGACATACCACCGCAGGAACAGAACAAGAGGAAGACCCATTATGTAGTGGTACCAGAAGACACAGATGAGGCTACATCAGAAGAAAGTTCTCCAGAAGAGTCATACAGACCAAGAGCAGGTGGAAGTCGTATAGTCACTAGAGCGGAGATACATACACAACCTAAAAACCCAAACCAAAGATCTGGAATTTTGAACGATTTACAAAACAAACAGGAGAGAGGAAGAGAGAAAGATGGGGAGGACAAACAGGATACAGAGAGGAATAGACAGAGAAAACAGACAGAGGTGGAAATAGAGGAAGAAGAGGAGATGGAACACAATACACAAACAGACGATCAGGAGGACAGGACAAGAGACATTAGACGTGGGAAGAAGAGATATTATACGTCATCCGACGATTCGTCAGAATACAATATGCCACTCGCGAAGATAAGAAATACAGCACAAATGCAAGTACGTCCGAAGTGGAGAGGCAGATACAGGGAAATACAAGAGGACGATAGACCGACACGAGGAAAGGGTCGGAAAACGATTAATTATGTACAAAATAGGAGCAGGCAGAGAAGGACTCCAGAAGAGGTATTGATGTCAAGTGACTCAGACAGTACGTCGTCTGAGGAGAGTGACGAGTGTCACAGACATAGCAAACGGAGATTCCATAGAAGAGAGATAGTGGAAGGGAGTACACCAAAGACGAAGAGATGTTGGTCGTCTTCAGATAATTCATCAGATTATAGAAGACGCCTCGAAAAGTTGAGACAAGTAGAACAGGTGGATGTGAGATCGAAGAGTAGAGATACCATGGAGGCAAGTAGGGAGACGGGTCGAAGAGAATACCGACCCCAGACTAGAGCCAGCAAGGAAAATAGGAGAGATAATGGTATAGAAAGAAGAGGTAAAACAGATCGAGGGGATTTCCGATCTAAGAGCCGAGATAGGCTGAGAAATAGAAGTGATGATAGAAGAGATACGGGTCGAAGGAAATACCGATCCAAGAGTCCAGAGGGACTAGATACACAGAGAAATAGAACACATACGGATCGACGTGGTTACCGATCCAAGAGCCGAGAGGTTAATAATGATAGTAAAAGGACGAATAAGGATCGAAGGAGATACCGATCTAGTAATAGAGAGGAGTCAAAGACGAGAGATAAGGATGGAGAAGGTACAAGTAGAGGTCGAGGCAGCGACGAGTTAAAGAGTAGAGAACCTGAGGGAAACTCAGGGAAAATGAGAGTTGAAACAGTAGAAGAGAAACCGAAGCAAATGGTTGAAGAAGTAAGGAGTAGAGAGGTTGAGAGAAATTCTGGAGATACGAGACATATAGAGGTAGAAAGGAAGCAAAGTGTTGACGAGGTTAGAAGAGTAGAGGAGCCCAGTCAGGCGGGCGGCGAATTACAAAATAAGGGAGAAATAAAGGAGGCACAAGGAGTTGAAAAACAACAGTTAGCATTGGAGATGCTTAAATTGCTCATGAAATAAGTGAGTAGAGAGTAGCAGGAGGATATGAGAGGAGAGGCATAGCATAACATATACGGTATAAGATGCCGGCGGTTGCTAGTCTTAAGGAGACAAGTATGATTGGTCTATACCGCACATATGAGGTAAACTGAGTACACCTGACCAATAGGGTACTGCAGTATAGGAGGAGATGAGTAAGAGAGAGGTAAGAGGTAGATTTGAAGCCAGGGTAGTATGGGCGAAATTATAGGAAAAGCCGTGGTGACGACGGTAGGAATAATGAAGATAGAGATATGGAGAAATAAGTGATGGGGAGCAATATTTGAAGATGAATAGAGTGTATAATTGAGAAATTGGAGAGTACAGTTCCAATGAGGGAACGAGAGGTAGAGGAGATAAGGGTGAGAAGGAGAGAAGTAGAAAATTGCAGCGGGAGTCTAGTTGTGGGGAAACTAGATGCAATCAGTTTACACTGAACATATAAGAAGCTGAGTAGATCTGAATGATAGACTACTGCAGTAGAGAGAGAATAATTAAGACTCGAGTGTAGAGAGGTCAGAGTAGAGGCCATGGGAGATTGCCGATAATAGTAGAGAAAGAAAAGACATGGGTAAGGTCAGAAGAGATGAGTGGAAGGAAAATGGTGAAGATAAACCATGAGGAAAAGGGCGAATATGGGAGAATTGAGAAGCTTGGAGAATAGGAGTAATTAAGAAGCCAGGGTGACGGTGGCAAAAGATTGGAAATCGGAGAAGTCATAGGTGGATGACAGACAAGAGTAGTTAGGATTACTGTTCCAGATGGAACGAATACAGTGGATAAGGGAGGAAGAGATGGCAGAGATAATGAGGTTTTGCGAAACCATAGAGATATAACAGAGAGATACATGGAGGGTACACATAAGTATGTTGGAAGAAGCCATGTGTAAATGGCAGAGATATAGTGAGTTATAACGAACATATAACAGAGGAATTATAAGAGAGATGACAAGAGGTGAATGTGAGTTCTTGATTGAACTAATATAGTAAGAAAAGGTTTACGAAAAAGGGCAGCATGTTATGAGGAACAAAAGAGTAGAAATAGAAAGAAGATTAAAAAGAGTTAGGAATAGATAGACGATACGGAAACGCAAGTAGTTCATATTAGGGGACCACATAAGGTATTTTTTAGGTCCAAAAGATAGGTGGAAGTTTAGCCAGGTGGGATTGCAAGAAAAATAAGATGTTTAAATGGGTCACAAACGATTGTATATATTATAAAGGGTAACAGGCAGTTACAATATATTGTGTGAAAACATGTTAACTACAGAAAAAGTAAATAAGAAAGTGAGTACGGGTAGGATGATGTTCGGTAGGTCATGATGGAATGACTTAAAATGGTAGACAAATAGATTTGAGATATGACAGCTTATGTAAAAACAATGCTGAGCTCAGAAACAAAGTAGGGAATGGTGAGGTCCAGAGTGAAAATGGAGTGTGAAAGATATAATAAATTGTGGATGAAAGAAGTGTACAAGGTATAAATAGGTCACAGTTAGTAGTGATTACACATTATGTTTTGTAGTCAGCATTATATGACTACAATAGGAGGAGGTAGTAAGATGATGATGAGGAATACATAATGGATTACTCCATGTGAGTAGAATGATGATATATATTTGATTTAAGTGTTTATGTATTGTAAGTACTGGTCAAGGAAGTAGACATATTAAGATTTAGGGTAGAGGTAGGTGTAATAATTAAGGGGAGAGAAAAATTTGTCCTCAGGGACAAATCATTTTTTAGGATAGGGGAGGTAATGTGATAGGAAAGGGAAAGAACTGAGATATGACTAAGTAGGAATAATTTATGAGTAGTAAGACTTAGCTCTGACGTCACAAAAACACGGGAAATCAGTGTCTGAAGTGGAAGAGTTGGGGTCACTCTTACAATGGTCGTCAGCGTGTGAACAGGTTAGAAATTAGACTAACCGTAGGACCATCTGAAACTTAGTGGACAGCTCAAGTATCACTGTGTTATGATACCGCTGCATTTCGCAGAAAGGGAAAGATGTTCCCATGACAATTAAAGTTCAAGTCGAGCTGTATCCAAGTGTATTATCAGCAGTTTTATTCAAGTAAACATGGTATGTAAACTCTCGAATAATT
The DNA here is from genome assembly GCA_024509875.1 of Oreohelix idahoensis. NCBI lineage: Eukaryota > Metazoa > Mollusca > Gastropoda > Stylommatophora > Oreohelicidae > Oreohelix > Oreohelix idahoensis. Next base: position 51,502 of record JAMPIV010004524.1, read on the forward strand.
AGTCAAAGGGCAAGTGATCGAAGACAGGTGTTCGAAGTAGTGGTCCAGTTCGGACATATGAAGCATACTTTATAAGACAGCAGTGGTATAGAATAAATATCCAGCACTGGTGGTAATCCAGATTAGTACTTCAAAACCATACTGCATTTATTGTGAACAGCACATTAAGAAGTAGTGTATAGTAGACAGCATCAGAAGTGAAGGGTGTTCAGTATTCAACGTAGATCAAGAGTTTGTCAAGTAGTCCATGAACAGTGAGTTACATGATGTGTGGAGAACAATGTAGAAGTCTCATGTATGCTATTACCATTTATAATCAGGCACAGGGATGCCAGCTGTGAATATGTTCTTAGTCAACAATAAAGAGTTTTGTTGATCAGCGACTAATCGATCAGTTATTTCAGTTGGCATAATGGTTTGAACATTAACTACCACTCATCAATCACATAAACCAGGCAGGCAGAAATTGAGTAGATATTCAAGAACTGACGAGTGCACGTCTAGTCAAGAACACACACAAACAAGGGTCAACGTAACAACAACTACACAAGAACAGAACCTGGGTTGAAACTATCACACCCGCTCACAACACGCAGACACGATAAGGAGGGTACCCGCACGGATGAGAAGGTCACAGTACTTTTCACGTGCCGGGCGATTCATAGTATCAGATTTAAAACCCCAGGAGTCAACTGAATAACTTAATCATTCGTTCAGGATGATTGGAGATTTGTGAATGTTAATATGAAAGATGACATTGTGAATATTATTATGGAAAATGCATTTTTAAGTTTGCACGCACAAGTAGATATAGCAAGGAGAAGGTAACCAAATGTATACATTTGAATTTGTTTACTATGCATTGGTAGAATTACCTAAATAAAATGATCGTTTTGAATCTGGAGAGTTTACCCTATTATCTCTCGTTGATGGAAGTCTTACAGTAAAGATATATGAAGAAATACATGCAAATAATTGTCACGCCACATACAACACAGAGGAAGTTTGGAACGGACTAGGTTACAGATATCAACAAGAATAAAGACCTCTGGCAGTATACCAGTATTCCTGACTTGGATGATATAACAAACATCTACACTATACTAATCACCTCCCCACGGTCACACATTCAAGTGGACGTCTGAGAGTGTAGGAAGAAGAAGAAGAAGAAGAAGGAGAAAAGATACTCGTTGGACATGAAGGATGGCACCAGACAACAGAAAAGAAAATATAAGGGATACGGTTACCGGGAATCGAACCTAGGGTAAACCAAACGGCGCCATCGCCTGACTGTAACAGTACATCGTGAAAGGACGCTTAGCCAATTTTGCATCCCAAAGAAGTGCATCATTGGTTGAGGTCATTGCCTTGACACCCACACAACTATGGTATAAAGGACTCGTGGACGACCCAGACAATTTAAAGACGCAATCACTAATGTAACTTTCATATCAGCAAGTATAGACCAAATAAAGGCCGAAATACTCGTGTCCAGTAATATGTAGTGGAAGACGAATAACACAGAATAAACTGGTGGGTTAAAGTCACGGATGGGTAAACTCTTAATTAAATAAAAATAATTATGTAGCGCAAGTTTCTAGGATATTTTATATTTTATTTTGTCTCTGCGCCTGGACAGAAAACTTATTTGTCAAATGGAAGATATTTTTCATTGTGTTGACACTTATTCTATGCATATATAATGTATTCAGGTGAGCATACAAAAAGTTAAACGTTGAAAGTCACTTTTCAATCATCCAGGAGCATCTACTTATGTCAAACAGTACGTGTGACAGAATTATTCCTTGTACGGCTTTTAACAGGCAATGGATCTGCCCCCGTTTTACGAATATGGGACGTAATATTATTTCTGGACTTCAGAATGAAATTCTTTTAACGAAATTGGTCGAGTATTTATGGAAAAAGATTGGTACTGAGAGAGGTACTGGAAAACCGAAAACACGTGGACACGGGAACTGGATAATGAAGACCTGAGTCGGATGATATAGGAGATATAAGACTTCCGCGTACATTAGGTTACATAAAGTGTTCAAAGACTTCCGCGTAAATTAGTTTACATAAAGTATTCAAAGACTTCCGCGTAAATTAGGTTACATAAAGTGTTCAAAGACTTCCGCGTACATTAGGTTACTGATAAAGTCGTTTATATAGGGGAGGCCGATAAGGCTGAGCTGGTTTAGAGCTGGTTATGTATTTTGTTTAATCGCGAATGCGTGCTTCGTCCGTTTATCATCTTGGAGTAAGGGTCAACGTTATATTGATTCATCATTTGTTGAATGTCCAAGAATACATTCGTTTCCTTCGGAGCTCATCATTATATATACCTATTTTTCTTATCAGAATAGTTCTTCATTTGCATAATCATCAACATTGGCAAATGCAGCAAATAGCTGTAACGTATCGATGTGATAAAGTCCTCAATTCAGAGTCCATGAATTTATTTACAGTTCACACATAAGACATTCACGTAGGTATACATCCAGATATAGTTCATTAGAAATTTACATGCATAGTATTCATGTCCGTCCGTGTCAAAACAATATGTCAGATGAACATCGTGGCTATATACGTGCGCTGTTGTAGTCAACAGCCAGAAATGAGCACATGAGTTCTTGACAGCTACAATTTGAATCATAATGCGATTCTCCTTCCATCATTTAGTTTAATTTAATTAATCTCATACTTAGATTAATTTCCGAACTGACCCTGAGTTCTACATCGATTCATCTATATAATATAGGCTATATACTCAGCCTTTTTTCCTTGGAAGAAAATACAAGACACGACCTTCTTGCTTGACGGATAGCGTAACAAGGGCCATGTAACCAAGTCACCCAGCGTGACCTTCCCAACGCGAATGCGTCATAATCTCCGCATATATTTCGCGTTCAGTATACCGTAAAATATCGACATATTCTATAAATGTTAATGACCCCTAACGTTGCGCATGGCTAAACCCCAGCAGACGCCGTCATTTAAAATAACACCGTAACAGTTACATAAAGTGTTCAAAGGCTTCCGCGTAAATTAGGTTACATAAAGTGATCGAAGACTTCAGCGTAAATTATGTTACATAAAGTGATCAAAGACTTCAACGTAAATTAGGTTACATAAAGTGTTCAACGACTTCAGCGTAAATTAGTTTACATAAAGTGTTCAAAGACTTCCGAGTAATTTAGGTTACATAAAGTGTTCAAAGACTTGCACATAAAGTAGGCTACATAAGGTGTTCAAAGATATCTGTGTAAATTAGGTTACATTAAGTGTTCAAAGACCTCCGTGCAAATTAGGTTACATAAGGACATATTTGGCCATTAGAGAAAAAAATTACACGCAGTGTATAAAAACATGAAAATACACAGAAAAAAGACTATGAGAATAAATGAAACTGCTGATAACCAGAGCGCAGTGGGAGATTTATTTCTATAAGATGTGGTAACATACATATATCTTGACAGCAATATAAATAAAGTTGGTGGAGCATACAATGAATTGAAAACAAGGATACAAAAACCGAGAGAGACTTTTACTACATTGGGCAATATATTGAAATCACAAGAAGTCAAGTCCAACATAAAAGTTATAATCCTCAAACTCAGATGTCAAGTCAGTCCTATTGCATGGCTCTGAAACATAGAGAACAACAAAACTGACAACCAGAAAGATATAGGCTTTCATAAATGGGCGTGTTAACGAAGGTTTGATCAGTTTGTGTAGGGAACCATTGTGTGGTCCAAAGTATATTCAACTGAATCAATTCGCTAGGGGTCAACAGAGACGCCTCCAATTCGGTAATATTTATATATAAACATTGGCTTGATCCAGCTCAGTTTAGTGTACCACTTCACAATGTGGAGTATCTAAAATACCATGTACAATTCCAATCAGGTACTATCCTTTGGTAACGTTGAGGACAACACTTTATACACAGTCCATGAACATTCTACTCTTTTCGAAAAATGGCATATTGTTTACAGTGGATCCCTCTATATTAGACAACATGATTATCACTGTACCCCTTAGTATACAAGTCCATTATAATATATCCTTAGATATCTGATGTAATTTCATTATACATTTCTAAAGACACTTTCCAAACTTATAGAATCCTGCTACTTTAACAACATAGCATTAACAAATTAGCGACACTGAGACACGTCCGTGCCGTAAACACTGTGAACAGCAATTAACATCGTCTCTACTCAAACAACAACAAAAACACGTCATCGCATAACAACACAAATACCTGCTTACTGATGCCTTTCTGCTCGACAAAAACTTTTCACACACAATTTCCAATTTGCCGCGCAACAAAACAAATATCGTAACAGGAGCTTGCATAGAAGAGAAGGATTGAAGTAGTATGACAAGATGACTTGTGATGGCAAGAACCACACACACACACATACACACACCAGTGAAACGTCATGAGAGGAGATGAAGCTGGAGATGGATAGGTCACACATTGTTATGATTAAAATTCATAACAGGGGTAAAGTATATAGTTTTAGCTCAGCGTGGCTCTGTGTTTGTTTATTTTTACACGGGTCACTGGAAAAGACGGGTGAGCTACATTAAGCCGTCGTGCTTGGCTGGGTCTCGTGAGACAGGTGACTGGTGGGAGAGAAGGGGTAAGAGAGCGATGGTGTGTTTCATGGCGAGTGGACGGATGTGTGTGCGCTCCTGAGATTTATATGATTTTGTGATTAATTCCTACATGATACCAACTTCTGTACTTCAAGATCTCTTGTGAGGGGTACTAGATATATGCATGAGAAAGGACGTATGTATTTCTTTGAACTGATTAAATAAAGATGAGGAAAACTGTCGGGGACAGTGTACTAGCTTCTGACGCTACAGAACTATACTGAAGACGATATATATATATATATTATGCCATACGCTATAATGGCTTCCAAGTTGATAACTATGAAGCTGTGTTCATTGTAATAAACGTTGTTTAACTGTCCACTCGGCCTTGGTGGTGATATGGATATTTCTGGTGCATTGCTGTGTGCGTTGTTCAGCTTTATGACCCTATACTAACTTGGCCAGAGTAACCAGAGCACATGCTCATGAAGTTAAAGATGAAATAATAAAATAACAACGCAACACACATGAACAAAAAACGGCAGATCCTATTTTGGAATCCACAGCGTAAGAGACATAAGGGTTAATGAAAATATGAGGAGAAAAGAACTGAAGGCATATATGAAAGGGGTAAAGAAGACGTGGATGGTACAAGATGTGGGAATGGGGCTTGGTATTTGTGTTGTTAAGGCTATATGCTTGACGGGGAGCTATGAGGTAGTAGGGGATGATGTAAAGAAATAGACAAGTACTGGATTTGTACAAACCAGAATTTTTAATTGAATATTTTAATATAAATCATAAGCTTTGACTGTACTAAGAAAGTGGTCGGAGTGGCTACCACGTATGGCGACCGCCTCGATTTCTGAAGGTACCGTGGTCGATTCCAAGTAAAGGTGATATAATTTATGGCAGTTTTTTTCAGAACCAGTGGTCCTGATGATTTCATACAATCCCCTGGTCTCCTGGGTAGTGAGATCAGATGCCTACCCTTCTAGGATAGAGGTGAAAAAATAGGAGGTTCCGTGTGAAAGTTGCGCACGTTAAAAATCTCACGGCAGTTGGAAATCGTAAAGAAGAGGCCGTAAGGCTGCTGCCCTGGCAAAAATTAAAAATTAGAAACCTACCAGCCACAAAAATATTTATAGAATGCGTGATATTTATATAATATGTGATTCCTACACACACACACACACACACACACACACACACACACACACACACACACACACACACACACACACACACACACACACACACACACACACACACACACACACACACACACACACACACACACACACACACACACACACACACACACACACACACACACACACACACACACACACACTGGGATTCTTCCGGTGCTACGGAGTTCGTGCACTGTGCTGAGATCCTCCTTGTGTAATCTAAGGGGGGGGGGGAGACCGGAATGTCCGTGTGCAATGAAGATAGTCCTTCAAACCAAATAAAACCAAACTAAGAAAGGACTTCTTTATTAATTGCAGACTGCCTTGAAAACCTGGTGAGAACAGAACAGATCCAGGGCAAACGGAACTGAGGATGACAGAGATTGTTGATTTAGGATATTATGACAAGATGGATGAGGAAAGCAGCGACTATGTGAAGCTCTGCAATGCTCAAAAGAGAGGCAATTCCTTGAGGAATTTCATCGACAACACTATTAGGCATAACCCATGATGATACAGGTCATGATAATACCGATGATTCTGTGACTCAGGCACACAGCGGCTTCATATGCTACGTATCTAGGAGGAACTAACGTCGATTTCTTTGTTACCATGAATAATTGAGTTCACAGGGATCTCTGGGATGACCAAGACAATGTTAAATATGACCTCCGGCTCGTTGTAAAATACGATTAATGTGAGTCTGTACCAGCGGCTGTCAACTTCATCATTTAAAATGAACTGCTATAGAAAACCGTTTCTGCAAGGGCATGTGCTGCAATGCATGCTTTCTGCATAGTGGACCCATCGCCATGTTTCCGGCAACCCAATTGTGGGAGGTGACGTATAGTGTGCGAATAACTTAACTAGATTGACGTCTGCTAGGGTAAAGTCTTTAATCACTCGACGCAGCAGAAGTCCATGACTGACAAACGTATACACGTCTGTGATTTCTTAACGGATACATTGCTATTCAACTTCCTGATTGCCACTTAGTACAACTCTGTTGCTGACATGCCATTCTACAAGAAGGGGGGGGGGGGGGGGGGGGGGGGGGGGGGGGGGGGGGGGGGAAGAGAGAGAGAGAGAAAGACTTGCAGGGTCATTTGGTCCTCACAAGGTGGCCACACCTTTGCCCTTTTTTTTCTTTCACACGCCGTTCTTTACACTAAAATATCTTTTTACCCTTTTTCCTAAGTAATGAGGAGGGCCTCACATTGTGAAACGTCCCGGGCCTCTCCTGAGCTCACGAAGAATTTGGTTGCATCTACTTATCTCTTGTACTGCTTTATTCCGTCTTCACTTCAAGCTATTTTAAGAAAAACTCATTCGACGTGTTTGGGTTACTAATTGAACAGAAGAATATATAACATTAATATGAAAGTTTTCATGATTATCGTAACTTAATTATAAGATATTGTGAATGTCACGGGTTTGCCTCCCCTTGCTTTGCAGTAGTAGTCCACTAATGGTCACAACGCAAGCGTATCTAAAAGTAGGTCGACCAAGGTACCTATCTTCGCGCAAGATTACTCTTGGCAAAGATGTAGATAGAAGATAAATGGCGCCTCTACCTTAGGGGAGCCTTCACAAGATATTCCCAGAAGTCAAGAACAAACGCTGCTTAAGGCTGAGCTAATTTGTTAACTTATTATCTGGCCCGTCGCCTTTTGTGAAGGGTTTATGCAATGGTTCCGGCCCGTTCAAGCCCTCAGTTGGGGTAATCCAACGAATGCCCTCTAATAAGTAATGGCTCTATATTTATATATATGTATTTATCAAGAAAGATTGGCTCATACGTTTGCTGTCGTACATATAAACTGAATCAACTATTATTGTTTAGTGTAAAATAACATACAACAAATTTAATAGTCAATTAGTTCAACAAGTTAAAATAAGGATTAAATGCAGTGAAAGTTATATTAAATTTATCCTCATTGAGATTTTGGTAGGGCGTTAATAATGTCCGTATTTTTGCTGTAGCCTGTTACACACAACTTAGCTACAGATGAGTCCTGCAGCTGTGGTTTCCGTCACTTCTTTTTGGTGATGAGTACACTTCTCTACATAATTCGTCCACTGTAGGCGGTTGGTTCTCTCACACTAGTGGCGAAGGTACTTCAGTACTTGAGTCTGATGTCTTGTAACCACGAACTGTGACAAATAGACAGAAACAAATGCCTTCTGCTGAGTACATTTGCTCCCCGCAAACTAACAGGCCCATTTAAATGCGCTTCCCCCACCAATGTTAACCTCTCAGAAGAATTAAATTCCCGAGCACTCAATGTAACTCAGGTAATATTATGAAAATTCACCAATATCCTTCTGGGTGTCAACTAGGAAATTGCGTCTGGAGTGCATGAATAATGATTTGCCTGAATTACAATTAAAAAAGGTACATAATTCTCACAAGATAATATGTTACACCTTAGGCACACGTGATGTAATCATCACTCATCACTGCTCCATTGGGAGTCTGGGGCCGCTCTGCTGACGGGTTTCCCGCACGACTAGACAGAAACAATAACCAGCTCTTGCTGTGGTGGTTTATGAATATACTATTTTCATATGTTGAGATTGCCAGCCTCATATATATAACCACTTAGGAAGAGACCTGCAGAATTTACATTAGTAAATAATTTGTTTACACTTACCCCACAATTTTGGGAATGCACACTTCTCCTGGCACAGATTTAGAAAGGACACACATCACTTTAGTTAGATGCTGTTCGAATCACTTAGGTCTGGAAATATAAGTTAATTCCTCTGACAGCTGGTGTTCTGCAAATTCCTGGCCTGGGAAAACTGTTTGTATAATTCCTCTTATGACTTGCTCTGGGAAATATGAGTTAATTCCTCTGACGGCTGGTGTTCTACGAATTCCTGCCTGAGAAAACTTTTGTTAAAATTCCTCTCTGACTCCTTGTGAGAACATTCCCAAGTTTCCAGTCTTGTATTAAAATTGCGGGTTTACTTGTTAATTCCAAAGTTGCCTAATACTCGATCTGGTACTTATAGTTGTGGAATTGTAAGTCCTATCCTCTTTCCTTTGGCTTGTTTTCGGAGGTGCTTCGTTAACGTTGCGATGCAGTCTGTGCTGTTCTGTGTCTGGGATTCTACAATATATCTCACACTCCTTAGTTTCAAATCCAAGCTGTGTTTTCGCCGAAAGTCCCCATCAAATCCATTGTAGACTCTGACGAACCAATCAAATCTATCTAGCACTGTTTATGTTGGGAAGTTTATCATTACTCATCCCACGCGTATTTGAAAATATTAAATTTAATATACACGCGTGGCCTCTTACAACAGTGATGTCATATCGTTACATAAGTCTTCCGGCGGCACCACTGTCTATCAGAATATTGTGACCGTGTTTTCCTGGCGTAATGTCTTCCGCCCAGATGTCTATCCCGACAGATTATCTGATTATCTCCTTTATCTGCGTGCCTCCGCAGACAGATGTCTGGTCAGACAGTGTTGTCATCTTTCATCGTGCGCACAATACAAGCTTGTGTCAACACAAACAATGGGTCAAATGTTTGACCGACACGTTTCCACAGGTGTTCAGAAGTATTCAAAGAGATAAGCGGGTGACCGGTCTGATGACTGGGTATTGTTACGATAATACCACAGTTCAGCTGGCAGAACGTAAATACGTCTGAGGAGTGGTAAACCATATACAGACAGTCCTATACCAAATACTGTCATAGTGGAATGGCGTGTTAGAGACTTTACCATGCTATGTCCAGCATAGAGCAAAATAATGAAAATAACGAATGAAAAGGCATGATTTATGTCAAATAAAGGTGATGTGAGAAAAAAATGAAGGACACTGCCGGAGGGCTGAAGTTGTGAGAGATCACACTAAAGAGCATGTTCAGACGTTTTGTCACAGTGTAGAAGGATAGATTAAACTATACGGTGTCGATTCGTGACCACAGCTCAATGTTGGCCAAAAGTGGAGATGGAATAAAGCTGTAGTAACACGACGACCTGTCTGGTTCATGTCACCATTTCCCCAGTGGTGAACATGCACCATTTCCACAGTGGTGAGCATGCACCATTTCCCCAGAGGTGAACATGCACCATTTCCACAGTAGTCAACATGCACCATTTCCACAGTGGTCAACATGCACCATTTCTACAGTGGTTAACATGCACCATTTCCACAGTGGTGAACATGAACCATTTCCACTGTGGTGAACACGCACCATTTCAGTTCTTCTATTCTACGTAAGCAGCCAGTTGTGAAATTCTGCAACTTCTTGATTGTTGTTTGTGTTAAAATCTCCATGATTCACTTGACTTTTGAGTTGAAGATTTTGATTTATTTTTCTGGACTTGGCTTTTTTTGTTATTTCCATATATTTTCAAAAGCAATGTACTCTGCTCTTCCACAATGTTTTCACAAATAATTCTCGATTTCGTTGTTTTTCTTCTGTCTTTTATAGTGACATTACTTTTTTAAAAACATGTCGTCTCACTTGTTTTGACCTTTCTATATGATTTTATGATTTAGAAGTGTGCTATATGCACACGGGACCTCCTATTTTCCGCCCTTATCCGAGAAGTCTAGGGGTCTGATCTCACTATCAAGAGACCAGGGAGGAGTATGACATTATTAGGATCACTGGTTCTGACAAAAAAGTTTCCATAAATTGTATTCCCTCTACTAGGAAACGAACCCGGTATCTTGAGAATTCGAGGCGGAAGCCATACCCGCTAGCCACTCCGACCACCTGAAAATGGTTAGGAAGACGTAGAAAGAACTTGAGCTGATGGCATGTGACAGGAGGACTTGGCATGTGTTTGTTGAAGGCTTATACTCGTTTGGGAGCTAAAGGGTATTGATTGATTGTTTGATTATTGATAAATAAATAGGAAAGGAGGCTACTATAACTTTAGTTTTAACAAAACAAACAAACAAACAAACAAACAAGCGAATTAAAACTGGTATAGAGTCAGATTTACAGTTCAACAAAAACACTCGAAACACCGGACGTTTCGGTGTTAACCCTTCGTTAGCCCCAGTTACAAACATGATACATATACGAGAAATATAGACTGCATACGAAAAAAATGGACACTTCAAACACGTGGGAAAACAGTAACTGAACAAAGAAATAGTGAGCAACACAGAAAGATAAAAAGAACGAAAGAAAACTGGAAACAAGAGGAAAAAATAATACAAATTAGCAAGCAAAATTTAGAACAAGAAATAAATATCGAAGATAAATAACGCTGAAAACACGAGCTAAAAATTGATTAACAAAAAGGCAACAAGATGGAATGAAAAGATAACATGAGTAACACAAATTATTAAAAAAGAATAAAGAACCAGCATAACGAGAGGAATAAAATAACGCTAATTAAGCAAGTAAAATACAGAACATGCAAAAAATATCAAGGCAAAGAATCTAACAAACAACCAAACAGCAAATACGAAAATGAAATAACAAAATAATAAAATCGAATGGATTTCCAAATGTGGACGTCAAGATAGCTAGCTCTCTGATTCTGTTAATTTACAAGCATTGAAAATAAGACAAGTGTTTAAACGGCATTACAGTGTTTTTTTTTTTTTAAATGTTGTTTGCAGAATTGTTTTCGTGACTTGTGAATACTGAAGAAGGTATTGTACCGTAACGTCCATTGCAGTTTGCATTTGTGCACCTGTAAAACAAACATAAAAAAGCACTTTCTGCGTCAGGAAGATAGAGAAGAACGTCCTTCTGGTTCTCTTTTCTCTTGAAAGTTATTGTTGATTCATCTTTTGTTCGTGCCCACACGTAAATACCCACGTGATATGTTTATGTTTAGTTCGTGCCCACACGTAAATACACACGTGATATGTTTATGTTTAGGGTTCTTTCTTGCTCCGGGATAATGAGAGCATAAATGCACAGGATCATCAGAGAAGTGCCCCAGGAAAGTATATAGGTCCTTCAAAAACCTTACCATCTAAGGCAGAGGATAAACTCTCGTGAGATCATGACTCACAGGGGTCTTTGCGTTTTTCTTGAAACATCTTAAGATGCAACGTTTCTTAACCTATTGTCCACGGACCTCTTGGTGGTCTGTGAATGGATTTTAGTGGGTCCTTACACATAACCTAAAGTTTGAAATGTAAAATTTTTACTTATACTTTTATGAACATTTTTTATTCCAAGAAGGGGTCTACAGTCTTCATAGGACAATCAAATAAATAATAAATATTATTGCTGGGGATCATGATGCCATTGTGTACACTGATGGGTCTGTAATCCGTAATAAGAAAACCTCTGGTATACACTGATGGGTCTGTAATCCGTAATAAGAAAACCTCTGGTGTACACTGATGGGTCTGTAATCCGTAATAAGAAAACCTCTGGTGTACACTGATGGGTCTGTAATCCGTAATAAGAAAACCTCTGGTGTACACTGATGGGTCTGTAATCCGTAATAAGAAAACCTCTGGTGTACACTGATGGGTCTGTAATCCGTAATAAGAAAACCTCTGGTGTACACTGATGGGTCTGTAATCCGTAATAAGAAAACCTCTGGTGTACACTGATGGGTCTGTAATCCGTAATGCATATTTTGACGCACATTTTACAAAAATCGATATAGCTATTTAATATGGGAAAAATATAGACATTCATTTATTTGTGTATGAAAATGCTGTTTATGGTAAAAGCGAGATAATCCATGTTTGATTCACACTTTTGATTATAGGAGTAATCGTTCTGGATATTGATCCAGCGCAAGGATATTGCGCTTGCGTTTGTACTTATTTTTTAGGGCCAGAAAATATATTAATTTGCTTATTGTGTTTATGGCCTGAATTCATATGTATTACATATTATTAGTACAAGTAGAATCAGTCCTATATTGTATATTTTGGATGGGTAGGAGGGACTAGATTCTTGCTAGCGGAAGTATGAGTTGTCTTGACAAGTCGTGATGAGTTCCGATGTACCGCTTACAAATGGCGGGGTACGTTTTTCAAGAGCTGGTCCTTTCGTCAGAAAAATGTCTTACGACGTGGTTTTTCTTCTGAAGGAGATGGTGTCTCTACGATAGTTTGTGTTAGAGACTCTCCTTATGTCAGTATATAGATGATTCGGACTCCAGGTAAACCCAGCTCCTATTTTTGATGATCTCTCGTCGGTTAGGCCTAGCTTGACTTTTGGTGCTTCGTTATGCTAGTGTCGTGTTTGGTATCGACGAAGATGACAGATTTTCCTGCAGCGGTTATGGCTACGTGAAATTAACCTGATCACCGTAGAGCTGTATGGAAACATTTACGAAATCATTTATATAACCATTATAAATTAACTCTGGCTTATATTCTCCTTCCTATGAATGAGTGAACGACAACTCAGGGAGACAGCCATGTTGGATTTCGGTCATCATATGTTTTGATCACTGCCAAGAGAACAGATTATTTATCTTATTATCGGACAGTGACAGGGAGATCTCAATCTTGCTAGAAACCCCCTTTCGTGGTTTCATAATATATACTACAAACTATGGACGTCAAGTAACTTTGGTTATTTATCGATCCGCCCTTCACTGACGCGTTTAGTCAGATAGGGGGATGTGGCCATAATGTATCATGACATTGAACTTTTGATGTACTGCCCATTATTTCTGAATGTGTCATGACTTCAGATCTGCTATGTATACCTACAAATTGATATGTCAACGAACCATGATGTACTCGTATGTCCCAGTGTGTACGTCTGAATAAATTGAGTAAACTAAGATTCCAGCAGTCTGCATTGGTGCCTTGTAGACACAAGTGTGAGTGGTTATATTGGTCAGCACACGAACAGTACACCATTCGCGGTAATCACACTCTACACTTCTACTTCATACATACACCATCCTGCGTCGGCTGAAGTGACCAAGTTTAGGGCCTGCTTCCCCTGGAGCCTTTGCCTTCCCTAACTCAGGACTAGGGTGAGTTACCCATTTACAGCTGGGTAGACTGGAGCATGCCTGATCTCAACAACACACCACTCTTCCTTACAGAGCAGACAGACTGATACTTTACAGTGTGTGTGTGTGTGAAAGCAACTTTACAGAGTGGAAAGAACAAGACTTTACAGTGGCGAGCCAGATTCCTGGGTCCAGCTTACGCAGTTTTGTGTTGAGAATCACAGTTTACAGCTGAAAGAACATTTGTTTGAACACATCAACACCAGTAGGACAGCTATACAGTCGATGTCAGCTTGACCTGTATTACCGATAGGATGCTGTATCTAGGTCAGCGCTTGTTGACAGTTTTTCGCTGTACAGACAGTATTACACAGGACAGTGGTATCAAGTGTAGAAAATATCTGGAGCAATATTGTTGACATTTCTCAACGTACAGAAGAATCACAGTGTTGCTGAACATAAAGTGCATAGTTCATCGTTGGTTCTTCAGATGCTCAACAGAGAAAAATTGACAGTGTAATAGTTTAAGATTAAATCTATTACTGAATAAAGTGGCAAGTTATTAGTATTAAAATAAACTGTGCCTGCTTTACAACACTATACCTGCAACACATTCCATTCATGACATAAATGATATTGTATGCTATATGCTATTTATGCTTACATGTTATTTGTTTATATGTGTAGGGGTTTATATGTTGCGGGCCTGGATGGGTGGTGACTAGAACAGGAAATACCGAGTGATATTGGTCTTGTTCTGGCGTTCGATAGGGAGCAATTTCTTAATTGAAATTTGCATGCAACATAGTTTGCAAATATTTGGTTAGTTGTGACGACTGTTTCATATTTGTATTTGTAACATTTTTTGTGTTCCTTAGTTTTGTTTGATTTGTTTGTATAATTGTAGGTCTCATCTTTTCTTTCATTTCAGTTTTTTACACCCTTATGTTTATACACTGTGGCGTTATTTGTCTTGTTATCTTATGGCAGTTATCATCACGGTTTCTGTGATCATTTTTTTCATTTCTCCTATTTGATTTAATTTGATCTCTGCAAATGTTTTCAGATTGTCTTTTCTTGTTTGTCATTTGTAATGTCTTTAGTTGACATATGACGTATAGTGGTATACACTGATAGTATAGTACAGATCAGTACTTTCTGATTGTTATTGTTATAAAACAAAATGTACAAGACCTTTGTAAGGCTTGTCTCCCAAAGTGATTGGTAAAGGGAAATATTTTTTCTACAGGTACTAAAGTGATCTTTGATTACATTGAGGTATACAAGACCTTTATAAGGCTTGTCTCCCAAAGTGATTGGTAAAGGGAAATATTTTTTTTCCACAGGTACTCAAGTGATCTTTGATTACATTGAGGTATACAAGACCTTTGTAAGGCTTGTCCCCCACAGTATTTGAGATACAATTATTGTTGTCCACAGGTACTCAAGTTATCATTGGTTATTATAAACCATACAAGTTTGGACTAAGACTAAGTCTAAGGTATAGACTTGTCTCCCATTAACTTGAAAGAGGGTAATTTATTTACTTTTTCAGGTTTCTGATTTAAGAAGACAATATGTCTACATTAGATTATTTTATTGCTCAAGGAAAATCTCTTGATAAGACTGGAAAAGACTTAGAACAATGGGCTGTTGCTCAATATGACAAAGCATTAGCTGCAGAAGAGAAAAAAAACTGCTGCTGCTGTTGAAGAAAAAAAAGCTGCGGTTGAGGAGAGAAAACTTCAAATAGAAGAAAAAAAAGCTGCTGCAGAAGAAAGGAAAGCAATAGCTGAAGAAAAAAGATTAGAAAAAGAAGCTGATACTGCTGCTGAACTTAAGAAATTGCAGATGCAAGTGGAGGAAAGGAGATTTGATGCAGAACAGAAGAAATTAGAAGCTGCTGCAGAACAGAAGAAATTAGAAGCTGCTGCAGAACAGAAAAAATTAGAAGCTGCTGCAGAACAGAAAAAATTAGAAGCTGCTGCAGAACAGAAAAAACTAGAAGTTGCTGCTGCTGCAGAACAGAAGAAATTAGAAGCTGCTGCAGAACAGAGAAGATTAGATAGAGAAGCTGAAGAGAGAAAAGCAATAAGAGAACATGAGTTTGAATTAGAGAAATTAAAATTGACATGTATGAGTAATGTTAATCAGGCATCTGGTGGTAATGGTAAACCCTTCGTGTACAAGGTCAAGGTACCAGCGTTTAACCCTACCAGTGATGACATAACATTTTGGCTTTCTAGATTTGAACGGGCTTGTCGATCTCATAATGTTGACAAATCACAGTATGTGAATCAGTTGTCTGAAAATCTAAAAGGGGAGTCTCTGAGTAAGTTATATTTTGTTGAAGAGGCCGACAAAGATAATTATGATGCTGTTAGGGCAGCTTTGATAAAGAGATATCAGCTGTCTGAAGAAGGTTATCGTCTTTTGTTTAAAACAATGAGACCTGAGGTAGGTGTAGAATTCTCAGAATTCATCTCAAAAGCACGAATTACACTTTCACGATGGATTGAATTATCCAAAACAGAGAAAACATTTGATGGTCTTACGGATTTATTACTAAGAGACAAGGTCATGTCTTCTGTAAATAAATCATTCCTAGAGTTCTTACATGAGCGTAAACCTAGTACAATAAAGCAAATGGAAGAATATTGTGACCAGTATGCCACGGCACACCCTGACATGATTCTTAGTAACTCTAACATTAAAGAGAGTATGCCAGTTGCTTCGGCAACAGAATATAATCAGAATTACTCACACAAATTCCAAGGAGCTAAAAATAAATTTGATAAAAAGGTTAATTGGAATAAGTATCAAAACCAAGATAACCACTCAAATCAGAGTTCTTCTTCGAAGAACTGGAATCGGGCTGATAGTCCTCGACACGCGAGGGGTGCCCATAATGTTAGAAATTCTCGGAAAGGGAGTAGCTATAGGAACTACCCAAGTGCTTCATGGAGACAAAAGAAACAATATTACAGGGATACTCAATTTAATGAGCATGATGATTATGATCATGAATATTATGATTCAAACCCAAATAGGGGTTATAACAGAGGCAATAATAATTATAGAGACAATTATAACCGAGGTAGATCACAACACAAAAGACATGGTAAATCTTATTACCAGGCTAACTCTGCACAACAGGAGTTCCACGACACCGATAATCAGAATAATGATAAAAAAGACTCCAATAGTGTAGCGAATTCCGCTTTTGATTTTGCTAGAGCATCTGAGTGTTCGCAATGCAAAACATTATTCGATCCAACCACAGTGTCTACTTTAAGCTGCGGTCACCCACTTCCCGCTCTCCATGCGTCAATTGCGCATAATGGAAGGGGTGCTCTTGTCTTTAATAGGGGCCTAATAGATGGTACTCCGGTATCAATTCTTTTCGACTCGGGGTGCACTACAATTGGAGTGAGGCAATCACTCGTAAATCCTTCTCGAGCTACAGGCAATATAGTCAAATGTGTAACATTTGGTGGCACATTGGAGAAGTACTCCACTGCCATTATCAATATTGCTACGCCTTTCTTTACAGGAGAGGTGCAAGCATGTCTCTTGCCGAATCCGATCGCTGATCTTATCATCGGTCGCATTCATGGAGTGAAAGAATGCACTCCACAGCAAATTTCTAATTGGGAAAATGTTAATATGCAATCTGCTAATGCAGTAATCACTAGGGCTCAAGCTCTCAATATGCCACAATCTTCACATTCTGAAGATAATGATGCGCAGATCCAAGATGATCCCTTGGAGATTTCCCACGATTCCTTTATCAAACAGCAGGAAGATGATCCTACTCTAAAGAAATTCTTTACTCTGGCAACAAAAGGTGATCCGAATAAGGATACTAATCGTAAATCTTGGATTACGTTGAAGAATGGCGTACTTGTACGTATGGTACAAGACTCCGCTAAGTCCATTCATTCTCAAATCCTTGTGCCTAAAAATATGAGAGTTAAAATTTTACAGCACGCTCATGATTCGCAGTGTGCTGGACATATGGGTTTTTCCCGTACTAAAGCTAGAGTTCTTCAATCTTTCTTTTGGCCTGCGGTGAATAAGGACATACGAATCTATTGTCGATCTTGTAAAGTATGTCAAGAGATTAAATCCAGAGGTCCACGCCATGATGCACCTATTCAGGCTGCAGACATTCCCATTCGGCCATTTCAAAAAATGGCGATAGACATCATTGGTCCATTTAAGATAAAGTCTGCTAGAGGACACCAATTTATTTTGACGTGTGTTGATATGTGCACACGTTGGCCGGAGGCTGTTCCTCTAAAGAGCATAACTACTGCTGATGTCGCAGATGCTCTTTGGTTAATATTTTCTCGTCTGGGATTTCCAGCAGAAATATTATCCGACCATGGTACCCAACTCATATCGGATACCATGTCTCAAGTAATGTCGACTCTGAAGATAGAGAGATCGCTGAGTAGTATTTATCATCCTATGTCCAATGGGATGGTGGAACGTTTGAATAGAACTCTGAAAAACCTACTAGGTAAGATAACAGAAGATCATCCTCAGGATTGGGATAGGGTTTTACCCGCGGCTCTCTTTGCATATAGAGAGGTCGCCAACGAACATACAGGATTTTCTCCCTTTGAACTTGTCTTTGGCGCGAAACCGCGAGGTCCTATGTCCTTACTGCATGATCTTATAACTGCTGATAATATTGTCGATGACACAAAATCCTCTTATGAATATGTCATCGCACTTAGACACAAGATTATTGAAGCATGCAAATTGGCAACTGCTTCTTCTGAATTTGCGAAACAGAAGGCAAGGGAATTTGCCAATAAAAAGAGATGTTTGCGTCAACTTTGTCCAGGTGACAAAGCATTTGTCTTGCTACCTTGTAGGGAAAATAGACTTCTCATTTCTTGGAAAGGTCCGTACGATATAATATCAAAGGTTTCCGATGTTGACTATATCGTCGATATTGACGGGAAGCGTAAAACCTTCCACATCAACATGCTCACGGAATTCCATGAACGTCCTGATTATTTACAACCTGTTTTCCAGGCAACGGACGATTTTCCAGTCCAACATGGACAGTACTCATCTCTGTCAGTAATACAGGATGAGGAAACGAGTTTCTCGGATGTAAATTTACCTTTTCCAATGATTCCTCTTCACTCTAATGAATCATGGAAAGATGTTGCAATTTCTCCAGAATTATCTCCAGGAGAGCAGAAACAAGTTTCTACTATGTTAGAACAATTTTAGGATGTCCTTACTGACATTCCTGGTCAAACTGATGTCATTCAACATGACATTATTCTTACTGACCATAGTCCTATAAGAGTCAGACCGTATCCTATCCCGATACATTTTCAAGCACAGGTAGAGAAAGAGTTAGATGAGATGATAGAGTTAAAAATTATTGAACCATCCACATCAGCATATTCTTCGCCGATGGTTATAGTACGGAAAAAAAGACAATAACATACGTCTTTGCGTGGATTATCGCAAATTGAATCAAGTGACTAAATTCGATGCTGAACCTATGCCTTTACTAGAAGAGCTACTTACGAGACTATCGAATTCTCACTTCTTTACTAAACTCGATTTGTCTAAGGGATATTGGCAAGTTCCACTATCCGAACACGCCAAACCGTTTACTGCTTTTTCGACGCCTAGGGGTCTATTCCAATGGAATTTCATGCCTTTCGGTCTTATGAACGCCCCTGCTACATTTGTACGCATGATGCGTCGAATCCTATCTCATCGCTCAGATGTCATTGCGTATCTTGATGACATCTGTCTTTTCAGTGATACTTGGAACGATCACTATAATGGTATAAATGAACTATTGTCTATCTTACGCGAGCATAACCTGACAGCGAAACCATCGAAAGCATGTATTGGTTTTAGCGAAATATCTTTCTTAGGACACCGTGTTGGTCATGGGTTCCTAAAAACAGAAGACCATAATACAAGTAAGATACTTAACATTTCTATTCCTAAGACTAAAAAGCAAGTACGAAGTCTTTTAGGTCTAATACAATTTTATGGACGATTCATCCCGAATCTGTCCTCCATTATGTCACCTCTTTCTTCCTTGCTAAAGAAAGGGTCTCCTAATGTTGTCCATTGGACTCAAGAATGTCAATCCTCTTTGGATAAGGTTAAAACTATGTTTTCTACTTCACCTATCCTAGTATTGCCTTCTAAGGATAAGACATTTATTCTTCGTAGTGACGCTTCATCCACCGGGATTGGAGCTGCACTAATGCAAGAGTACTCTGGAACTCTGCATCCTGTGATGTATATTTCTCGGAAATTAAATGCCGCAGAGAAGAATTACTCGGTCCTAGACCGTGAATTATTGGCTATGGTTTGGTCAATCCTTAAACTGCAAAGATTTCTTCTGGGCGCGCATTTCATTGTGGAAACTGACCAGAAAGCTCTTACGGCTATTCAGAGTAAAAATCTGAAGAGCGCGAGATCAACGCGATACGCGATTGCTCTACAGCCATTTCATTTTTCGGTGCGAGCTATCCGTGGGTCAGAAAATGTGATGGCAGATATTTTGTCTAGATGCCCACATGATTCATAACTGTTATACAACTTTGATACAGTTGTTTCTATGTTGAAATGTGTACACATATGTATTATATCATATATTGATTGTAACACTACTTAGCGGTTCATTGATATGTATTCACCGCTGATCTTTCAATGTTTTTCGTCTTTGATGATCATGATGTTAAGATATCTTAGATGGAATTTATGTATAAACTAATGTGGAAATTGTGTCATTGCTAATATTGTAGTATGCGTTGGTGACACCTCTCTGGAAATATTTATACTTAGAGAAGTACTTTCTCTAAGGTCATAAAACTTATGCTTATCATCTGCGCATTGTTATTGCTGCGTTGTGAGCCTATTGTATGTTGCTCCTAGATGTATTTCAAAAAAAAAAAAGTACCATTTTTTTTTTTCCCGAGGGGTGTGGTAATCTGTTGCGTGCATATTTTGACGCACATTTTACAAAAATCGATATGGCTATTTAATATGGGAAAAATATAGACATTCATTTATTTGTGTATGAAAATGCTGTTTATGGTAAAAGCGAGATAATCCATGTTTGATTCACACTTTTGATTATAGGAGTAATCGTTCTGGATATTGATCCAGCGCAAGGATATTGCGCTTGCGTTTGTACTTATTTTTTAGGGCCAGAAAATATATTAATTTGCTTATTGTGTTTATGGCCTGAATTCATATGTATTACATATTATTAGTACAAGTAGAATCAGTCCTATATTGTATATTTTGGATGGGTAGGAGGGACTAGATTCTTGCTAGCGGAAGTATGAGTTGTCTTGACAAGTCGTGATGAGTTCCGATGTACCGCTTACAAATGGCGGGGTACGTTTTTCAAGAGCTGGTCCTTTCGTCAGAAAAAAATGTCTTACGACGTGGTTTTTCTTCTGAAGGAGATGGTGTCTCTACGATAGTTTGTGTTAGAGACTCTCCTTATGTCAGTATATAGATGATTCGGACTCCAGGTAAACCCAGCTCCTATTTTTGATGATCTCTCGTCGGTTAGGCCTAGCTTGACTTTTGGTGCTTCGTTATGCTAGTGTCGTGTTTGGTATCGACGAAGATGACAGATTTTCCTGCAGCAGTTATGGCTACGTGAAATTAACCTGATCACCGTAGAGCTGTATGGAAACATTTACGAAATCATTTATATAACCATTATAAATTAACTCTGGCTTATATTCTCCTTCCTATGAATGAGTGAACGACAACTCAGGGAGACAGCCATGTTGGATTTCGGTCATCATATGTTTTGATCACTGCCAAGAGAACAGATTATTTATCTTATTATCGGACAGTGACAGGGAGATCTCAATCTTGCTAGAAACCCCCTTTCGTGGTTTCATAATATATACTACAAACTATGGACGTCAAGTAACTTTGGTTATTTATCGATCCGCCCTTCACTGACGCGTTTAGTCAGATAGGGGGATGTGGCCATAATGTATCATGACATTGAACTTTTGATGTACTGCCCATTATTTCTGAATGTGTCATGACTTCAGATCTGCTATGTATACCTACAAATTGATATGTCAACGAACCATGATGTACTCGTATGTCCCAGTGTGTACGTCTGAATAAATTGAGTAAACTAAGATTCCAGCAGTCTGCATTGGTGCCTTGTAGACACAAGTGTGAGTGGTTATATTGGTCAGCACACGAACAGTACACCATTCGCGGTAATCACACTCTACACTTCTACTTCATACATACACCATCCTGCGTCGGCTGAAGTGACCAAGTTTAGGGCCTGCTTCCCCTGGAGCCTTTGCCTTCCCTAACTCAGGACTAGGGTGAGTTACCCATTTACAGCTGGGTAGACTGGAGCATGCCTGATCTCAACAACACACCACTCTTCCTTACAGAGCAGACAGACTGATACTTTACAGTGTGTGTGTGAAAGCAACTTTACAGAGTGGAAAGAACAAGACTTTACAATGGGTAGGTGGAAAATACTGAGGGCAATTAATGATCGCCTATTAAGGAATGACACTGCAATAGATGAATCATCAAGGCTAAGACTGCTAGGATTTGGCATCAAACGTAAGACCAGCAGGGATGAACGTATGAGAGAATGCATATGGCATGTACATAACCAGAGTGCAATAGAAACAATTAGCATTCATACCCTCCGACATTTGTGAGGGAGACTGAGCACCTATGGGTTTGCCCGGAGTGCTGTGAGGTCGACGATTCTGATCAACAATAACAATAACAATCACAGGGGTCCATAACCTTAATCGAAGAATCAAAGGGACTCATGGCACAACAAAGCTTAAGAAAGCCTGATATAGAAAGATTAGAATCATTGCGAAGATGACCACATAAAAAATGAAGTCGTCTCTGGAGAGTTCGCAACCAGCAGCATTCAGTTAAAGGGACCTGGACTTGCAGTTTACTACAAGTTGTTTTAAAACGTCGTAGGCTGATGAAAAAAAAAACAAAGATAAATCAACGAATCAACAAAATTCTGATGTACATATATTTGAATCCGTTTACTATCATTTGTCAATAAAATTATGTTTGAAATGTCACACAAAGTTTAAAATAAAAATTACATTGAATACCCTGATTATACCCGAAGAGTAGATTTGAATGAGTACAACCTACAAAAATCAGTTTAAAACCTCAGAAATGAGGCATCTGAGAAAGATGATTGAAGTAACAAGAAGAGGCATGGTCCGCAACCAGACAATATGTCATGGACTAAAAACCCAGCCCCTGCAGACCCGAGTGGAACAATCCCAGTTACAATAATCTGGCCATATCTTCAGAATGGGAGAAGATCGGCTACTATAAACATATGGAAAACCAAAAGCCGGGGATCCAGACTTCCAGAACCACCCAGAGTTCCCTGGGAGTACAAAATTAGACGATCTCTGAAGGACCGAGAACTAGATTGACAACGGGCCAGGAGGAAGACAACCGATAGGATAGTCTGGCGCTCTCTGTGGCAAACCTCTACACCACAGGATAGAAGAGGAACGACAAAGTCAGTATGAGTAGGTTTAACAGGTATACTGTCCCAAGATGGTGGATGACCGGAAGCTAGTCCTGATGCTATTCCCCTCTCCCCCTCCCAATTTCTTAAATAAAAAAAAGGAAAAGAAGTGAACCAGCATGCAAGAGCAACAGCAAATATGGTGGTTAAACATTCTTTCTGCTTAAATCGGTTATCGCATTGGAGACATGAGGTTGTAGAGAGACATAATCATCCACGCCAGCTGGCCTTGTACTTGTAGAAGAAGTATAAATGTATCAGCCCCGTGTACTTCTCATATTTAAATGCAAACTGTTCCTGATGATTATACTCACATAAAAGTGCCAGTTCAACTAAGAAGACCCGGCGGATCGACTTTGACAACACGACCATGTCTGGGCGGTGTCCTTTTAATGAAACAAGGAAAATTCCAACGATGAAGTGAGTCAGTCACAACATCTCAGACTGTAGTGCCATCCAATAACGTAGGCCATGGCAGATGGGAGCTGGTAGAATAAAATTGACGCGCGGGAACAAAGTTGTTAAGCCTGGACTTACTTTGAATGGTGGTGTTGGCGTTGACTATGATAGAAGCCAGAGTATATCTGATACAGTGACCCAGATATAACGATGCAGCGACATTAGCGCCTGGAGGTCTCAGACGACACAAAGGAGGGTTCTATTGCTCCCTCACGCATGTCGTACAAGGGGACTAATATGAGGTTGTACATGATGCTGGAGCGTCGAATTGACAGAGTGGTTAGCGCGCTGGTCTCTCGCGGCACAGGTTCGAACCACGTTACCGACACGCTCCAGTCTACCCAGCTGTAAATGGGTACCTGACTCTGATATTTGAGTTATGGAAGGAAAAAGCATGATGAAGGGAACTGGTCACCCCACCTCTCGATGCTGGACCTAGTATGGTGAAGTATCTAACACTTCACTCCCCTACGTTAGTATCTGCTATGAGACTACCTTGACCTTTTACATGAGGCTGGCAATTTCATCTTATAAAATACATTGCTACAGAAACCACGAATGGAAGAACATGTGAAGGTTTGGTACAGGCTTCCTGCAGGGGGAGTGGGGGTGGGAGGCAGATACAGTAGCGGTTCTATTCTCCATAAGGAACGAAAAGGAATATAATGATAATAACGACATTGGTGCAGGGATACCATGATGATAATATTGTGACGATACGGTTATGCGATCTCAAGTCCACTCCGGCAGGATTGCATTACATTCCCGTGCGAGTTATATTTTTTTTCTCTCCCCTGTCATTATAATGTGGCATATTTTATGAACCATTATTTACTCTCTATGCTGGACCATGCTTTACCATATCGATTGGAGGCCGACCTCTTTGCAATCTACGTTTTGCTGATGATATCGATCTTATAGCTGGAACAGAATCAGAACTTCAAGACCTTACCTCTAGACTGGAGAAAGTAGCAAGAACGTATGGGATGGACATTAATATAGAAAAAAGCAAGATATTTGTGAATAGCCATAAGAAACATGTTCCGACCAACATTACGTTTTTTTTTTTTTTTTTTTTTTTTTTTATATAACCAGCGGCACTCGAGCTTTCCGGCTCTTTCGGCCCAATGACATGTCATTGCGAGGCTGGGGGGTCAGTGGACTTTCCTTCCAACCCGGTCAGGAGCTTCGCTCCTTCCCATCCACACGGGATTTATATGCAGGAGCCGTTCAGGTTATTCAGTCAAATTTCCGGTCGTAAACATTTCTACAAACGCCGACGGCCGGGTTTGAACCATGAACACCTGGTCGCCAGTACAACGTCGTAGCCATTACACCAGCGCGGCTCCCACAACATTACGTTAAATGGGCAAACGTTAGAAGAAGTTAACACCTTTAAATATCTGGGGTCCATTATATGTAGTGATGGAAGATCAAGTAAAGAAATCAAGACAAGACTTGAGATGGCCTCAGCTGCCATGACAAGGCTGAATGTGATCTGGAAAAGTAACATCAGTTTTTCTGTGAAGATAAAATTATACAAATCACTTGTATTATCTATTCTCTTGTATGGGTGTGAGGGCTGGACACTCACTGCAGATACGGAGCGAAGGATTCAGGCTTTCGAGTATAAATGTTATAGAAGAATTTTGCGCATTTGTTATAAAGAGCACAAAACAAATGTCTATGTTAGAGAGAAAATAAACACCTATGCAGGCCACCAAGAACCACTTTTGTCAGTAGTGAAACGTCGAAAGCTTGCCTGGTTTGGGCGTGTAACTCGTCATAACTCCCTTTCGAAAACGATCCTCCAGGGAACAGTCGAAGGTAAACGGAGAAGAGGAAGGCAAAGAAAATCCTGGGCTGATAACATCAAAGAATGGGCAGGGCACGGTTTTTCCACACTTGTACGCATTGCTAAGGATAGAGAGCAGTGGAGGACCCTGTCTGCTGATGCTTCCACCATGGCACCCCTACGACCCATGACGGGTTACGGGTTGAGATGATGAGATGATGCTGGATCTAGTAGAGGAAAGTCTCTAACACTCCCCTCCCATACGCAAGTATTTGCTATGAGATTGTCTTTATCTTGTTTACCACTCCTCAGACGTATTTACTTTCTGCCAGGTGAACTGTGGTATTATCGTAACAATACCCAGTCATTATCACCGGTCAGCGAGCGAGATTCTTATCATGAAAAGGCAGTCTCGTCCGATCAACATCTATAGAAGCCAATATTGTCTGTCTGAGATAGTCGTCCGATGTGGGCAGATTACACAAGTGGTAGATACGTTTATCGTTTCGCGGGACCATCTATGTGTGTGATTATCACGATAATCTGTCTGGAGAGACAATATTGGCAATGGTAACATCTGGACATCAAATGAGTTCACAGATAGTGTTTATGAGTTGTGAACAGGATGCCGGCAGAAGTCTGACGCAATGATATGACATCACTGTAAGAGGTCACGCGTGGATATTAAATTTAATATTGTGAAACACGTGAGGGTATTTTTCGAATTTGAAAAAAACGCCCCTACACACGTAGTGCTGAACGAGATTCGATTGGATTGGTTCATTTTGAGGAGCTGAAATATACAATGTATTTTATTGGCACACTAGTCGGAAGTGCAATCTGTGATTTGCACTAAGAACTTAGAATATAGTGTGATGAAAACACAGACACAGATCACACAGAGAGACTGCAGCACACAAGTCAAATCAGCGACTCCTAAAAGCCAGAAAGGAAAAGGAGACATTGGACTTAGAAATTTCACAACTGTAAGTAACGGATCGAGTATTGGGCAACTTTGGAATTAACAAGTAAACCCGCATTTTTAATACAAGCCTGGAAACTTAAAGAGGACTTTAATTAACAAGACTGGAATCCTAGGAATTTGATCACAAGCCATAGAGCAATTTAACAAAAGTTTTCCCAGGCCAATGTGATTTCACAGAACATCCGCCGTCAGAGGAATTAACTCTAATTTCCCAGACCAAGTCATAGAGAAATTTAACAAAAGTTTTCCCAGGCCAGGATTTCGCAGAACACCCGCGGTCAGTGGAATTAACTCTAATTTCCAGACCAAAGTGATTCCGAAGCATCTAATACAGAGCTGTGTCCAGTCTAAATCTGTGCAAGGAGACTGTGTATTCCCAAAATTTTGGGGTAAGTGTAAACAATTTATTTACTAATGTAAATTCTACAGGCTAATTGGTTATATACAAGGCTGGCAACCTCAACATATGAAAATAGTATATGTATGAAAAACTACTGCAAGAGCTGGGGATTATTTCTGACTAGTCGTGCGGGAAACCCGACAGCAGAGCGACCCCAGAATCCGATGGGAGTAGTGATGAGTAATGAGTGATGATTACATCACATGTGCCAAATGTGTAACATATTATCTTGTGAGATTTATGTACCTTTTTTAATTGTAATTTAGGCAAATCATTATTCACGCACTTACTTACTTAGTCGTTCCCCTTCTACCGTGAGGTGTAGAGGTTTGGAAGAGAGAGCGCCAGACTATCCTATCGGCTGTCTTCCTCCTGGCCTGGTTCCATTCTAGTCCTCGATCCTTCAAAGATTGTCTAATGTTGTCCTCCCAGCGGACTCTGGGTCGTCCTCGGGGTCTGGATCCTTGGCTCTTTGTTTCCCATGCTTGTCGTGGTATCCGATCTTCTCCCATTCTGCAGACATGGCCAAACCATCTTAATTGGGACTGTTCTACTTGGGTCTGCAGGGGGTAGGATTTAAGGCCTTGACGTATCGTCTGGTTGCGTACCATGTCTCTTCTTGTTACTTCAACCACCTTCCTCAGATACCTCATTTCTGAGGTTTGGATCTGGCTTTTATGGGTTGTAGTCATTGCCCATGACTCGCATCCGTATGTCAAGACTGGGACATAGGTGGAGCGGTATACAGCCATCTTCGTTTTCTTACCAACCTCTCTCTTGCTGAGGAATCCACGATTTATGGCCTGAAAAAGTCTCCCAGCTGCTGCTTTTCGAGTGGCTAACTCTTCTTTGATGCCTCCCTTTAAGTCTATAATAGCTCCGAGGTATTTAAAGTGGTCGACCTGCTCCAGGACCTGTTCTCCCAGCTTAATCTGATGTTTTCTTTCTTTTCGTGATATCACCATGGATTTTGTTTTAGAGCTGCTTATGACCATCCCTCTCTTCTCCAGCTCTTCCTTCCAGACTTGCAGGTTGGATTGGAGATGTGCCTCTGATTTAGCAATCAGGGCAACATCATCAGCAAATGCCAGCTCCGAAATATAGACCTGTCTCATCTTCCAGTACCCCACTGAATACTTTCTTGTTCTCTCCTTACATGCCTTGATGACATCGTGCATAAGGAGTATGAAGAGGTAAGGTGATAGGATATCACCTTGTCTTACACCAGTGGTGGTCCTGAACTCTTCCGACTTATGGTTTGCTGTCCTCACATAATTTCTGCAAGACTTGTAGAAGCTCTGTATAGCATGAATCAGAGGTGCTGGAATATTCTTCTTTGCCAAACAGTCCCAAAGTTTGCTCCAGGGGACCCTGTCAAACGCCTTTTCCAGATCTATGAAACAAAGATGCATCTCACTCTTATACTCAAGGGCCTTTTCACTCAGCTGTCTGAGTGTGAAGATTAGGTCTTGAGTACTTCGGTTTGCTCGGAATCCGCACTGGACCTCATCCAATTGTGGCTCAGCTAGGCGTCGGAGTCTCTGCTCTAGGATTCTAGAGTAGATTTTACCAGGGACACTGAGAAGGGATATGCCTCTATGGTTTCCACACTGTCGATTGTCACCCTTTTTGAAAATTGGTGTTATGATGGCAATCTCCCAATCCTTTGGTATGGTCTTGTTGTACCACGCTGCCTGTAAAACCCTTAAGAGTAATAGGTCGCCTGATGCTCCCATGAACTTAACCATTTCTGGTGTTATACCATCATGCCCTGCTGCTTTGCCCATCTTGATTTTCTCCAGTGCTGCCTTCAGTTCTTCCATCTTTATGTCATCTTCACCATCATTGGTTTTCTCTTCTGTGCTAGTGTTTATCATTTCTGATGCTTCACCATGCTCACCATCCAGGAGTTCTGAGAAATATTCTTTCCATCTTCCCATTACTTCCTTCGGGGCAGTAAGCAATTTGCCTTGCTTGTCCTTTATAAATTTGAGAGGGCATTGTTTTTCCTTCCTCATGTTCTTTAGGGTCTTATAGAACAATTTCTGGTTTTCTTGTGCATCTTTTTCTAGCTTTTCTCCAAATTCTTCCCCGGACTTCTGTTTTGCTGCTAGCACTTTGTTCTTTGCTTCTGTTCTGAGTGTCACATATTCTCTATATTTTTCCATTTGTCCTGTTGTGTTTTTAGCTCCTAAGTATTGTTTCCATGCCATTTTCTTCTCTCTTATTTTCTCTTTGACTTCCTCTGTCCACCAAGGTGTCCTCTTTCTCTTGTTCCCAAGTCGGACTTCACCGCATGCTTCTGCAGCAGCTGTCTTTATGATATCCTTGAATTTAATCCAGAGGGTTTCCAAGTCATCAGGTCGTTCTTCTGTGTTGCTCACCGCTGCAGCAATAAGCCCCTGATATCTGGTCTTAATTTCTGGCTCTCTCAGCTTGTAGGTCCTAATGCTCATTTCTCCTGCTCGTTTACTTGGTTTCTTGCGTGATGTTGGACAGTTCCTAGGCTGAGCTACTCTTTCAGTTGTTCTTTTGATTGTTAGCAGGTAGTGATCACTTCCAATCTCTGGCCCCCTCCAGACTCTAGCATCTCGGACATATTTGAATGAGCTTCTCCGAACAATGGCATAGTCGATCACTGACTTCTCATTCTTTGTTGGTTCACATCTAGTGTATGCATGTATGCGCTTATGGGGGAACTTTGTGTTTGTAATGATCAGATTCTGCTCACTGCAGAATCTAAAGAGTCGCTTTTCATTGTCATTGAGAGTATCTTCTCCATATCTTCCGATAACTCCACCCCATCTAGCATGGTCATTTCCAACTCTGGCATTAAAATCTCCGAGCATGATAACTTCATCTAGGCAGTCATCCACTGTCCTTTGAAGCAGCTCGAAGAATTCCTCCTTGACCTCTGCTCTCTCATCCTCATTTGTCCCATACACTATGACCAGGTTGACTATGGTTTCTCCTTCTTTTAGTTTAACAACCATAATGCGCTCCGAGACAAAGTTCCATCCCTTGATACTATCTTTTTGATTTTGGGCCACAATGCAACCCACGCCCCCTTTAGCTCTTTCAGACATGGGTACACCACTGTAGAGCAGCTTGTTGCCATCGAGATCCATGACTCCTTGTCCTTTTTTCTTTGTTTCCGTTATAGCCAGGATTTCTAGTTTTGCTTTCCTCATCTCTTCCACCAGCTCCTCTTCCTTCCCATTTATACTTCTTGTGTTCCAAGTTCCATAAGTCGTAGTCCGTAGTCCGTTCCAGTTCGTCGCCTTTAGAATCAGTCCAGTTTTCTCTCTCGCACTCCAGACGCAATTTCCTAGTTAACACCCAGAAGGATATTGGTGAATTTTCATCATATTTCCGTCTTACACTGTGTGCTCGGGAATTTAATTCTTCTGAGAGGTTAACATTGGTGGGTGGAGCGCATGACAATTGGCCTGTTAGTTTGCGGCGAACAAATGTACTTAGCAGGCATTTGCTTCTTTCTATTTGTATAAAGTTCGTGGTTACAAGCCATCAGACGATTTGTGGTATTCACGCCGCTATTGTGAGGGAAAAGCATTCACCTTAACCGCCTATAGTGGAAGAGAGTGTGGAGAAGGCTTTCCGCATCACATAATTGATAAACCCCAGCTGCAAGACTCATCTGGAGTTAAATTTTTTTTTTGTCACAGGCAACAGCAAAACACGGACATTTATAGCGCTCCGATCCATCCTCCGTGAGGAAAAATTTAATTTACATTTCACCCCCATTTAATCCTTATTTTATCTTGTTGAACTATTAAATATGTTGTATGTTATTTTTAACTAAACAAATAATTGTTTATTCAGTCATTAGAAATAAGAAAGCAAACGTATGAGCAAGACTATTTAATAATTATATATATATATATATATATATATATATATATATATATATATATATATATATATATATATATATATATATATATATAAAGAGAGAGAGAGAGAGAGAGAGAGAGAGAGAGAGAGCCATTAATTATAAGATACGTCTTTACACCAACTGGGGGCTTAACGGGCCAGAACCATTGCTCAAATCCTTCACAAAAGGCGACGGACCAGAATAATACGTTAACAATTGTTCAGCCCAATGTAACATTGTTCGTGACTTCTGGAAATATCTTGTGAACCCTCCCTTAAGGTAGAAGTGTCATTAATCTTCTATCTACATCTCTGCCAAGAGTAATCTTGCCAATATTAGATACTCTTGAGTTTCGGTCACTGTTGGACCACTACTGCTAAGCAGGAGAGTCAATCCGTGACAAATAACGACATTGGTGCAGTGATACCATGATTATAATAACGACATTGGTGCAGTGATAACATGTATGTCACCGACAGCCTAGAGCTGCGTGGATCTACTTTAGAAGCACTGAACGTTCTAAAGATTACCTTGATAAACATCAAGTTTTCAGGTTTCAAAGTATTTGGAACCAATGCAGCCTTTGTGTACGTTTTTTCCTGCTGCCCAATCTACAGAGTGGGGAGAAATTATAGCTAAATATCACAATGCAATCAAGCTTTTATCGTCTGATAAGATGTCCAAAAACGTAGACTTTTGTTGTTGTTGTTGTTGTTGTTGTGTGCAGCAAGTTTCCTTTGAGCATTGACCTTCAAAACGCTATCCTCATTTGTGTTCTTAGCTGTCAATGGGATTTTAAACATTATTCTGTCAAAGCACGCGTCTCCTTTCTAGTTACGATATCTATTATTAGCTTCCACGTGACATGATCAGCTCTGTGTAACACTCAAGAACTTCGAATCTTACTTCCAACTACATTGGTTTATCGCCTAGGATACTTCCGATGTTCTGGAATGCTGTTTTTTGTTTTGTTTTTCATCTGGCTATTAAAAACGCATCCTTATGTTAACGGAGCTCAAAAGGTGTGCAAAGGATAGTAAAAGTGTAACCTGTGTTGAGAAACGCTGCTAGCCACACTCATGGACTTCTTTAGTGTTGGTGGTGCTGCTTTCTCCTTCTTCTCCACCAATACTAGGTTATATGCGACCACAGCATAAGGAAATGTTTTCTCATCAAAGTCCCACGCTCACAGCTGGTGCCAACGTTCTGCATTTAAGTAATGCTACCTTCAGACATCTTCAGCGCTTTCTGTAGGTCAGGAATAGCCAACAGTTCGTCATAGGCCTAAACTGCTGTGCAGATGCCTAGATAGCCTAATGTTTTTCATTTTATTACTAAATATACAGAGATAAAAAGAAATTGTTCAACACAAAAATCAGAATCTTCAATTTAAATGTCACATCCCTCTTATTCTGTGGCTCTGAAACATGGAGAACTACAACAAGCTACAGACTTTAATAAATGGGTGTTTCTGTAGAATATAAGCATTGACGTGGTCTGAGACAAGATCACTAATGTTGAAGTGATGACAAGAATCAGACTAGTGCCTGTGGAAGAAGAAATGAGAAGAAAACGCTGGAGTTGGATAGGACACAGATTGAGAAAACCTGTTGATAGGACACAGATTGAGGAAACCTGTTGATAGGACACAGACTGGGGAAACCTGTTGATAGGACACAGATTGAGGAAACCTGTTGATAGGACAGATTGAGGAAACCTGTTGATAGGACACAGATTGAGGGAACCTGTTGATAGGACACAGATTAAGGAAACCTGTTGATAGGACACAGATTGAGGAAACCTGTTGATAGGGCACAGATAGAGGAAACCTGTTGATAGGACACAGATTGTGGAAACCTGTTGATAGGACACAGATAGAGGAAACCTGTTTATAGGACACAGATTGAGGAAACCCGTTTATAGGACACAGATTGAGGAAACCTGTTGATAGGACACAGATTGAGGAAACCTGTTGATAGGACACAGATTGAGTAAACCTGTTGATAGGACACAGATTGAGGAAACCTGTTGATAGGACACAGATAGAGGAAACCTGTTGATAAGACACAGATTGAGGAAACCCGTTGATAGGACAAAGATTGAGGAAACCTGTTGATAGGACACAGATTGAGGAAACCTGTTGATAGGACACAGATAGAGGAAATCTGTTGATAGGACACAGATTGAGGAAACCCATTGATAGGACACAGATTGAGAAAACCTGTTGATAGGACACAGATTGAAGAAACCTGTTGATAGGACACAGATAGAGGAAACCTGTTGATAGGACGCAGATTGAGGAAATCTGTTGATAGGACACAGATTGAGGAAACCTGTTGATAGGACACAGACTGAGGAAACCTGTTGATAGCATTACAATGCAGCCTTTGATCTGGAACCCCCAGGGTAAGTTTAGGTAGAGGAAGACCAAAGAAAACTTGGACAAGAAAACTTAGACAAGAAAACTGGGGGCAGAAATGAAATTGATGAGGTTTGGTTTTAAGGACTATCTTCGTTACACACGGACAACTCCATCAGTTCTCCGATCTCCTCCCTTAGATCACACAAGGAGGATCTCAGCACGGTGCACGAACTCCGTAGTGGGATTTTAAACGTGCGTAACTTGCACATGGGACCTCATATTTTTTCGCCCTTATCCGAGAAGGCTACCCATCCGATCTCACTACCCACGAAATTGGGTGGGGGGAATATGACATGATTAGGACCACTGGTTCTGAAAGAAAATGTCCATAAATTACATTCCCTCAACTGGGAATTGAACACGTAAATAAATAAACAAACAACACACAAAGGTATGATCAGGCACTCAGTGAGAAAATAAAGAAGTAGAAGACCAGACAACAGAAAAACAACAGAAGTGATAGGCTTTCCGGGAATCGAACCAGGACCTTCCGAACGGCACCCACCGCCTAGCCACGGAGCGAATCGCCACTATCCACTCTGCCAGCTAAGCATTACAAAAATAATGCTTCACCGACAGAGGTCTAGCACGAACCCCCACGTAATCGAATTCGGTACCTCTAGAATTTGAGGCGGACACCATATCACCCCGACCCCTAAAATGACGAGGAAGACGTAGAAAGACCTTGAACTGATGGCACGTGACAGGAAGTCTTGGCGTAAGTTTGTTAAAGGCGTATGTTCCTTGAGGAGCTGACGGGTGAGGGCTATGATTTATAAACAAGATGGCTTTGTACAAATCACAAAGAAAAAGTAATCAGCGGGGTGGAAAAAACTAACAACTCCTCAGATCCTTTCTATTTCGACTATAAAAAAAATAACACAACAACAACATTAATAATACAAAACAAAATACATGAAACAACAAGTTGAGGATGGTGGTTCTCTTCAGTCAGGACTTATACAACAATCGTCATCTTCTCTGGTTTTGCCGACCCTCGGAAACAATCATTCTTCACTAATGAACTTCTGTTTGGTATGCATACAAACAGTTCTCTTGTATGTTAAAGAAGGAGGGTGGGGAGGGGGCGGAAGAGAGAGAGAGAGAGAGAGAGAGAGAGAGAGAGAGAGAGAGAGAGAGAGAGAGAGAGAGAGAGAGAGAGATTTCCAAATTTCCATAATAGCAGGGAAAACGCGCTGTACAATGTACGTTTTATTTTATATTTGTTGTGATACCGTGTCGTGCCATTGAACAAGTGCATGGGGGAATAACAAGTATTTAGGAAGCGCTTTTATTATTACAACCAAATGCAATGAAAAGCAGAAACAAAATTCTATACATTCTATTGCAGATAATAAAAGTGAATAGCCAATTAACATCACTCAGTAATTCATCACATATTTTCACGAAAACATAAATTGTGAGCAAAATAAAGAATTACTGACTAATGATAACGAGCAAAATAAAGAATTACTGACTAATGATAACGAGCAATATTCTTTTAATTCTATGCAAAAGCCAAATAGGCAATCGATACCCTTGAGCTCCCCAAGACCTTCAACAAACATATTCCAGGACCTCCAGTCACGTGCCATTAGCTCAGGGTCTTCTGTTTTCCGTTTGTTTTGTCTGTTTACCTCTACTATGGGATTTCAAAACAAGGACTGTCTTGTAATGCTGTCAACAGATTTTCTCAGTGTGTACCCAGTCCATCGCCAGCTTCTACTTCTCATCTCTTGTTCCACTGACAGCAGTCTGTCTGGTTCTTGTCATCAGTTCCACATTGGTGATCTTGTCATCAGTTCCACATTGGTGATCTTGTCATCAGTTCCACAATGGTGATCTTGTCATCAGTTCCACATTGGTGATCTTGTCATCAGTTCCACAATGGTGATCTTGTCATCAGTTCCACATTGGTGATCTTGTCATCAGTTCCACATTGGTGATCTTGTCATCAGTTCCACATTGGTGATCTTGTCATCAGTTCCACATTGGTGATCTTGTCATCAGTTCCACATTGGTGATCTTGTCATCAGTTCCACATTGGTGATCTTGTCATCAGTTCCACACTGGTGATCTTGTCATCAGTTCCACATTGGTGATCTTGTCATCAGTTCCACATTGGTGATCTTGTCATCAGTTCCACATTGGTGATCTTGTCATCAGTTCCACATTGGTGATCTTGTCATCAGTTCCACAATGGTGATCTTGTCATCAGTTCCACATTGGTGATCTTGTCATCAGTTCCACATTGGTGATCTTGTCATCAGTTCCACATTGGTGATCTTGTCATCAGTTCCACATTGGTGATCTTGTCATCAGTTCCCCGTTGGTGATTTTGTCATCATTCCACATTGGTGATCTTGTCATCAGTTCCACATTGGTGATCTTGTCATCAGTTCCACATTGGTGATCTTGTCATCAGTTCCACATTGGTGATCTTGTCATCAGTTCCACATTGGTGATCTTGTCATCAGTTCCACATTGGTGATCTTGTCATCAGTTCCACATTGGTGATCTTGTCATCAGTTCCACATTGGTGATCTTGTCATCAGTTCCACATTGGTGATCTTGTCATCAGTTCCCCATTGGTGATCTTGTTACACCACTTCAATCCTTCTATTTTACACAAACACTCATTTATGAAAGTCTGTAGCTTTTTGGTTGTTGTGTTTGTTAGTTGTTCGCCATATTTCAGAACAGTACAAGCCATTTGAGTTTAAGATTTCAATTTTTCCGTTGGGCTCGATTTTTTTTTATTTTAAATTTCCATATATTTTCCAATACTGTACAATTAAAGTTCACCCTGCCTTACGTATCTTTATTTTGATATTACGGTCTGCTGTTCCAGTTCTGTCTACAACAGGCATTAGAATGTATGCAAAAATAAATTCTGCGTTTAAGTGCATTTGGCAACAATAATAACAATGCCTCTTAAAACTTATTATTTTTCCTTACTTGCTTTTTTATTTTAAATTACAGCTTATTTAATTTATCGAGAAAAAGTTATTTTGATAAGTTTAAATATCTAATGTAAAGCTAAGATTAAACATAGTCAAAAATAGGGCTGTGTTTAAAACAACAAAGTTGTAAATTGTTTCAGAAACATACTAATTTATTAACCCATAACCATTCACCATCCGATGCCCGCCCCGTCTAATATAAGACTGAATCTATATTATTGACAATTCGTTATTTCCGTTACTTTAAAATTCGTTTCCCTAGAGTTATGTCCACTTTATTTTTCACAGTAATTATTGTAAAATTGGCTGGGTCCAGTCTCAATCAAAACTTGAAAGATTAAAATGTACCAAGAAAGGGAGCTATTTGTAAAGTTTCAGTGCTCTAGATTAAGTGGAACGCAGAGATATTGAGCGTCCAAGATTTGAAATGCGACAAAGAAATAACGCTCAGATCATTTTAAAGAAAAGTGGCTAAATACGTGATAAATTGCTTTACAATAATTTTTAAAAAACTTTGAAATTGGACACATATGCTGGCCTCAAGCCCAACTCTCCTTAATCCTCCTGTTACGACATGCTTTA
Organism: Oreohelix idahoensis; assembly: GCA_024509875.1. Classification (NCBI taxonomy): domain Eukaryota; kingdom Metazoa; phylum Mollusca; class Gastropoda; order Stylommatophora; family Oreohelicidae; genus Oreohelix; species Oreohelix idahoensis. The sequence goes on from JAMPIV010004524.1 coordinate 88,313, forward strand.
TCCGATTACTGCTTCTTCTTCTTCTTCTTCTTTGATCCTTAGCCGCCGACCATCAAAGCAGTCAGTGGCCATCACGCCTAGTGGCGTCTTGTAGGGCAACAACAAATTGATTCCACTTTGCTCGGTCAGCGGCCATCCTTCGTACAGTGCCCCAACTCTGGTTCATTCTTTGCATCTCAGCCTCCACAGTCCTCCGCCAGGTTGTTTTTGGTCGGCCTCTCTTTCGTTTTCCTTCAGGGGTCCAAACATAGCTGTTCTTGTGATGGCATCGGGGTCTCTTCTGAGGACATGGCCAACCCAGCTCCAGCGTCTGCCAGCTATGATGGTGTGCATGTCCTCTTGCTTGCTCCGAGTAAGCAGATCTTGGTTGGTGATGGTATTCGGCCAAAAGATTCGGTGAATTTTTCTTAGGCATGTTGTGTGAAAAGAGGACAATGTCGACATTTCCTTCTCTGTAACTCTCCAGCATTCCGCACCATAGAGAAGCACAGAAAGCACACAGCTCTGATATAATCTTAATTTTGTGCTTGTGCTGTATTGAGAGGACTTCCAGATGTTGTTTATTATCCCATTACTAGCTAGATAGTACTATGTTCAGAGCCTGTTGTTTTGTCTAAAGTAGCCTGGACAGTGCATTTAGCTCGCGGGTTTTAGTGGGCCTCGAGAAGGTATAAATATCAGTGATAAATAAATGTGTTTGTATGTTTGATGTAAAAATGTTTCCGTAAAATAATGCTCATTGAATTTCATATACAACAATCTAATAAATGTCCGTGATGCCGATTAATCTGGTTTACAGCTCTTTCTGATACCTTTATCTAAAAGGCCAACTGGGCAAGGTATTTCTCCTCCATCACACAAGATAGGAATGATTGAGATGACAGTAATATTTGAAACCAGATTAGATGAGCAGCATACACTCAAAATGGCCAAACAGAGCCAGCTTAAGTGGTGCTATCGGTGTGGCCACATAGGGTACCATCTCAAAAAGGGTGCCGACATTTTTTTTTTAATTGCGGGAATCATAGTGTGATCAAAGTCATTAGTATGAAATTGACCCTTAGAAGAGAACAATACAAAACGGCATGGGGGTAGGGGAAGATCGGAGCTTACAACAAGACCTCGCACCCCCTAGGTCGGCTCCGTGGTCAGATATAATCATCTGATTGGTCACAAAACTAATATATGAAGAGGACATACAAAAAAAAAATTATGGCTGCAGAAGTAGGCACAAGAAGCCTAGAAGGGGCTTCAGTATACTATACTGTGACAGAATGGGGCGACCCCTTTCGATCTCTGTTTCACTACAGCAGGATCAGTTACATTTTTGTACTGATTTTTAATTGAGTGCTTTTCAATTGTCGCACTTTCTTTCTTTCTGTCTCTGCTAAGTGTAGCAGATATTGGCATTTCATTCTTACACTCCTCTCAGCAATAGTCGTCATTTATGTGTGTTTACCTGTCTATCCCTGCGGATAGATTAGACGGTGATGCAAGGATGACCGACAGAAATCCTATTGTACCACAAGGGTGCGACTGTTTTCGCACGTAAATGGCCAAGAGATATTACTTAGCGTTGACATGGCTCGTGTGACCGACTAATTATTGTCGTGATAAGACACAGCACAGATGGTCAAACAGGAGTTTATGTTTGCATAAGGAGCGCCGGTCAAGAATCGACCTGGTGGGATGACAGATACACCTGAGCGGAAGTGGTGTAATATTTCCTGGTAGCTGTAAGAAGCTAATCATTGCCAATAATATTTAAATGTCACGATTGCCATATATGGGAAACGTGAGATCTCTCTCTCTCTCTTTCGTTCACAATTTTAAAATGTTGGAAATATTTTGAATTAACCCACGGGACATGCATGTTTGAAAACGATTGGCTTGTTACTTACCTTCGTAACAAACACATGCGTGGGAAGACAGGGAATATAACCTGACCATTTTCGCAGTCTTTTTCACTGTTAAAACGTACTGTGAAATCCACGCTTACGACGACGACACCAGACCTTGCTAGAGTTAGAATTCATAATTCCTTTTATCAGGCCGGACCTTTTTTTTGGAGAATCTTGACGGACTTACAAAAACAGCCCAGGAAATCTCTATCATTTTAATAAGGACACCGGGACTGAAGAAACTGAAAACACGCGGAGTCATAGAGGGAATTATCTTATTAAAGTCACGACACCCCTGACGCCGATTCAAGTCTCTTTTATCTATCTGAGCAAAAACGTTTATGAGCCAGGATTGGCGTAAGTTGTCATTTTTCATTTTATATTACTAACATGTGAAATAACACACACAGATATGTATATATGTATATATGTATATATGTATATATGTATATATCTATTCTCTAAATTTCGTTATATGTATATATTATATATATATGAGTGTGTCGTGCTTGTTATATAGTAAAACAACATTAGGGGTATATAATGTACACTCCATTATATATATATATATATATATCCATATATATATATATATATATATATATATATATATATATATATATGTATATATATATATATATATATATATATATATATATATATATATATATATATATATATATATATATATATAACCATGTGAATATTAATATGTGAAAATTGCAAGTGGATGTCCTAGTTATTTGAGGCTGGCAATTTCAGCGTATAGAATGATGATTTCATGAACCACCAATGCCAAGACCTGGTGATTGCTTTACCTTTATTGCTAGTTTTGTAAAGAGAACTAAAAGCATAAAGTAGTCCCAGGTTCCGTATGGAGCATGGAGGGAAAGATGAAAGAAATGATGTACATTCTAATTATAACGCTTAGTATCAAATCAGTGTAAATGTCGATGTTAACATATGCACTTTAAAATTAATGGAAGTTTCAAACTTTTCAAATCAGTGTAAACATAAATGAAAACATATTCAATTTATATTGTGAACACTTTTCAATCAGTGAAAATGTAAATGTAAACATATTCTATCTATACTATTAACCTTTTCATTTAAATGTAATGTAAAGCTAAAGCTATCCGGCTTAAATGTAAAGAAAGTTTTATCCCGAGGTATTAAATTTAATTCTCATCTAGGGTAAATTCTGAGATAAATGGGATGGTAGAATAGAAGAAAGGAGACACATAAGTATGTGACGGGAAACGCAATACTCAGGAGAGCGATTTCGTTTTTATTCTTTCTCATAGTTATAGGTGGTACAGGCATAAAGTACTATCCCTGGAACAAGAAGGAAACAGTGGCCTAAGCTTTAAGACGAGGGACCAACTTTGTAGACTCACCTTGACATTTCTGGGAAAGGAGCAACACCCGACAACCTTGACCAGCGACGAGCGTGAGCAGTGTAAAAAGAACCAACTCATCAGCGGGAGCAGAAACTACTATTGGCAGCTAAGTACAAAATATACGCTGCAAAGTGAACTTTTTTTCATCGACTCTAGTATTAATCAATGATGAAACTTTTCTTCTTAACTATTCAATTATTTTCAAACTGTTACAAATTAAGTAATTATTAAATTTTGTTATTTGTAATTTTACAAATTTAACTTCGATTTAATCCTTTTAAATGAACTGCATGTTTGTCTTAGTCAATTTATTTCACACTCTAAACAGAGTATAATGGAATAATAAGAACTCCACTGAATAAATCAGAGGTGGGGGCTTAACGAGCTAAAATCAATCATTGCTTAATTCATCATTAAAGTGGTCGGCAGATTCTAGAATTAACGTGCTCAGCCAAAACAGCATTGTTTTCGCTTATCTGAATATCTTGTGAAGACTCACTTTGTGATAGAAGTGTCATTACCCTTCTATCTACATCTCTGCCAAAAGTAATTTTGTGCGAAGGTAGACACGTTTGAAGGCCCATAGTAAATACTTTTGATTTTGGCACTGTTGGACCACTACTGCAAAGCAGGGGAGGCAATACCGTCACATAAATGATCTACTGAAACAACAGAGGCCTGAAAGAACGATCAAGAACAAAGGCCCTTAAAAGATTTGGTGAAATGTCAGAAAAGGCTTCTTGCTTGCTGTGTAACAACCGTTGTGGAGTATGGAATTCAGAACAGTATGTTTATATGCAACAAAATACATTCTCAGCCGCCTCAAAGTTTGCAAAATGGATAAAATGAGGGAGAAATAACTACGTTGGGAATTGCAACCAAAATCGAGTGGGTTGGATTTCCAGCATAGTGGAAAGAAAAAACAAACAAAACAACAGCAACAGGAGGGTGACACTTGGGGGTCATGATCCAAGTGAGCCTGCAATCACTTTAACACCCCCCATGTGTAAAAGAATATACAAATTCTGAAACATTTGTCTGGCCGGGGGTGGTGGGTACACTCATTATGATGATCAGATTGCCTCCTAGTATAATGCCCTGTACCCAGTTTCCAATCATTATTCCGGAAAAAAAGAAACATGTATTAGGTTCTGTGCTCGGTTATTTATTATAAGCTTCAGTAATTAGAACTTATTCGATCTGAAAACGACGCTAGTAAGCATAAAAGCATAACCAAAAAGTAAAATCAATGGGCTACCTTTTCATCAGCCTTCTTCTACACGTTGGGTTAAAGGGAAACAGCTGTGACACATCTAAACGGGGAGACATAAGGTCAAGAGCATTAACTCCCAATAATAATAATAATAGGGGGCATAATTATTACAATTAGCTGACGTCATATGCAGCAATGTTATATTTGCTATTTTTGTTACTCCCCTCCCCTTTTGTCACATTTTGACACACAAAACACCAGACCTCCCTTGTGTGTGATGTTACACGTTTCCTATTCTCCCTCCATCTCTTCTTCCCGCCACCTCCCCTCCATCCTTTTTCCCCTAATTGTATCATTGAAAAGAAAGAGTGTAATCGAATGTAAACTTAGTTAAATAGTGCAGGAAAAAATAGCAATCTCTTAAGTTACATAGTGTTAAATTAATCAAGCTTTTACAAAGACAGCATTGCTAGTTTACTTACTTACTTAGTCGTTCCCCTTCTACCGTGAGGTGTAGAGGTTTGGAAGAGAGAGCGCCAGACTATTCTATCGGCTGTCTTCTTCCTGGCCTGGTTCCATTCTAGTCCTCGGTCCTTCAAAGATTGTCTAATGTTGTCCTCCCAGCGGACTCAGGGTCGTCGTGGAGGTCTGGATCCCTGGCTCTTTGTTTCCCATGCTTGTCGTGGTAGCCGATCTTCTCCCATTCTGCAGACATGGCCAAACCATCTTAGTTGGGACTGTTCTATTTGGGTCTGCAGCGGATGGGATTTTAGGCCTTGACGGATCGTCTGGTTGCGGACCATGTCTCTTCTTGTTACTTCAACCACTTTCCTCAGATACCTCATTTCTGAGGTTTGGATCTGGCTTTTGTGGGTTTTAGTCATTGCCCACGACTCGCATCCATATGTCAAGACTGGGACATAGGTGGAGCGGTATACAGCCATCTTCGTTTTCTTACCAACTTCTTTCTTGCTGAGGAATCCACGATTTATGGCCTGAAAAAGTCTCCCAGCCGCTGCTTTTCGAGTGGCCAACTCTTCTTTGATGCCTCCCTTTCGGTCTATAATAGCTCCGAGATATTTAAAGTGGTCGACCTGCTCCAGGACCTGTTCTCCCAACTTAATCTGATGTTTTCTTTCTTCTCGTGATATCACCATGGATTTTGTTTTAGAGCTGCTTATGACCATCCCTCTCTTCTCCAGCTCTTCCTTCCAGACTTGCAGGTTGGATTGGAGATGTGCCTCTGATTTAGCAATCAGGGCAACATCATCAGCAAATGCCAGCTCCGAAATATAGACCTGTCTCATCTTCCAGAACCCCACTGAATACTTTCTTGTTCTCTCCTTACATGCCTTGATGACATCGTCCATAAGGAGTATGAAGAGGTAAGGTGATAGGATATCACCTTGACTTACACCAGTGGTGGTCCTGAACTCTTCTGACTTATGGTTTGCTGTCCTCACATAATTTCTGCAAGACTTGTAGAAGCTCTGTATAGCATGGATCAGAGGTGCTGGAATATTCTTCCTTGCCAAACAGTCCCAAAGTTTACTCCAGGGGACCCTGTCAAACGTTTTTTCCAGATCTATGAAACAAAGATGGATCTCACTCTTACACTCAAGGGCCTTTTCACTCAGCTGTCTGAGTGTGAAGATTAGGTCTTGAGTACTTCGGTTTGCTCGGAATCCGCACTGGACCTCATCCAATTGTGGCTCAGCTAGGCGTCGGTCTCTGCTCTAGGATTCTAGAGTAGATTTTACCAGGGACACTGAGAAGGGATATGCCTCTATGGTTTCCACATTGTCGATTGTCACCCTTGTTGAAAATTGGTGTTATGATGGCAATCTCCCAATCCTTTGGTATTGTCTTGTTGCACCACGCTGCCTGTAGGACCTTTAAGAGTAATAGGTCGCCTGATGCTCCCATGTACTTAACCATTTCTGGTGTTATACCATCATGCCCTGCTGCTTTGCCCATCTTGATTTTCTCTAGTGCTGCCCTCAGTTCTTCCATCTTTATGTCATCTTCACCATCATTGGTTTTCTCTTCTGTGCTAGTGGTTATCATTTCTGATGCTTCACCATGCTCACCATCCAGGAGTTCTGAGAAATATTCTTTCAATCTTTCCATTACTTCCTTCGGGGCAGTAAGCAATTTGCCTTGCTTGTCTTTTATAAATTTGAGAGGGCATTGTTTTTCCTTCCTCATGTTCTTTAGGGTCTTATAGAACAATTTCTGGTTTTCTTGTGCATCTTTTTCTAGCTTTTCTCCAAATTCTTCCCAGGACTTCTGTTTTGCTGCTAGCACTTTGTTCTTTGCTTCTGTTCTGAGTGTAACATATTCTCTATATTTTTCCATTTGTCCTGTTGTGTTTTTAGCTCCTAAGTATTGTTTCCATGCCATTTTCTTCTCTTATTTTCTCTTTGACTTCCTCTGTCCACCACATTGCTAGTTTAACGTTGTTAAATTGATTAAAAGGTATCGCTTATTTAGGCTTAAATTTAAAAAAAAAATTAAATGTAAAGTAAACACATCAATGCCAAGTAATGCCAAGCTTGAGAGCAAATCCACAAACATTTCAATACCTTCTCCTTGTGCTGCTTCCTAGCACGAGACATAGTCCAACCTTTGTCCTACCCAGCTGAATACAATTGCATTTTCCCCCACATAAACAAAATGAAAACGTTCCTACCAAAAAGAATGCCGTCTTTCAACTTGCTCAACGTGAGTATCTTTGATCTCATCGGATTGTTGTCTGGATGATGATGATAACAAGTTATTGTTTTATATTTGTAATCTAATTTTAATCAACAGTACAGTTTATTTAGTGGTAATCTTTTTACTTAGGTGTGTATTACATTACATTAAAAGAAAATAATATTAAAATAATTTATCCACAGGAGAGTTGTTAAGTTTTGTTTTTGTTTGGATAAAAATGGACTTTGAGGATGGAGGTTAAACAAATGTATTTTGTTCCGACATCATTTATGACAGAAGCGATCCTTCTCCTATTTGTGTATAACGTCACATTAAGGTACCATCTATCCCACAAGTACAGGATGGGTACACCAGATTTCTGCACCTGTGCATCAGCCCCATGACAGCCGAACATCTGCTGCAGTCCTGTCCAACATACAGCAGTGAACTGACTAGCATATGCCAACAACCCACTTCTGTCCACGAAAAACTGTTTGAAGATGTCAGGAACCTTCAGCTGACTACTGCCTTTATTAGAGTTATTAATGTGGAAGTCTGAGGGCGAATGAGGAAGAAAAAGAAGTCCCAGCCCGTGGCTGGCAATCGGAGTCATTTAAAATATATATTCCATCAGACGATAAGCTCTTTTATATTTGGACATGCACCCTAATATAACCGATGGACCTTGTTTCTAGGTTGAACGAAGCTCGTCTCGCCAATTCGAAGCAAAACTCCTGGCTTATTCTTGATGTGGATGTGAACTCTGTCAGATAGATAGATAGATAGATAGATAGATAGATAGATAGATAGATAGATAGATAGATAGATAGATAGATAGATAGATAGATAGATAGATAGATAGATAGATAGATAGATAGATAGATAGATAGATAGATAGATAGATAGATAGATAGATAGATACGCGTAGGAGTCGGTCTGTTCATGTGACGTGAAAGACAATTCACAAGAACCGACAAGAATTACATCACTCTATATGTGCATCACTCTAAAGAATTATGTTTCCATAATTTCATTTCTAATGTAACAAGACTGTCGATCAGATCATATCACATCTTTGACACAAGAAGATTGATCAGCTGCGCATACGTACATGCGTATGTATTGAACAGCACGGTCCTTTAAGTGCGCTGAAATCTAAAATGTAAATGGTAGTCCAATAGCAGATACTACTGCAGATGAATGAAGTGTTATACAGGGTGATCGAAAAATCTCAACTCAGTGTGTTCAGTGCTTTAGTAATATGAATGTAACATTTTATGATACGATAAACGATATTATTTTAATTGATTTTAATTAGATTTACTTTACTACTACAAAAAAGGAGTATTTTTTTGTTATTATTTTCGCATAAAACATTAGTGTATGTTTAAATTATTTAAATTGCTACGTAAAATAAAGAAATGTAGAGTTGTAAATTACGACCTTTTTATAATAATTTTATCATTTGGATTGTTTCCCTTGATTCATAGTATTCAAGCACTGAACCCACTGCGGAGAGACTTCTCTATCACCCTATATAATTCACTACACAGGGTCCCGCTTATGGGGTGAGTGGCCAGTGTCAGTCCTCGTTGCTCTTGCACTGAATACTGAATTTGGTCACGAATATTATAATCCTGTAAGAACTGAACACATGGGTTAGATATTACGTAGCTTGCTGTCATTGAAAATATGTCAGTAAATAAATATCTGACGATTTACGTTCGTCGCAAGGCGACGACGTCGTTTGGGTGGTTCTCGGTTCGATTTCCGGTAATCCTATCAATAGTAGTAGGGAATGGCGGAAACGATTATTATTCAGGCGGCGCGCAGGCGGCGCTCCAGGCGGCGCGTGACTTTTATATAGCAAAAACGCCAGGCGGCGCGTGACTTTTATATAAGCGCAATCAGGCGGCGCAAGATGGCGGACTTGAGCTAACAAGGGGAGGTTATATCGGGCAAGATGGCGGACTTGAGATAACAAGGGGGAGATAAGTAGGTTGTTGTATTGCATGACTTTTTATATAAGGAAAAAATGTGGCAAAATGGCGGATTTGAGATAACAAGAAGAGGGGAGATAACAAGATGGCGGGATGACTTTTATATAAGGAATTGAGGAGGAGGAGAGGAGGAGGCGCATGACTTTTTATATAATGAATTGAGGAGGAGGCGAGGCGGAGGGTGATGACTTTTTATATAAGAAAATACTTAGTGTGCAGGTGGAGCATCAGACGGAGGGTGATGACTTTTTATATAAGGAAATACTCAGTGTGCAGGTGGAGCATCAGGTGTTGGTACATGACTTTTTATATAAGGGATTGAGGTGGAGCATCAGGTGTTGGTACATGACTTTTTATATAAGGAAATACTCAGTGTGCAGGTGGAGCAGCAGGCGGAGGGTGATGACTTTTTATATAAGGAAATACTTAGTGTGCAGGTGGAGCATCAGGTGTTGGTACATGACTTTTTATATAAGAAAATACTCAGTGTGCAGGTGGAGCAGCAGGCGGGAATGACTTTTTATATAAGGAAATACTCATTGCGCAGGTGGAGCATCAGGCGGGATGACTTTTTATATAAGAAAATACTCATTGTGCAGGTGGCACATCAGGCGGGATGACTTTTTATATAAGGGAAATGTGGTGGCGCTTTGTGGTGGCGCGTGACTTTTTATATAAGGAAAAGGTGCAGGCGCAAGAGGGTGGACTTGAGATAACAAGAAGAGGATAATAGGAAGATGGCGGGGTGACTTTTTATATAAGGGAAATGCGGCGGTGCACTGCAGGCACAAGATGGCGGGATGACTTTTTATATAAGAAAATACTCATTGAGCAGGTGGAGCATCAGGTGGAGGGTGATGACTTTTTATATAGGGAAAATGTGCAGGGGCAAGATGGCGGGGTGACTTTTTATATAAGGAAATACTCAGTGTGCAGGTGGAGCATCAGGCGGGATGACTTTTTATATAAGGAAATACTCATTGAGCAGGTGGAGCATCAGGCTGAGGGTGATGAATTTTTATATAAGAAAATACTCAGTGTGCAGGTGGAGCAGCAGGCGGGATGACTTTTTATATAAGAAAATACTCAGTGTGCAGGTGGAGCATCAGGCGGAGGGTGATGACTTTTTATATAGGAAAATGTGGCAAGATGGCAGACTTGAGATAACAAGAAGAAGGTATATTTAGACTGAAGAGGAGCATGACTTTTTATATAAGGAAAACGGGCAGGTGCGCTGGAGGGGTAAGATGGCGGGATGACTTTTTATATAAGGAATTGAGGAGGAGGGTAGGCGGAGCAAGATGGCGGGGTGACTTTTTATATAAGGGATTGAGGAGGAGGGCAGGCGGAGCAAGATGGCGGGGTGACTTTTTATATAAGGAATTGAGGAGGAGAGCAGGCGGAGGTGGATGACTTTTTTTATATAAGGAATTGAGGAGTAGGGTAGGAGGAGGTGGATGACTTTTTATATAGTAATATATTAGTGTTTATTTTTAGATAACAAGAAGAGACTATATTTAGATTTGAGACATGACTTTTATATAAGGAAAACGGGCAGGTGCGCTGGAGGGGCAAGATGGCGGGATGACATCTTATATAAGGAATTGAGGAGGAGGGTAGGCGGAGGAAGATGGCGGGGTGACTTTTTATATGAGGGCTTATGAGGAGGGCAGGCGGAGCAAGATGGCGGAATGACTTTTTATATAAGGAATTGAGGAGGCGGGTAGGCGGAGGCGGATGACTTTTTATATAGTAATATATTAGTGTTTATTTTTAGATAACAAGAGGACGTTATTTATAGACATATATTAATTCTGCAGGAGTGATGCAGGGGCAAGATGGCGGGATACCTTTTTATATAAGGGAAATGTGGTGGCGCTTTGTGGTGGCCCGTTACTTTTATATAGCACTATATTAGTTCACTAATAGTGTGTTGTGGTCGAGTGGAGGTTTTTTTTGTGTGGTGGGGGTGACGAGGCATGGGTGTTATGTACCAGGTGGGGTTAGGTTAGGGGTGATATTTTTGTGTGATGTGGTATGGTTTTGGATGTGGAAGAGAGATATTTTAGATGTTGAGGGGAGATGTGGTGACGTAACGTTGTCAGGATGCAGATATTTCTGTGTACATTTTTTGGGGTGTAGCAGGCGAGTGGACCAGCATTGAGAGGTGGGAGTGAAGAGGTGTCGGTGAAGACGTACGGGTGTAATCTACCAGGTGGGGTTAGGTTAGGGCGGATTTGTGTGTGTTGTGAAAGTGTTTTGTTACGTGTGTTGGTGTGTTGTTTTGTTTTATACAGTCTACAACCGCGTGACTTTTATATAACGAAAATGTGTTGGAGGAGCCGATGGAGGAGCAGATGGAGGAGCTATGGAGGAGCAAGATGGCGGGATGACTTTTATATAAGGAAAATCTGGAGGAGCGATGGAGGAGCTCTGGAGGGGCAAGATGGCGGGATGACTTTTTATATAGGGAAAATGTGCAGGTGCAAGATGGCGAGATGACTTTTTATATAAGGGATTGAGGTGGAGCATCAGGCGGAGGGTGATGACTTTTTATATAAGAAAATACTCAGTGTGCAGGTGGAGCAACAAGCGTTGGTGATGACTTTTTATATAGGAAAATACTCCGATGACTTTTTATATAGTAATATATTAGTGTTTATTTTTAGATAACAAGAAGACGTTATTTATAGACATATATTAACGCTGCAGGAGTGATGCAGGGGTATGATGGCGGGATGACTTTTTATATAAGGAAAATGTGCAGGCGCGGTACAGGAGGAGCATGACTTTTATATAGTAATATATTAGTGTTTTTTAGATAACAAGAAGACGTTATTTATAGCCATATATTAACTCTGCAGGAGTGATGCAGGGGCAAGATGGTGGGATGACTTTTTATATAAGGAATTGAGGAGGAGGGTAGGAGGACGTGGGTGTATATATATATATAATTGATAAAGGGTGTTGCTATACAACTGGTAGATAATGTTTGTCGTAGCTTTTATCAGGTAGGTAATAGATGTTTATATTGCTGTCTGAGCCGAGATGATAGTGATGACAATGTGAAAGTAAGGGGTAAGAAATAGTTTTATCACAAGGTGATCGTGTGAGAGAAAGGACAGTCTCTGGATAGAATAATTTATCACACGACAAGAAGTGATGAAGTGTTTAATCCGTTGGGGAGCGGGTTGAAGACCGGAACTGTAAGTTTTTACCGAGACCAGCCTTTGTTAGTCGTGCGATTTAATTACCAAGGGGTGACATTTTTTTTTTTTTTGACTTGGTTACCAAGAGGGCGAACTTTTTTTTGACAAGGGGTAGTATTTTTTTTGACAAGTGGTGAGAAATATTTTAAAGAAGTATTTGACGGTTGATCTATTTACCTATAGGTTGGCCATTTTGGGGAGGTCTGGGAGAAAATTTTGGGATCGTCTTTGGTGTTTGGAAGAAAACCTTTCACTAAAGTTTGAAAATAAGCAAGAAAGAAGTCTCACTACCTTCCATCTACCGTGTCTGTGGCACCTAGTCGGTATTTCGTCGAAAGATAAAGTGTACAAACTCAAAGGAACATAAACTTGTTTCCGATAGTCTATATTTAACGCTGACGTTACCCACCCTAACGGACTATAGCAGTATGCATCATTCAGCGATTACATTTGATAATGTCTTCCTCGCGAGCGCAGACCATCGATCGAGTTTAACAACGCGTGGTAAAAAGCACGTGTGTGTTGGTTTTTCTTAAAATGGTTGACACGTGCGAAAAAAACTTTGGTAAGTCATATCTAAAAAGTTTGTTTCTACTATTGCTCTCTTGTGTTTTGAGGTTGTCTGCAATGACGTGAACAGAAATAAGTAGCAGTGTTAGTCTTACACAGGTAAATCTCGTTGTAGATAAGTTTTTTTCGTCTACCAATACTAAAGAAAACTCTACCTGTTAGCTATTTTATTACGTTTTTCTAGCTAACTATATTTAGACCTAACGGCACCCTCTATGGTACGAGGATTTTAAAACGAGTCAAGTTTTACGCGCGCTGTTTCACACTGGCCATCAAGCCTGTTTCTTTCTAGTGAGGTCACAAGCACGTGGTTGTTGCGTTTTCTTAAAATGTTTGAGACTGACCTCAACATTGTTTCAGTCACAGAGTGTAACACTAAAGCCGTATCTAGTTGGTGTCATACTCTAGTCTGCCTGCTGAAATCCCTTTTGGGTAGTGTACCTAAACTTTCATGAAATACACAAAAAGCTCCGTAAATAATGAATGAATGAAACATATGCGATTAGTAGATTTAAAAAAAAATCCTCCCCTATCCTACATCCCACTATAGGTAAAACCGCCACTCACGTCAAAAAAACCCTTAGTAACATACTACATAGATAACAAAGTTCTGCTGATATCACTTTTAGCGTAGTGTACCTAGACCTAAACTTGCGTGACACACAAAAAGCCCGTGTTATTGGTTACGCATACACAATATTATAGATATAAGGCTTTAACAAAACTATTTAAAACCTTACGGATAACTGATAATGACAGACTATCAAACCAAGAAAAGCTAACACGAATTATTTGTAATTCTCATCTATACTTATACACAAACACTGGGTGGCAGAAATGTTGTTCGGCAGCCCGTCGCTTATCGATTAAGCTTCTGGGTAATCAAGCAGCTGTTACCACGAGTCGTGTCTGAAAAAGAATTATTTTAGGTTGACAAATTGTGTTCTTTTAAAAGAATTATATATTTATTACACTTAAAGACTCTTTGTTATCTATGCTGCCTAAAATATGTATAAATATCGTGTGTATACATATTAATATCTGTTTAAACATATGTTGTATAAGTACTGTATAAAAAGACAACACCACGCCGCGTCACACAAAAATGGTATAGCCAAGCTCTAACACTTCTCTGTCGTCTCTAACACTGGACACCCACCGCTTCATGTTGGCCCTAGTACGATCAAGTCTCTAACACTTCACGCCGCCTCTTCATGCAAGACCTAGTGTAGTTAAGTCTCTAACACGTCACCCACCCATCTTCCTGCTGGTCCTGCTATAGTGTCGTCTCTAACACATCACCCCCCATCTCTTCAGGCTGCTCTAGTACAGTCAAGTCTCTCACACTTCACTCCATCTCTTCACGGTAGCCGTAGTATAGGTAAGTCTCTAACCCTTCACTCTCTCACAAAGAAAATAAGCTTGTAAATTTAAGAGGCGAAACATTTAGTATAAGATTTCCTGATAGCGACAGCTAAAATGTATCTTAGAAAAAAAGTATGACCGAGTAAATTAAATATTTCTTATCGCTTAGTTTTTCGGTTAAGCAAGTTGTTAGCGCGCAAACAAGGCTGGTTTCATACACAAAGGAAGAGATCAATAGACAGGTTTGTGTATTTTTTGCTATCGGATTTTTTTTTCCCCCACGCCAACACGTTCATAAGTCATTGTAAAAACCGTGTACCCCTTGGCCTAATGAGAAGATTGACACGTGGCTGGAAAAAATTGAGAAAATGACAACTCTGTACAGTTTAGAAAGGTCGCGTTGATCTATGGGGACGTATAACCGCACTTCTTTTTCGTATACCACTAGGAGCCCTCAGAACATATATATATCTATATATATATATATATGTTCTGAGGGCTCCTAGTGGTATACGAAAAAGAAGTGCGGTTTAGAAAGGTCGCGTTGATCTATGGGTGACGTATAACCGCACTTCTTTTTCGTATACCACTAGGAGCCCTCAGAACATATATATATCTATATATATATATATGTTCTGAAGGCTCCTAGTGGTATACGAAAAAGAAGTGCGGTTATACGTCCCCATAGATCAACTCGACCTTTCTAAACCGTACAGAGTTGTCATTTTCTCAATTTTTTTCCAGCCACGTGTCAATCTTCTCATTAGGCCAAGGGGTACACGGTTTTTACAATGACTTATGAACGTGTTGGCGTGGGGGAAAAAAAATCCGATTGCAAAAAATACACACACCTGTCTATTGATCTCTTCCTTTGTGTATGAAACCAGCCTTGTTTGCGCGCTAACAACTTGCTTAATCGAAAAACTAAGCGATAAGAAATATTTAATTTACTCGGTCATACATTTTTTTCTAAGATACATTTTAGCTGTCGCTATCAGGAAATCTTATACTAAATGTTTCGCCTCTTAAATTTACAAGCTTATTTTCTTTGTGAGAGAGTGAAGGGTTAGAGACTTACCTATACTACGGCTACCGTGAAGAGATGGAGTGAAGTGTGAGAGACTTGACTGTACTAGAGCAGCCTGAAGAGATGGGGGTGATGTGTTAGAGACGACACTATAGCACGACCAGCAGGAAGATGGGTGGGTGACGTGTTAGAGACTTAACTACACTAGGTCTTGCATGAAGAGGCGGCGTGAAGTGTTAGAGACTTGATCGTAGTAGGGCCAACATGAAGCGGTGGGTGTCCAGTGTTAGAGACGACAGAGAAGTGTTAGAGCTTGGCTATACCATTTTTGTGTGACGCGGCGTGGTGTTGTCTTTTTATACAGTACTTATACAACATATGTTTAAACAGATATTAATATGTATGCACACGATATTTATACATATTTTAGGCAGCATAGATAACAAAGAGTCTTTAAGTGTAATAAATATATAATTCTTTTAAAAGAACACAATTTGTCAACCTAAAATAATTCTTTTTCAGACACGACTCGTGGTAACAGCTGCTTGATTACACAGAAGCTTAATCGATAAGCGACGGGCTGCCGAACAACATTTCTGCCACCCAGTGTTTGTGTATAAGTATAGATGAGAATTACAAATAATTCGTGTTAGCTTTTCTTGGTTTGATAGTCTGTCATTATCAGTTATCCGTAAGGTTCTAAATAGTTTTGTTAAGGCCTTATATCTATAATATTGTGTATGCGTAACCAATAACACGGGCTTTTTGTGTGTCACGCAAGTTTAGGTCTAGGTACACTACGCTAAAAGTGATATCAGCAGAACTTTGTTATCTATGTAGTATGTTACTAAGGGTTTTTTTGACGTGAGTGGCGGTTTTACCTATAGTGGGATGTAGGATAGGGGAGGATTTTTTTTTAAATCTACTAATCGCATATGTTTCATTCATTTATTATTTACGGAGCTTTTTGTGTATTTCATGATAGTTTAGGTACACTACCCAAAAGGGATTTCAGCAGGCAGACTAGAGTATGACACCAACTAGATACGGCTTTAGTGTTACACTCTGTGACTGAAACAATGTTGAGGTCAGTCTCAAACATTTTAAGAAAACGCAACAACCACGTGCTTGTAACCTCACTAGAAAGAAACAGGCTTGATGGCCAGTGTGAAACAGCGCGCGTAAAACTTGACTCGTTTTAAAATCCTCGTACCATAGAGGGTGCCGTTAGGTCTAAATATAGCTAGCTAGAAAAACGTAATAAAATAGCTAACAGGTAGAGTTTTCTTTAGTATTGGTAGACGAAAAAAACTTATCTACAACGAGATTTACCTGTGTAAGACTAACACTGCTACTTATTTCTGTTCACGTCATTGCAGACAACCTCAAAACACAAGAGAGCAATAGTAGAAACAAACTTTTTAGATATGACTTACCAAAGTTTTTTTCGCACGTGTCAACCATTTTAAGAAAAACCAACACACACGTGCTTTTTACCACGCGTTGTTAAACTCGATCGATGGTCTGCGCTCGCGAGGAAGACATTATCAAATGTAATCGCTGAATGATGCATACTGCTATAGTCCGTTAGGGTGGGTAACGTCAGCGTTAAATATAGACTATCGGAAACAAGTTTATGTTCCTTTGAGTTTGTACACTTTATCTTTCGACGAAATACCGACTAGGTGCCACAGACACGGTAGATGGAAGGTAGTGAGACTTCTTTCTTGCTTATTTTCAAACTTTAGTGAAAGGTTTTCTTCCAAACACCAAAGACGATCCCAAAATTTTCTCCCAGACCTCCCCAAAATGGCCAACCTATAGGTAAATAGATCAACCGTCAAATACTTCTTTAAAATATTTCTCACCACTTGTCAAAAAAATACTACCCCTTGTCAAAAAAAAGTTCGCCCTCTTGGTAACCAAATTTCTCCCTATTGTCAAAAAAAAGACTGCCCCTTACCAAAAAATACTGCCCCTTGTCAAAATAATGTCGCCTTCTTGGTAATCAAATTTCTGCCCCTTGTCAAAAAAAGTTAGCCCTCTTGGTAACCAAATTTCTCCCTATTGTCAAAAAAATACTGCCTGATGCGTGATGCCATATGATGATGGATGGCATCCGCATGTCTGGTTTTGTGTAGTGTGTAGATGTGTTCAGTCAAAACAATGTTCATGCAACAATAACAGGGCAATCCACATAGGACGTCAGTAAACTCACGACGTATAAAGTCAATGAGTCTTGAAACAGCCGTTGACGTTTTTCTTCATTATTTATTGTGGACGCCACAGTGACAAAATGGTTACGCAAATGTGTAGGCACATCAAACAGTCATTATCACAGCAACATTCAATACAGCAATAAACGGTAGACAGCATTACAATGATGAGTCAGATGCATGTTATATTTCAAAGTGCTGTAAATGTAGTCAGGTGAACAACTCCATCCTTTTCTATAACAGCCAGGAGATAACCAGATGTATGAGATCAGTTCACTCTCCTTAGTTTGACTTCAGCAAGACAGACACGTCTGCCGAAGTATAAATAATGTCCTCAAGAATATCCTCTAGATAATAAAGGTTTTCTAAACCTAGTTCATTTAACAAAGTAGCAAGTAATGGTCCTTGGTACATGCATCAACCGATGCAGTACAATGCAGCGACATGTGAGCTGGGAAAGAACATCTCGTGACGACGACTTTCGGAGACAGGCTATGAATCGAAATCGCTCACGACCCAAAATCGATAGAGTTAATGAAAGAGTCAATTTACCTTGCTTTCATGAAATACACAGAAATATCACGCCTCCCGACATGTGGGAAAACACTAGAGGTATTATCTCGACTAAACGAAATATCCATAAGAGGACTACACATCCCTGACAGAACAAAAAAAAGCGGAGATCCCCTCTTCAACGAGGCATCTCTTTCGCCATTCCAAATCGCTCACTCCCACTAGTGGTGGGCGGAAACCGATCGACCAAACAACAAGACAAGTCATGCGCAGTCCAGCGCAAAAATGACCACAGCTCAAAAGTTAACTGCATTCGATACCAACGCGAGAAGACAAATGCTTACCGAGAAAAGTGACTATAAATTTCAAGCAGTTGTTGCCCTTGCGTTATAAAACAGATATTGAAATAAAACGATGTTGCGAGAATTTATCACGCAACATATCACCACCTCCTCCCGATAAAAAAAAATGTGGAACATATTTTTTTTTTTTTTAATATCAAAGAGCAAGCGATAAGCGGCTCAAAACGCACGAATTATGCGCTGATAATTAATTAAATTGCCAAACAATAGGCTAATTATAGAGTGTCTGGTGAGGATATACCTCAACAGAAAAATAAATATGTCTCAAAAAATATTCACATCGGGGAGGTGTCACCAACACACATCACGTTAGCATGTAAACACAATATACGTATGCAAGTTACTATAATCATCATTAAACAGCATACTCTAATATTGTCTTTAAAAATGGATGTACAAATCTGATAGGAAAATTTAAATAGTACATTCTTTGACATGTAATGACATAAGTACATAGTAAAGTTAAACTACATGACGATCCAGGACATATGCTCTGGTATTCCGAGGGTAAGTACACAATCTAGAACTCGTAAGGTAAGTCCTCAGCTCAACAATGACATTCTGAGAAAGTACAAGCAATATAATGCTAATTAATAACTAATATGCTTCATAAGGTACAATACATTATTAATAATTGTGGCTGTTTAGTAAACTAACGGCCCTTATATTAACTACTCAGTCCTCCTCTATCATTTTAAAAAACGAACAGAAGAAGATGACAACAAAGCACGATAGTGTGTACATATAAAGTAAGTACAGATGTGCTAATCTATTGTAGAAATATAGGTGTGTTATGACTCTGTAATATATAGAAATATAGGACAGAAGTATTAGTTGGAGTCATGTGGGCATCTAGACAAAATGTCAGCCATCACATTATCCGCACCACGGATAGCTCGTACCGTGAAGTGAAAAGGTTGAAGAGCTATAGCATATCGAGTGGATCTCGAACTCTTCAAATTCTTAGTCTGAATAGCTGTAAGAGCTTTCTGATCAGTCTCTAGAATGAAATGTGCGCCCAGGAGGAATCTTTGTAGCTTTAGAATTGACCAAACCATCGCTAACAACTCACGGTCTAAAACCGAGTAGTTCCTCTCTGCCGCATTTAGTTTTCTAGAAATGTACATAACAGGATGCAGAGTATTTTTATATATTCTTGCATCAGTGCTGCTCCAATCCCAGTGGATGAAGCATCACTCCGAAGAACAAAAGTCCTATCAAGAGTAGGTAATCTTAAGATGGGAGGAGAAGAAAATATATTCTTGATTTGGTCTAGTGAAGATTGGCATTCTTCAGACCAACGGACCAGATTAGGCGAACCTTTTTTCAACAATGTTGATAGAGGTGCCATGATCGAAGATAAATTTGGAATAAATCTCCCATAAAATTGAATTAAACCTAAGAGACTCCTAACTTGTTTCTTCGTTTTAGGAACAGAGATGTTCAGTATTTTGGAAGTATTGGGGTCTTCTGTCTTCAAGAGACCATGACCAACACGATGACCCAGGAAAGAGATTTCACCAAAACCAACAAAAGCTTTAGAAGGTTTTGCTGTCAAATTATTCTCACGTAGAGTGGACAGTAAGTCATATAACCCTAAATAGTGATCTTCCCAGGTATCACTGAAGAGACAGATGTCATCTAAGTATGCGATGACATCCGAACGATGTGACAGAATTCGACGCATCATGCGAACGAAAGTGGCAGGGGCGTTCATGAGACCAAAAGGCATAACATTCCATTGAAATAGACCCCTAGGTGTAGAAAAAGCAGTAAGAGGTTTGGCATGCTCTGCTAAAGGCACTTGCCAATAACCTTTAGACAAGTCAAGTTTAGTGAAGAATCTAGAATTAGAAAGTCTAATCAGTAGATCTTCTAACAAAGGCATCGGTTCAGCGTCGAACTTTGTGACCTGATTCAATTTGCGATAATCAACGCAAATTCGTATGTTCTTATCCTTCTTCCGGACAATAACCATGGAAGAAGAATATGGTGAAGTCGATGGTTCAATTATATTTAATTGAATCATTTCATCCAATTCCTTTTCCACTTGCGACTGAAAGTGTATAGGAATAGGATACGGCCTAACCCTAATTGGATTATTGTCGGTAAGAATTATGTCATGTTCTATGACATCTGTGTGTCCAGGAATGTCAGTGAGAACATCCTGAAATGTTTGTAACATCGACGAGACTTGTCGATGTTCGTCACCAGAAAGATTAGGAGAAACAGAAACGTCTTTCCAAGATTCCGTGGAATGTAATGGAACCACTGGAAGGGGAAGGTTGACATCAGAGAAGGTAGCTTCCTCATCCTGAATGACAGACAGGGATGAATAATGACCGTGAGGTGCAGGAGCATCATCCGTTGCCTGGAAAATAGGCAGCAAATAGTCCGGACGTTCGTGAAATTCCGAAAGCATGTTTATGTGGAAAGTTTTATGCTTTCCATCAATATCGACCACATAGTCAACATCGGAAATCCGAGAGAGACTATTGCATACGGACCTTTCCATGCAATAAGAAGTCTATTTTCCCTACTGGGGAGTAGGACGAATGCTTTGTCACCTGGACAAAGTTGTCGTAGACATCTATTCTTGTTAGCAAACTGCCTTGCCTTCTCTTTAGCAATTTCTGATGAAGCAGTTGCTAGCTTACATGCCTCAATGATCTTTTGTCTAAGAGCAATGACATACTCATATGAGGATTGAGTTTCATCGCTAATATCATCGGCAGTGATGAGATCGTGTAATAAAGCCATAGGGCCGCGTGGACGCGCGCCAAAGACAAGTTCGAAGGGAGAAAATCCTGTGTGTTCATTAGGGACTTCTCTATAGGCAAAGAGAGCCGCGGGTAAAACCCTGTCCCAATCTTGAGGATGATCTTCAGTTATCTTACCAAGCAAAGTCTTGAGCGTTCTATTCAGACGCTCAACTAACCCATTAGACATAGGATGGTAGATACTACTGAGAGATCGTTCAATATGTAAGGTAGACATTACCTGTGACATAGTGTCAGATATGAGTTGAGTGCCATGGTCTGACAATATTTCTCTGGGGAACCCCAAGCGAGAAAATATCAACCAAAGAGCATCTGCGATATCTGTAGTAGATATGCTCTTAAGAGGGAATAGCCTCTGGCCAACGTGTGCACATATCGACACATGTAAGGATAAACTGATGTCCTCTGGCCGACTTGACCTTAAAAGGGCCAATAATATCTATGGCCATTTTCTGAAACGGCCGAATAGGAATGTCAGCAGCCTGGATAGGCGCAGCATGTCGTGGTCCTCTAGATTTGACCTCCTGACATACCTTGCATGATCGGCAGTAAATACGAATGTCCTTATTGACAAAAGGCCAAAAGAAAGCCGCAAGGACTCTCGACTTCGTACGGGCAAAACCCATATGTCCAGCACATTGCGAGTCATGAGCATGTTGTAATATTTGGACTCTCATGCTCTTGGGAACAAGAATTTGCGAATGTGCCGACGTAGTCGAATCTTGTACCATACGTACAAGTACGCCGTTTCTCATTGCAATCCAAGATTTTCTACTTGTATCCTGATTCGGATCACCTTTCTTCGCAAGAACGAAGAATTTTTTTAAAGAAGGATCTTCTTCTTGCAATTTTATGAAAGAGTCACGAGTAATTACTAAGTGACTATCTTGGCTATCAACTTCATTATCACTATTCAGTGAAGTTTCGGGTGTTTGTAGAGCTTGTGCTCTTGTAACTACTGCATTTGTAGCTTGCATGTTATTATCTTCCCAAGCAGCAATCTGCTGTGGGGTACACTCCCTAACTCCGTGAATACGACCAATAATAAGGTCCGCAATAGGATTAGGTAAGAGACAAGCATGCACATCTCCAGTAAAGAAAGGAGTGGCAATGCGAATTACAGCAGTAGGATATTTTTCTAGAGTGCCGCCAAATGTGACACATTTAATAACCCTTCCTGTAGCACAAGATGGATCTACAAGCGATTGTCTAACACCAATAGTGGTGCATCCGGAATCGAAAAGTAGTGAGACCGGAGTATCATTAACAAGACCCTTATGTAGAATTAAAGAACCCCTCCCGTCATGCGCAACAGCAGCAGGAAGAGCGGGAAGTGGGTGACCACAACTCAAAGTAGTTATGGTACCCGGTTCGAATAAAGTACTGCATTGGGGGCATTTGTTTGCTCTCTCAAAGTCAAAAGCAGAACTAGTGACAGCGTCAAAGTTTTTACTATCAACAACATGATTACAGGCTCCCTCAGTTTCCTGTTGTACAGCATTAGCCTGCTGATATCTCTTTTTTTTTTGTGTTGAGATCTACCCCGACTATTATTACCTCTGAAGTTATCAGAGTTATTATTATCTCTGCAGTTATTATTGTCTCTATTGTAATTGTTATACTGGTTCGAATTCCAGTTTCCACGATTACTATCATGTTCACATTGATGCGAACATCTATTTGTTTGGTTCTGAGGTCTTCGGCAGGAATAACCTCTATTACCATATCCTCTTTTGAAATGCCTATAATTATTAGGGTGATAGTAACGAGTACTATCAGGTTGTCTCCAATTCTTCGAAGAAGAATCACCATGAAATTGATTTCCATGATTTTGACAGAAATTACCGCTACTCTTTCTATCAAAATTTTGTTGGAATCTACGAGCAAAGTTTTGACCATACGGAGCTGCCGAAGCAACTGGTAAACCTTCTTTCACCTTAGAGTTACCCATGGTTATGTGTGGGTGCGCAGTTACGTATTGGCAACAGAAATCTTCCATTTCTTTTATTGTTTTAGGTTTACGTTCATGAAGGAAAGCAAGGAAAGACTCATTGACAGACGACATGACTTTGTCTCTAAGTATTAAGTCCATAAGTCCTTCATAAGTTTTTTCCGTCTTAGATAGTTCAACCCATCGTGAGAAAGTAATGCGTATTCTTGCAATAAACTCGGAGAATTCAACTCCATTTTCAGGTAACATGTTTTTAAATTGTAGACGATAGCCGTCTTCGTTAAGCTGATATTTCTTTAACAAAGCGGCCCTGACAACCTCATAATTGCTCTTGTCAGGTTCATCCACCATATTTAATATACTTAGAGCTTTACCTGTCAGTATCCCTGATAACTGATAAACATATTTTGCTTTGTCTATGTTATGAGCTGTACATGCTTGTTCAAATCTGTCCAGATAGAACATTATGTCATCACTGGAAGGACTAAATGTTGGTAACTTAATCTTAAAAGTATCATTATTAGCCTTCCCAGAAGATGAACCCTTGTTTGAATCATTACCATTACTCATGCTCGTCAATTTCAATTTTTCCAACTCTAAAGCTAAGAGTTTTTCTTCATGTTCCATTTTTGCTTTCCTCTCATCAGCCTCTCTTTGTAACTTCCTTTCTTCAGCTTGAGCCTGCATTTGAAGTCTTTCATTTTCAGCTTCTTTTTCAAGTCTTTTATTTTCAGCTTCTTTTTCAAGTCTTTTATTCTCAGCCTCTTTTTCAAGTCTTTTATTCTCAGCCTCTAGCTGTAGCTTTCTTTCCTCAGCTTCTGATTCCCTTTTTTGTTTTTCCATTTCCATTTGGAATCTCTTTTCATCCACCTGCATCTGCAGTTTCTTTTGTTCAGCTTCCATATGCAGTTTCTTTTGTTCAGCTTCCATTGCTTTATCATATCGAGCAGTTGCAAATTCTTCTAACTTATCACCAGTCTTCCCAAGCAATTTACCCTGCTCAATAAAGTGCTCAAATGTAGACATGATGAGTAATATATAAGTCCAAAACCTGAAATAATTAACTAATTTATTTCAAACCTAAGTGTAACAAGTCTTAATTAAGCACTTGTATATTCACATCACCTTATATTATCCCAGTCTCTGTGGGAAACAAGTCTCCAATCAAAGAACTTGTATATGAAATATCAACAATCAATTCTTGATCATAAGTGCACTTCTCATTCAATAGTGCACGACACTATTCATCATTCATTTATCATCAGTGTAGTAGTAACAGTGCATTAGCATAGCCCATTAACTAATTACTATAACTGTAAACAATGACTATGTAAACACATGCAGAATGTAAACATTGAAAATGTAAACAATACAAACAATGTAAACAATAACAATGTAAACAATAACAAAGATCAGCAACAATACAAAAACGTTCGCAGAAATCAACTAAAAATAAAGCAGAAATTAATGAAATATCACAAAAAATGTGACGATATCTGCGATAGAATTAAACAAAATACATGACACCACAGTGTATAAACAAAAATGTTGTATGAAACTAAAATATAGTCAAGATGAGGCTAACAAATACAAACAAATCAAAACAAAACTAAAGAATGCGAAATAATAACGAAAACAATATTAAAACATGTCATCACAGCTAACATAAATAGCAACAGAAGTCGCTTAGCAAATTCCAGTATCGGAAATTTGCAAACCCTACAGAAAACGCTCACAATAGACGACCTCTATGACGTGGCATAATCTAACGGAGACACCACCCACCGAGAACCCGCTGAAATATAAACATATAAATATACGAATAACATATAAACATATAACATATAGAATGAGATGATACACAGAAGACTCAGCAGAAGTATAAGGGCACAGTTTACATACAAACAGGCCACTTAACTTAAAGGCTTCCAATCGTAGAACAGCAGAAAAACGGATGTCAATCAACGTCCTAAAGAGCGAAGCTCCAACGATGATGGCACATCTGAACTGCTTCCACTGCTAACACGATGGTACAAGAGCTTCTGAAATACTGTGTGTTGAGTTGTTTCGGCACTTGACCTTCTAATCCAAAAGTAAGTTGATGGAAATCGGTACTTGGCCTTCTTCAGAAAACAACCCGTTTCAACCGGCACTTGACCTTCTCAAAAAACGACAGCACTGGAACCTTGACAGCAGCAACTTGCTTGACTTGCGTAAAAGATAACAGCAGTCCGAGTTATCCGGCAACATGTAACAACGCCGGGTACTGTCAAATTCTTGTTTCCGTCAAAAAGTTGAAATTTTGACTTTTACCGGGCAACGCCGAGTACTTTGAAAATTTTGAAGATGTTGACTGTATTGAAGAATGTTAATTTCTTGAAGGATGCTGATGAATTCTTGTTGAAAATGAAGTGGGTAAGGGACCCCGTGTTTGCTAGTACCAGAATCAAACCAGCTTATGGCCACCAAATGATGCGTGATGCCATATGATGATGGATGGCATCCGCATGTCTGGTTTTGTGTAGTGTGTAGATGTGTTCAGTCAAAACAATGTTCATGCAACAATAACAGGGCAATCCACATAGGACGTCAGTAAACTCACGACGTATAAAGTCAATGAGTCTTGAAACAGCCGTTGACGTTTTTCTTCATTATTTATTGTGGACGCCACAGTGACAAAATGGTTACAGCAACATTCAATACAGCAATAAACGGTAGACAGCATTACAATGATGAGTCAGATGCATGTTATATTTCAAAGTGCTGTAAATGTAGTCAGGTGAACAACTCCATCCTTTTCTATAACAGCCAGGAGATAACCAGATGTATGAGATCAGTTCACTCTCCTTAGTTTGACTTCAGCAAGACAGACACGTCTGCCGAAGTATAAATAATGTCCTCAAGAATATCCTCTAGATAATAAAGGTTTTCTAAACCTAGTTCATTTAACAAAGTAGCAAGTAATGGTCCTTGGTACATGCATCAACCGATGCAGTACAATGCAGCGACATGTGAGCTGGGAAAGAACATCTCGTGACGACGACTTTCGGAGACAGGCTATGAATCGAAATCGCTCACGACCCAAAATCGATAGAGTTAATGAAAGAGTCAATTTACCTTGCTTTCATGAAATACACAGAAATATCACGCCTCCCGACATGTGGGAAAACACTAGAGGTATTATCTCGACTAAACGAAATATCCATAAGAGGACTACACATCCCTGACAGAACAAAAAAAAGCGGAGATCCCCTCTTCAACGAGGCATCTCTTTCGCCATTCCAAATCGCTCACTCCCACTAGTGGTGGGCGGAAACCGATCGACCAAACAACAAGACAAGTCATGCGCAGTCCAGCGCAAAAATGACCACAGCTCAAAAGTTAACTGCATTCGATACCAACGCGAGAAGACAAATGCTTACCGAGAAAAGTGACTATAAATTTCAAGCAGTTGTTGCCCTTGCGTTATAAAACAGATATTGAAATAAAACGATGTTGCGAGAATTTATCACGCAACACTGCCCCTTGCCAAAAAATACTGCCCCTTGTCAAAAAAAATGTCGCCCTCTTGGTAATCAAATTTCTGCCTCTTGTCAAAAAAAAAATGTCACCCCTTGGTAATTAAATCGCACGACTAACAAAGGCTGGTCTCGGTAAAAACTTACAGTTCCGGTCTTCAACCCGCTCCCCAACGGATTAAACACTTCATCACTTCTTGTCGTGGGATAAATTATTCTATCCAGAGACTGTCCTTTCTCTCACACGATCACCTTGTGATAAAACTATTTCTTACCCCTTACTTTCACATTGTCATCACTATCATCTCGGCTCAGACAGCAATATAAACATCTATTACCTACCTGATAAAAGCTACGACAAACATTATCTACCAGTTGTATAGCAACACCCTTTATCAATTATATATATATATACACCCGCGTCCTCCTACCCTCCTCCTCAATTCCTTATATAAAAAGTCATCCCACCATCTTGCCCCTGCATCACTCCTGCAGAGTTAATATATGGCTATAAATAACGTCTTCTTGTTATCTAAAAAACACTAATATATTACTATATAAAAGTCATGCTCCTCCTGTACCGCGCCTGCACATTTTCCTTATATAAAAAGTCATCCCGCCATCATACCCCTGCATCACTCCTGCAGCGTTAATATATGTCTATAAATAACGTCTTCTTGTTATCTAAAAATAAACACTAATATATTACTATATAAAAAGTCATCGGAGTATTTTCCTATATAAAAAGTCATCACCAACGCCTGTTGCTCCACCTGCACACTGAGTATTTTCTTATATAAAAAGTCATCACCCTCCGCCTGATGCTCCACCTCAATCCCTTATATAAAAAGTCATCTCGCCATCTTGCACCTGCACATTTTCCCTATATAAAAAGTCATCCCGCCATCTTGCCCCTCCAGAGCTCCTCCATCGCTCCTCCAGATTTTCCTTATATAAAAGTCATCCCGCCATCTTGCTCCTCCATAGCTCCTCCATCTGCTCCTCCATCGGCTCCTCCAACACATTTTCGTTATATAAAAGTCACGCGGTTGTAGACTGTATAAACAAACACACCAACACACGTAACAAAACAATTCCACAACACACACAAATCCGCCCTAACCTAACCCCACCTGGTAGATTACACCCGTACGTCTTCACCGACACCTCTTCACTCCCACCTCTCAATGCTGGTCCACTCGCCTGCTACACCCCAAAAAATGTACACAGATGCATCCTGACAACGTCACCACATCTCCCCTCAACATCTAAAATATCTCTCTTCCACATCCAAAACCATACCACATCACACAAAAATATCACCCCTAACCTAACCCCACCTGGTACATAACACCCATGCCTCGTCACCCCCACCACACAAAAAAACCTCCACTCGACCACAACACACTATTAGTGAACTAATATAGTGCTATATAAAAGTCACGGGCCACCACAAAGCGCCACCACATTTCCCTTATATAAAAAGGTATCCCGACATCTTGCCCCTGCATCACTCCTGCAGAATTAATATATGTCTATAAATAACGTCCTCTTGTTATCTAAAAATAAACACTAATATATTACTATATAAAAAGTCATCCGCCTCCGCCTACCCGCCTCCTCAATTCCTTATATAAAAAGTCATCCCGCCATCTTGCTGCGCCTGCCCTCCTCATAAGCCCTCATATAAAAAGTCACCCCGCCATCTTCCTCCGCCTACCCTCCTCCTCAATTCCTTATATAAAAAGTCATCCCGCCATCTTGCCCCTCCAGCGCACCTGCCCGTTTTCCTTATATAAAAGTCATGTCTCAAGTCTAAATATAGTCTCTTCTTGTTATCTAAAAATAAACACTAATATATTACTATATAAAAAGTCATCCACCTCCTCCTACCCTACTCCTCAATTCCTTATATAAAAAAGTCATCCACCTCCGCCTGCCCTCCTCCTCAATTCCTTATATAAAAAGTCACCCCGCCATCATGCTCCGCCTGCCCTCCTCCTCAATCCCTTATATAAAAAGTCACCCCGCCATCTTGCTCCGCCTACCCTCCTCCTCAATTCCTTATATAAAAAGTCATCCCGCCATCTTACCCCTCCAGCGCACCTGCCCGTTTTCCTTATATAAAAAGTCATGCTCCTCTTCAGTCTAAATATACCTTCTTCTTGTTATCTCAAGTCCGCCATCTTGCCACATTTTCCTATATAAAAAGTCATCACCCTCCGCCTGATGTTCCACCTGCACACTGAGTATTTTCTTATATAAAAAGTCATCCCGCCTGCTGCTCCACCTGCACACTGAGTATTTTCTTATATAAAAAGTCATCAAACTCCGCCTGATGCTCCACCTGCTCAATGAGTATTTCCTTATATAAAAAGTCATCCCGCGTGATGCTCCACCTGCACACTGAGTATTTCCTTATATAAAAAGTCACCCCGCCATCTTGCCCCTGCACATTTTCCCTATATAAAAAGTCATCACCCTCCA
The DNA here is from genome assembly GCA_024509875.1 of Oreohelix idahoensis. Taxonomy (NCBI): domain Eukaryota; kingdom Metazoa; phylum Mollusca; class Gastropoda; order Stylommatophora; family Oreohelicidae; genus Oreohelix; species Oreohelix idahoensis. Next base: position 117,522 of record JAMPIV010004524.1, read on the forward strand.
CCTGATGCTCCACCTGCTCAATGAGTATTTTCTTATATAAAAAGTCATCCCGCCATCTTGTGCCTGCAGTGCACCGCCGCATTTCCCTTATATAAAAAGTCACCCCGCCATCTTCCTATTATCCTCTTCTTGTTATCTCAAGTCCACCCTCTTGCGCCTGCACCTTTTCCTTATATAAAAAGTCACGCGCCACCACAAAGCGCCACCACATTTCCCTTATATAAAAAGTCATCCCGCCTGATGCGCCACCTGCACAATGAGTATTTTCTTATATAAAAAGTCATCCCGCCTGATGCTCCACCTGCGCAATGAGTATTTCCTTATATAAAAAGTCATTCCCGCATGCTGCTCCACCTGCACACTGAGTATTTTCTTATATAAAAAGTCATGTACCAACACCTGATGCTCCACCTGCACACTAAGTATTTCCTTATATAAAAAGTCATCACCCTCCGCCTGCTGCTCCACCTGCACACTGAGTATTTCCTTATATAAAAAGTCATGTACCAACACCTGATGCTCCACCTCAATCCCTTATATAAAAAGTCATGTACCAACACCTGATGCTCCACCTCAATTCCTTATATAAAAAGTCATGTACCAACACCTGATGCTCCACCTGCACACTGAGTATTTCCTTATATAAAAAGTCATCACCCTCCGTCTGATGCTCCACCTGCACACTAAGTATTTTCTTATATAAAAAGTCATCACCCTCCGCCTCGCCTCCTCCTCAATTCATTATATAAAAAGTCATGCGCCTCCTCCTCTCCTCCTCCTCAATTCCTTATATAAAAGTCATCCCGCCATCTTGTTATCTCCCCTCTTCTTGTTATCTCAAATCCGCCATCTTGCCACATTTTTTCCTTATATAAAAAGTCATGCAATACAACAACCTACTTATCTCCCCCTTGTTATCTCAAGTCCGCCATCTTGTAAAAATAACCTCCCCTTGTTAGCTCAAGTCCGCCATCTTGCGCCACCTGAATGCGCTTATATAAAAGTCACGCGCCGCCTGGCGTTTTTGCTATATAAAAGTCACGCGCCGCCTGGAGCGCCGCCTGCGCGCCGCCTGAATAATAATCGTTTCCGCCATTCCCTACTATCAATCATATTTCTTGTCTGTTGTCTGGTGTCATTCTTTATGTCCAACGGTTGCCTGTTAATTACCTTTATTGATTTACAAATTTTTTACTAATTCAAGAGTAGGGTTAGCTGCAATTGGAGCCTGTCGCTGCCAGTTTTGAACCCGGAGATCGGTAACTTTGCCACGACAAGCAAGCTGTGAACCCACTCTGCCAATCGGATACTTACAAAGTTTATTCCCGGGGGTCTCTGAAGACACAAAGACAGAATAAGACTACCGTATCCCCCCTTCCCCCCAGGCATGTCGTAAAAAGTGACTAACATGAATTAGTGCATGTGGCTGGCACCTTCTTGATTGCCACAGATACTACCATTGCAAGAACATATTGAGGCTTAACTCTTTGACTCCGGAACAACGCTCAGAGTGTTTGTCAGATTTTACGTCTGTGCGAAAACAACTCTCTGAGCGTTGTTTTTAGTCTATCATGAATTAAAATTACGGCACAGGGTGGAAAATAATCGCGGAGTGAAAGAGTTATTAAAGCAGGCTACCTGCAAGAGGCCCAGTTACATCGGTGGTTCTATTCTATATAGGGATCGCGAAGTATGGTGAAGATGGTGATGAATATAAATAGATTAAATTAAGGGTTGCACAGATTACATGCCAGCTCAAAGAATATCACCACAACATAGATAGATCACGAACACAATGAACAACACAACAGAATATGAAAGAGAAAAATATTATAAGCGTAAATGGAAGAATCAATTAAGCATGAAGATACAATACCTTCATCTGCTTTGTCATAACAAATGGGCCACTGAATGAGAATGTGAAGTCACGTAATTCCCTTTCTGTTGTAAGCATTGCGTGCAGAAAAGCTTTGTCGTAGACGGCAAAGGCTTGTCTGACTTTCCTTTCCTGGCTTTTAGGCATCTATCTCACATCAGGTAAAGGGATTGTCTCTCTGACGCTCAACACAGCGAGTGACTTGTGATGACTAATCAAGCTGCGTTATCTGGCAATGAAATAAATGGTGAATTTTTTTTTTTTTTTTTTTTTTTTTGTTAAGCTAGTAGCAGGGTCAGATTGAGGCATAAACTAAACTAGCTACAACTTAGAGTCTCACAGTCTGAAGGGGTATGACTAAAAGTGGTGTAGCGAGGTGGGTGACTCCCTTGAAGTTGTAAAGCCAGAAATGAAAAATAATGATTTGTTCAAGGGGAAACAATCTCAGAAAGTAACATGTTTGTGTCCCTTGTAGTTTGCGTGGTCTCTGGGGAGATGAAACAAGTACGTAATTAATGTTACCTCAGACATGTCGTAAAAGGCGACAACTATAAGTTTGTGCATGGGGATGGCAACTTCATCATGACAAACACAATTGCTACAGAAACCACTGGTGCAGAGTTTTTATTGTGGTGTAAACAGGGACCGGATTTAGGCCTACAGCTAAACTAGCTACAGCTTTAGGGCCTCACATTCTGAAGTGGCTTACCTAACAGTGGTGTAGCGAGCTGGGGGATTAGCGGCATAACAAGTTTTAGAAATTGTTCAAGTAGGAGTGGAGCCACGGTAGCTCAGTGGTTAGTGCACTGGCTTCCTAGCTCGGTGGTCCATGGTTCGATCCCCAGTTGAGGTGGGATTTTTTAGACCACAAACGGCTCCGGGGGTCGACCCAGCCTCATGAATTAGGTACCAGAAATCTCTGGGAAAGTTAATTAAGGCAGCCGGCGTGATGCTGATGATAGGAAACTCTTTACAGAGCGATACAACAGGAAGCCAGGCTGCATAGTGTCAATCATAAAAAGCCTCTATGCCAACTTTACGTGTAGTGTTGGGCAGAGCAACCTAACCTTCGAGGTGAAGACGAGAGTACGACAGGGATGCCCCTTATCAACCACTCTATTTTTGACAGTCATAGACTGGGTGATGCGCCAGACGACAGAGGGCAGTCCGGGAGGAATAAGATGGACTGCATTTTCTGCATTGGAAGATCTGGGGTGTGCAGATGACATTGCACTGCTGGCACATTCGCGTCAACACATCCAGGAAAAAACGGATGGACTTAATAGAATTAGCCAGCGGGTGGGCTTGGGCATCAGTTTAGGGAAGTCTGGGGTCGTGGCGCTCAGTGTGGGCGGCCCTGGGCCCGTGTCAGTAGGGAGTCGGCGGCTGGTGCAGACGGATACCTTCACATGCCTGGGAGGCATGGTGGCACCAGATGGTGGGGCAGGCGGGGACATCGACATCGGAGTGAATAGGGCAGGAACGGCCTTCTTTAGCCTAAATGGCATCTGGGGGTCCTCCCAGTGCAGCACAAGCACAAAATTAAGATTATACCAGAGTTGCGTGCTTTCTGTGCTTCTCTGTGGTGCGGGGTGCTGGAGAGTCGCAAAGAGGGAGATGTCGGGATTGTCCTCTTTTCGCACGGCATGCCTAGGAAAGGTTCACCGCATCTTTTGGCCGAAGGCCATCACCAGCCGGGACCTGCTTACTCGTAGCAAGCGGGAGGACATGCGCACTATCATAGCTGGCAGACGCTGGAGCTGGGTTGGTCATGTCCTCAGAAGAGACCCCGATGCCATCACAAGAACAGCTATGTTTTGGACCCCTGAGGGAAGGCGAAAGAGAGGCCGACCAAAAACAACTTGGCGGAGGACTGTGGAGGCTGAGATGCAGGGAATGAACCAGAGCTGGGGCACTGTACGAAGGATGGCCACCGACCGTGCAAAGTGGAATCAATTTGTTGTTGCCCTACAAGACGCCACTAGGCGTGATGGCCACTGACTGCGTTGACGGTCGGTGGTTAAGGATCGAAGAAGAAGACAACAGGAAGCAATCTGATCATCAGAAGTAGTCCCCCCATCCGACAAGGGTTTCGGTCCAATTACTCCTTTACACTCTAAGGGGGGCGGGCCCACTTGAGTCATGACTCCCAAGCGTCTCAGCTTTCTGTTGTCTTGTATCGAAAATGAACCCATTTCACTTATGGTAGCAACTTTTAAATCCACAACGCCAGCCGTGGAGGCAATTGTGATATGATTTATATTCTGATTTCTTATGATTTATCAGTGTTTATCATTTTACAGTTTGCAAATTAAATTTCATTTTCTGGCAATAACAGATATACAAGAGAATTTTACTCCTAGGAGTTAAATACAGTCACTTGACTCTGTGGGCACAAGTATGAAGTATTTTTTGCAATAATAAACGTCTTTAAACCGAAAAGTAAGGCATATTTTTAAAGCTATAATGGAGCAATCCTTTCGGCCACCTGGCATGGATTTGTTATACGTCTTTGCGGCGTTCTTGCCAAGTTCAGTTGTTACACGGTCTTATTCTCTGTTACTCATTGCCAAATAGGGCCTCCACAGCTTTCTAAAGTTTATGGCCTCACCGTGTCTTAATCCGGCCCTGGCTAGTACATAAAATAACTTATGGCTCTGGCACACGGAGAACACCAAAAAAGCTGCAGATTGTCGTAAATAGGTGATTCGGGACAAAGAAAAATTGAAGTGCTAGGACAAAATCACGAATGTGAAACTGCTGACAAGAACCAGACATGTGCCAGTGAAACTGATGACAAGAACCAGACATGCGTCTGTGAAACTGATGACAAGAACCAGACATGAGTCAGTGAAACTGATGACAAGAACCAGACATGTGTCAGTGAAACTGATGACAAGAACCAGACACGTGTCAGTGAAACTGATGACAAGAACCAGACATGCGTCAGTGAAACTGATGACAAGAACCAGACATGCGTCAGTGAAACTGATGACAAGAACCAGACATGTGTCAGTGAAACTGATGACAAGAACCAGACATGTGTCAGTGAAACTGATGACAAGAACCAGACATGCGTCAGTGAAACTGATGACAAGAACCAGACATGCGTCAGTGAAACTGATGACAAGAACCAGACATGCGTCAGTGAAACTGATGACAAGAACCAGACATGCGTCAGTGAAATTGATGACAAGAACCAGACATGTGTCAGTGAAACTGATGACAAAAACCAGACATGCGTCAGTGAAACTGATGACAAGAACCAGACATGCGTCAGTGAAACTGATGACAAGAACCAGACAGCATGTGTCAGTGACAAAACTGATGACAAGAACCAGAACCAGACATGCGTCAGTGAAACTGATGACAAAACCAGACATGCGTCAGTGAAACTGAGAACAAGAACCAGACATGCGTCAGTGAAACTGATGACAAGAACCAGACATGCGTCAGTGAAACTGATGACAAGAACCAGACATGCGTCAGTGAAACTGATGACAAGAACCAGACACGTGCCAGTGGAACTGATGACAAGAACCAGACATGTGTCAGTGAAACTGATGACAAGAATCAGACATGAGTCAGTGAAACTGATGACAAGAACCAGACATACGTCAGTGAAACTGATGACAAGAACCAGACACGTGCCAGTGGAACTGATGACAAGAACCAGACACGTGCCAGTGGAACTAGACATCAACAGAAGACACTGGAGGTGGATAGGACACACATTGAAGAAACCTGCTGATAGCATTACAAGACAGTCCTTGTTCTGGAATCCCTGGGGAAGAGAAGTAGAGGGAGACAAATGAATACACGGAGAAGAGAACTGGAGACAGACTTGAAGGATATGAAGAAGGCTAGGAAAAACCTTGAGCTGATGGCACGGGACATGGAGACTTGGCCTAAGTTTGTTGAAATATGATGATGTTGATGATGGTGATAATGATGATGGTGATGATGATGATGATGATGATGGTGATGATGATGATGGTGATGGTGATTATGGTGATGGTGATGATGGTGATGATGGTGATGATGATGATGGTGATGATGATGGCGATGATGACGATGGTGATGATGATGAAGATGATGATCATGGTGATGATGATGATGATCATGGTGGTGATGATTATGGTGATGATGATGATTATGGTGATGATCATGATGATCATGGTGATGATGATTATGGTGATGATGATGATGATGATGATGATTATGGTGATGATGATTATGATGGCGATGATGATGATGGCATATAATAAATTATTAATAAAGATCCCATTGCAACATTTTTGAAGCACCAGTGTGGTAAACTAACTTCGATGATTTCTTTACTATTTTTATTTTTAATACGAGCTGACTCATAATTGTATGGAGGCTGGATTCATTTGTATTATGTTGTCTAAATTACATCTAAAAACAAACAGTTTTTATTACTACATTTCACGGGTTGAAATGAAGAACAATGGGACTTGTTCTTGGATGACATCTAAAATCTAAATAACTTGCCCACGTTTGTTATAGTTAGAGTTAGCGTTTAAGACTAATTTTAGAATGGCTAATTCGAATCATAACTCATGCCCTTTTCTTCTTACTTCTCTCAATTCCTTTTTAATGTAAGATTGGAACTCAAATAGGTAATTTATAGAAAGTTGCTGTAATGTAAGATTGGAACTTAAATAGGTAATTTATAGAAGTTACTTTAATGTAACATTAGAACTTAAATACGTAATTTATAGAAAGTTACTGTAATCTAAGACTGGAACTTAAATAGGCAATTTATAGAAAGTTCCTTTATTGTAAGATTGGAACCTAAATAGGTAATTTATAGAAAGTTACTGTAATGTAAGATTGGAACTTAAATAAGTATTTTATAGAAAGTTACTTTATTGTAAGATTGGAACTTAAATAGGTAATTTATAGAAAGTTACTGGAATGTAAAATTGAAACATAAATAGGTAATTTATAGAAAGTTACTGCAATGTAAGATTGGAACTTAAATAGGTAATTTATAGAAAGTTGCTGTAATGTAAGATTGGAGCTTAAATATACCAACATCAGATACAATATAGTTAGTTACTCATTTATACATTCTGTTAAAAAAAAGGAAAACTCAAAAGTTGGAAGACATGCAATATCATCAGTAATGACAGAGTCAATATTTGTTGAAGTTGACAAATTAAGATCCCTCGCTGAAAAGCAAGAAAATTAGTGGTATCAAGGAAACAGTAAATCATTAAATATTAGAATATGTATATCGTTGTAATGAAGATCAATGATCAATAACAAATTCACTGACTAACAAATGGCTGTCATAATTTACAGTGACGAAGGAAGATTAACAGTCATTATACATGTACATTAAATCAATAATGGCAATAATAGTGCACCACTTTTGGCACGTGCAGCTGGAGTTTAGAGATACTCAATACATTCATTATCATGAAACTGACCAAAATGTAAAACAAATTTGCATTATTTGTAAACTTAACTGATACATTGTATTTACCACTATTGACCACTAGCCTTTTAAAATCCCTTTTAATGGATTAAACAAAAGTATTCTTAAAAAAAAACTGAAAAACAAGTAAACAGAAACTTCAGCTCATTTTATTAGTTATAAAATATGATGGCACAGGTCCAGTATTACATACACGATGAGCTGTTTCTGATCAGTAGATGTTTTGACCAAAATTTATGATATGAAGAAACAAGCAAAAGATAATTTTAAAGACTAATTTCATGCTAGCAGTCTCCACTTCATTCTTCATCAACTTGGTATATAGTTGGTATGTACAAACAAGGGGTGTATAAGTTACAAATGGCTACCTAGAACAACAATAAATTAGCAAAAGTGTGCTCGAAGTTTAACTCGGAATGTTTTATTAGAAAGAAAACAAGATCAGAAATGTTACATTTCACTTGAGAATTCATTCAGACAATCCACTGTTTAAACATTCAGGTGGGATAGCTCCCAATGCAGATACTAGCTCTTAACATATTCTCCCCTAAACAGGGGAGAGTATGTATGCACTGAATCTTAGAAAGATATGGGTAAATATTTCTTGATTGGAATTAAACATGAAGATAAAACATGTAACATGCACATTATATACCACCAAAAAAAAAAACAGTTTATGCAGTAGTCAGAACACTGGATTAACTATTGACACAATTCATTTACGATCGTGGCCTATGTTCGTACAAAGATAATAAAATTACATTCTTCCTAAGCTGAAGTGATAAGTGAACAAACATGTATTCTGATTGTGTTGTTGCTTACTTATATGAACGTCTTAGTATCCACGTAAGCTTCACACCACTGTTATGGTATAAACAGATGTGTCATTTTAAAAATGCTTGTAAAAAAATTATGAGCTTTTTTAAAAAAATGTTGTTAATTCTGTCTTTCCTACTAACTCATCTTTTTTGCTAAAACTACTTCTGCTACAAGTATCTTATGATATAGAAAGATCATTCTACTTCGTACTATATGCAGAAATATGTATCAATTGATTATAATTTTATCATAATTTTAGAAACATACATGTAATTTTATATACTTAAATTTAATACACAACATAATGGGTAATCTGCTAGCAGCAGGGAAGAAATAAAGAATTAATTACCAATTTTTACATCAGTACTGATTTTAACAGGATTGGTACAATCATCATCTCATCTCAGCCCGTAACCCGTCATGGGTCGTAGGGGTGCCATGGTGGAAGCATCAGCAGACAGGGTCCTCAACTGCTCTCTATCCTCAGCAATGCGTACAAGTGTGGAAAAACCGTGTCCTGCCCATTCTTTGATGTTATCAGCCCAGGATTTTCTCTGCCTTCCTCTTCTCCGTTTACCTTCGACTGTTCCCTGAAGGATCGTTTTCGAAAGGGAGTCATGACGAGTTACATGCCCAAACCAGGCAAGCTTTCGACGTTTCACTATTGACAAAAGTGGTTCTTGGTGGTCTGCATAGGTGTTTATCTTCTCTCTAACATAGACATTTGTTTTGTGCTCTTTACAGCAAATGCGCAAAATTCTTCTATAACATTTATGCTCGAAAGCCTGAATCCTTCGCTCCGTATCTGCAGTGAGTGTCCAGCCCTCACACCCATACAAGAGAATAGATAATACAAGTGATTTGTATAATTTGATCTTCACAGGAAAACTGATGTTACTTTTCCAGATCACATTCAACCTTGTCATGGCAGCTGAGGCCATCTCAAGTCTTGTCTTGATTTCTTTAATTGATCTTCCATCACTACATATAGTGGACCCGAGATATTTAAAGGTGTTAACTTCTTCTAACGTTTGCCCATTTAACGTAATGTTGGTCGGAACATGTTTCTTATGGCTATTCACCAATATCTTGCTTTTTTCTATATTAATTTCCATCCCATACGTTCTTGTTACTTTCTCCAGTCTAGAGGTAAGGTCTTGAAGTTCTGATTCTGATCCAGCTATCAGATCAATATCATCAGCAAAACGTAGGTTGCACAGAGGTCGGCCTCCAATCGATATGGTTGATTTATAATCGTAGAGAGCCTCCTGCATAATATGTTCTAGATATATATTAAAGAGCACTGGTGACAGGATACATCCTTGGCGAACTCCTACAGTTGTTTTGAAAAATTCTCCAATGTCGTTGCTTACAAAAACAGCACTGCTTGCGTCCTTGTATAGTGCTTCAATGATATCTATGATGTTGGTATTGGTACAATATATTTCTTTAAAAAAAAACTACTGAATTTAATGTAACTAGTAACATTCTTCTTCTTCTTCTTTGATCCTTAGCCGCCGACCGTCAAAGCAGTCAGTGGCCATTACGCCTAGTGGCGTCTTGTAGGGCAACAACAAATTGATTCCACTTTGCTCGGTCGGTGGCCATCCTTCGTACAGTGCCCCAACTCTGGTTCATTCTTTGCATCTCAGCCCCCACAGTCCTCCGCCAGGTTGTTTTTGGTCGGCCTCTCTTTCAGGAGTCCAAAGCATAGCTGTTCTTGTGATGGCATCGGGGTCTCTTCTGAGGACATGGCCAACCCAGCTCCAGCGTCTGCCAGCTATGATGGTGTGCATGTCCTCTTGCTTGCTACGAGTAAGCAGATCTTGGTTAGTGATGGTATTCGGCCAAAAGATTCGGTGAATTTTTCTTAGGCATGTTGTGTGAAAAGAGGACAATTTCGACATTTCCTTCTCTGTAACTCTCCAGCATTCCGCACCATAGAGAAGCACAGAAAGCACACAGCTCTGATATAATCTTAATTTTGTGCTTGTGCTGTATTGGGAGGACTTCCAGATGCTGTTTAGGCTAAAGAAGACTGTTCTTGCCTTATTCATTCCGATGTTGATGTCTTTGCCTGCCCCGCCGTCTGGTGTTACTATGCTTCCTAGGTATGTGAAGGTATCTGTCTGTACCAGTTGCTGATTCATTACTGATATGGGCTCAGGGTTGCTCACACTGAGCGTCATGACCTCAGACTTCTTTAAATTGATGTTCAAGCCCACCTGCTGGCTAATTTTATTAAGTCTATCCGTTTTTTCCTGGATGTGTTGATGTGAATGTGCTAGTAGTGCAATGTCATCTGCATATTCCAGATCTTCCAATGTAGAAAATGTTGTCCATCTTATTCCTCTTGGACTGCCCTCTGTTGTCTGGCGCATCACCCAGTCTATGACTGTTAAAAATAGAGTGGTTGATAAGGGGCATCCCTGTCGCACTCCCGTCTTCACCTCAAAGGTTAGGTTGCTCTGCCCAACGCTACACGTAAAGTTGGCATAGAGTCTTTTTATGATTGACACTATGCAGCTTGGAATTCCATAAGCCCTCAGTATTTTCCATAAACTGTCCCTATGTATGCTGTCAAAAGCCTTTTCAAAATCAACGAAATTAATGTAAAGCTGTCTTTCCCATTCTGAGCACTGCTCTATAATGTTCCTGATAGTGAATATATGATCTACACATCTTCTGTTCTTTCTAAATCCTGCTTGTTCTTTCCTCAGTTTGTGGTCTACTGCCTTTGAAATTCTCTGTATAATTATCCTGCCTAGTATTATTCTGCTACAAGTATCTTATGATATAGAAAGATCATTCTACTTCATACTATATGCAGAAATATGTATCAATTGATTGTAATTTTATCATAATTTTAGAAACATAAATATAATTTTATATACTTAAATTTAATACACAACATAATGGGTAATCTGCTAGCAGCAGGGAAGAAATAAAGAATTAATTACCAATTTTTACATCAGTACTGATTTTAACAGGATTGGTACAATATATTTCTTTAAAAAAAAACTACTGATTTTAATGTAACTAGTAACATAGACACCCATAAAACTATTGAATTTTAATAATAAATTACCAGTTAAAGAAGCAACTCATCAAATTTAAGCAGCCTTTTAATGTATATTATTATTTCACCTGAGACATAAAAAAATGTGTCCACAAAACAAAAACAATTGGTGGGACAAATTGCCCACGACTCGCATCCATATGTCAAGACTGGGACATAGGTGGAGCGGTATACAGCCATCTTCGTTTTCTTACCAACCTCTTTCTTGCTGAGGAATCCACGATTTATGGCCTGAAAAAGTCTCCCAGCCGCTGCTTTTCGAGTGGCCAACTCTTCTTTGATGCCTCCCTTTCGGTCTATAATAGCTCCGAGATATTTAAAGTGGTCGACCTGCTCCAGGACCTGTTCTCCCAGCTTAATCTGATGTCTTCTTTCTTCTCGTGATATCACCATAGATTTTGTTTTAGAGCTGCTTATGACCATCCCTCTCTTCTCCAGCTCTTCCTTCCAGACTTGCAGGTTAGATTGGAGATGTGACTCTGATTTAGCAATCAGGGCAACATCATCAGCAAATGCCAGCTCCGAAATATAGACCTGCCTCATCTTCCAGTACCCCACTGAATACTTTCTACCTTTTTAGCTGCTCTGTCTTTTGGAAGTTAATTTATTTATTTTTGTGACTTCTTCTTTTGCTTAGTTGCATGGAATACACCATGTTAGTGAAAGCGTGCTATGGTTTTTCAGTAAAAGAAAAATATTGAAGACGTCTTCTTTCATCATATGCTTTCTGTTCTGCTAATTCTCGCTTTTTCAGTCTCCTCTTGTTTAGCTTTGGCTAACTCAGCCATTGCAAATTCTTTCGATGCCTCACCCTTGTAGCCAAATTCTTTCCAATCTTCATGCAAGATTCTAGAGTGGCCTAAAATGCCACCCCTTGCAGACCCAAGTAGAACAGTCCCAACTAAGATGGTTTGGCCATGTCTGCAGAATGAGAGAAGGTCGGCTACCATGACAAGCATGGGAAACAAAAAGCCAGGGATCCAGACCCCCTGGACGACCCAGAGTCCGCTGGGAGGACAACATTAGACAATCTTTGAAGGACGGAGGACTAGAATGGAAACAGGCCAGGAGGAAGACAGCCTATAGGATACTCTGGCACTCTCTATCTCTCTTCCAAACCTCTACACCTCACGGTAGAAGGGGAACGACTAAGTAAATAAGTAAGTAAGAAATAATACGGAAACAGAAAATGAAGTCAAATCACAACAATTAATCTAAAAACAGTGTCGTGTGTTGGTCTGTCTTAACACCACGGTCATATTTACCGCACGCAATACTATAGGAAAACGGACCGATACAAACAGCCAATGAAAACGCTCCTTTTTCTAGTGTGTATAAGGAAACCTTTTAGGCGTAACATAGAGGCCCATTTTGTGTAAAGGATAGTACAAATTTATTTAATTTCTTAAGAACTAGAGATGTTTTAAAGGAAAGATATAGATAGTTCAACAACGGGGATGTTACTTAAGAGGTAGGTGCAAAGACTTCCTCGAATAGTAGTTCATTTATAGAGAAAAATCGTTTAAATTGACATCTATACATCAAGGTAGTCCCAAATTTAGTTAGTTAAAGTCTGCATAGATTTAAATGCATTTGGCTAACTAAACATGTATTAGATAGAACGGTAGAGATAAATTCACCGTATAATTCTAACTTTACATGATCAAAATCGGTTCAGAATTGAGAGAGATAATAAATATTTAAAAATTTACACATTGAACAAGCAGGCAAAAGATGCCTCGTTTTTAGATTCCTAACACCGGCTTTTGGCTGGGTTCTCCAATACGGGGGAGCGACGGTATAAAAGTCCTTGAACTTGGTTGATTTGGAGCCACAACTGTTTGAAACACTAAGCAGTACAGAAAAGAGCAGCAAAAGATTGCTGTCAAATACTTTGCCACTGCATCTGCATAGCAGACATAATACCTTTTAAAAGCCTGTTAGAGCTTATGTGTATTGCCTGAGGGTAAGAAAGAATATATATATATATATATATATATATATATATATATATTATATATATATATATATATATATATATATATATATATATATATATATATATATATATAATTATAACATTTTCTTGTGATTAATCCACTTGTGTGTTCGTAAGTGTGTTCAGTGCGTTAAGAAAAAAACTTACAGGACGAGTGTATTGCCATCTGAAGTCAGCATGTGTTGACTTGTAGAGACGAAGGCCAGCATTGGGAAATGTGTAGAATATTTGAGAATTATGGCAAAAATACGACTGTAGGTTTAATAATGTATTTGAAGGAGTATTTCCTAAAGGAAAGACACACTGTTCAGGACCATGAGAAAGGATCACATAATTTGTTAACATGTATTAATCAAGGTGTCACTTAATAGTTTGAACTAAACCAAATCATTGTATTGAAGCAGATCGTGGACAAATGGATCTAACGTAGAATTTATAAGGAAAGTGTAATCACACTGAACTGGCTGTGAGTGGTACTGAGGTAAATTGTCCTGTGCAACTGTTAGCACCATGTCTGAAAACTGTTTGTTACGTCCATTGTGTGTGTGTGTGGATAGAATAGTGCTGGACCATTCAAGGGTTATGATTATTTGCATTACAGGTTTTATCCTGCAACTACTAAGATTGTACGAGACATTCACTTCTGAGGGACTCTGTGGTGCAAACGTTCTCAATATATCTGAACTAGACAACCTATGTTTCCCAGCCTGGAGATCCAGACATTTTGTGATCCTGGCTATAGTGGATGCTGCACATATTTGGAGATAAGTGGTAACACAATTCCACTGGTCAGCCTATCCAGCGACATTATCAATCAATTAAACTACCCATAACAACAAAAACAGTTTGAGTGATGACTCATGAAGGACTTTAATAAACAAAATATCAACTTTACAGTCCAGTAAAAGTGATATATATATATATATATATATATATATATATATATATATATATATATATATATATATATATATATATATATATATATATATATATATATATATATATATAAATGTGAAATAAATAATTAATATTTGAAATATAATTTTATCATGTTTACTATTGTGTAAATGGACATTCCATGTTTATTTTATCGTGTAAAAACATTTGAATTCTTTTATCATTTTCCTAACCGAAAAGAGATACGGTATAGGATCAATAAAATGAAAATATATATAATCAGTCTTACTTAATTATTTAAATTGAGTTAAGGTTCTGTTGGTTTTATATATATATATCTATTACATATTTAAATTACTAATTAATCCCCTAGCAGAGTCAATAAAAAAAAGTAATAACCATTATTCAAGGGAGGATCTTGAGAGGTAGCACTTCGATCTTCAGTAACAAACACTATCATCATACTTGAAGGTTTATACAGCTTGACCCTACCTTTGATTGTCGATACATCCTTGCTCTTTTCAGGGATGGGGGTATTTCTTATAAGACCAGTCTCTTATCTGGCACTATCCTGGTATCAACTGATACATCTTTTTGTCCAGGATATCTTTTATTTAATAACACCTGAACCTCTCGCGACATCTGGGGTCTCCTTCCGGGATTTTACTTATTACCCTGGGGTCTTTACTTTAAGATAGTCAGTGGTAAGATTAAAAGTAGGAGTAAAGTAAATATAAATATAAAGTTAAATAAGAGAAAGAAGGTAATAAATAAAAATAACTCATTGTAATAGTAGTGAGTACATAACCAAATTTTGGTGACTGGATGAGCTGACAGTGGTTGGATATTAATTAATTCTGTATATTAATTAAGTTGGTAACTTATTTAAGTTTATCATTTGTATATTGATAAGATTGCAAGAGAATGGCAGGCTTGGCAAAATTTAGATCTGCTACAGTGCAGTCGGCAAAAGAGTTTGGATTAAGTGGGGAGGTTCTTATTCAGTATGTCACTACTGAATGTGACAAGTATATAGAAAGAGAAGATAAGAAAGTGGAAACTGAAAGGAGATTACAAATAGAAGCTGATAAGAAAGTTAAAAGATTACAATTAGAGGCTGATAGGGTGGCTAGACAGATAGAAGCTGATAGGGAGGCTAAACAGAAAGAAGCTGATAAGGAAACTAAAAGATTACTGTGGTGGGTTTTGATGTTATTAAGTGTTGTTGCTATGTTTACTTAGTGTACTGAATGAGGTCAGCTGTGAAGGTCCCTGAGGATAACAGTTTTGGTGAGTTTACAGAGAACCTTGCTGCTACCACACTACGACCTCAATCAGAATTATTCTTGACTAGTATGTCTGATAGCTACGTCTACTGTCTAGGGTAATGAAAATATGGTGTGCTGGTAATTAAGTACACAAACACACACACACACAAACACTAATATTAATCTCTATGATCAAGTCAATTAACACTGTGGTTAAAATTTAGTAATTTACAATTTTTTTTCAAATTTATTTTGTCCTGAACCTAGTTTTCTTCTGGTCAGGACTTTCAACTCAATATGAATCAATTTCAATAGAATTACATATAATCAAGTAAACACATGAAAGACCTGTACATATACCTAATTTAAATTTGCTAATATTGGTACTAAAACTAAAGTCTTTATTAACTAGTGCTTGATGTCGGGTCGGGGTATTTTCATCATACCCAGTCCTTTATTTAACTGTGTTCATTTGCTCTTTAACAGGATTGATGGTGGAAAAGTTTATTAGTTACACAATGGAGTTTATATTATTTAGTACTCGTTGATGAATCTCAGCAGGAAAGTTCTTTAACACTTATCTGGCCTGTGACGATTGAAGATAGTTGTTCCTTAGGCCCACTCCTCACATGCTCTGAGGTAGTATGGTAGGCATCTCGTTTCATACAGTGTTGTACTCTTCAGAATATCTGGCACTAGCACAGTGCCAGACAAAGACACTCTGAAACCACAAAATTAGGCTAGGTCTTAACATAATACCTAATCCACCATGTTTACAAGCATTAATACAATGAAATAAAAGACAGGGTCAGATCTCTCTGACCGACCCAGCACATCTACATCAATGCTGCAATCAAGTAGCACTAGTTTCACATTCTTCTCCTCTAAGGGCTGCACTGCATCTGAAATATTATCATTAATCTATTTTTTTCCATACAATAAGGTGGGTGATATGTTTCCACCTGACCAACTGAAAAGAAACATCTGTATTCTACATTTCTGATAGTTTGTCATATTATAATTCAACCTCTAAGCCCTGTAAAAGTTGGCTGGGGACCTAGAATAAGTACTCACTTGTCGTAATCATTTTTTATTATATGGCAGTATCACTCACTCAGAATTGTTAAATAAAAAGGTTAATAATTTCTGTCTTACCACAATTCAAATGAAAATACACAGGTACGTTGAAATAGCACAAACTCAGATGAGCTGCCGGCTGGACTATGGCGTCCGTATTCCTTATATATTATATATATATATATATATATATATATATATATATATATATATATATATATATATATATATATATATATATATATCTTCAGTGGACGTCAAACTTCACAGCATCAACGATCTGCTTTTATGGACAGTCTTAAACAAAATGGCAACGAGCCGTCCAATTTTCTAATAATCTTAACTGTGTTGACCAATCAGATAGGAAAGCCAAGCTTTTTAAATTCAAAATTTCACACTAAGGTTCAAATTTGGTCAAATGTGTAATGTATTTCTGTCGGTCGGTCTGTCCGAACTTGGCATTCCCCAAAAATGGACTTGGTTTTGGCCTAACACTAAAAAAAAATAATATTCAGTTTGAGCTATCCCATAATTTCTACCCCATGTCTACCCCTTTTCCTAAAGAACACATGAAACTTTTCCTGCTTTTACTCAAGGACGCTTCAAAATGTAACCGCTAGTGAATGCAAAAACAAACATCTGTCTGCTAGTCTGCACCAAACAAATCAGTCTTTTGTCAATAACTTCCGAGTTATCTGTCCGTCCTTTTATTTGAAAGCATATTATTTATCAGGAAAAGATAAGCTCTTAAACTAGCTAACTTTTGTGATTCTAAACCTATTAATAAGGAATTCCATATTTTTTTCCATGTTAGTCTTGAAATCTATAAACTACCACTCGTTCACTTCTTTTTACCGCTATTTTCAAACTAATTACGAGAATCGTCCGTAGTCCGTTAGAATTACGTCATTCTTTTATAAGAGCTAAGACTATTTTCGTGACCCAATTGACGATTATTTTTTGACTTTCGTCGTATTTCAAACAACTAACTACATGTTCGCGCGTATGCTAGGCTTAGATTCAAACCCCGTGTGCAGACGGCATCATTTTTCTCTTCCCTCCTTTTCTTACTCCGTCTGAACGAATAGGCCTTTCGTGTCCCCATGTTATAAATAGTTTTTTTCAATGACACTAGAAAACGATGGTACGGTCTGCCAAAATCAACGCGCTTGTGGCGTGGGTGAAGAAGCAGCATCGTATCATAACTATATTTTATCCCTACATTTTATTTTAACTTTTATATTTATAATGGATGATTTTATCGCTGTATCAATGTATTCCATCACAATTACAATTAGAGGCTGATAAGGAGGCTAAACAGATAGAAGCTGATAGTTAAGCTAAGAAATTACAAATAGAGGCTGAGGAAAGAAGACAGGCTGCTGAAAGGGAGGCTGAGGAAAAGAGGTTACAAAGGGAACATGAATTGAGACTGAAAGAGCTTGAACTCCAAGGACATGTTACAGGAAATGGAAGTATCCCCATGACATCTGACCTTAGTGCAAGTCATGGTACCTCAAATGGAGCAATGAACTTCCATTTGGATCCATTTGTGGAGAAAGAAGATGACATTGAGTCTTATCTCAGTAGGTACGAGAGATTAGCTACTAACTATGACCTAGAGAAAGAGAAATGGATCCTTAAGTTATCACAAGGGCTGAGAGGCGCTTCTTATGAAGTTTTTGCAAAACTTGGCAGAGAAGACCAAGAAGATTATGAACTCTTGAAGCAGGCATTGCTAGTCCATTATGAAAAGAATTCAGAATTTTATAGGAAGAAATTTAGAACTGCCATGCTACTTTCTGGAGAAACTTACCACCAATTCTCTGCAAGATTAAAAACCTACTTGGAGAAGTGGACTACTCTGGGAAAGTATCAAGACCTAAATGAAATGGTCATGATGGAGCAAGTAAGAGAGTCTATGCCTCCAGACACGAGAAAATTTCTTATGGAACAAGGTGCAGAGAGATTGGGGGAGATTCTAACAGTTGCTGAGAGATATCAGGCAGCTCAGAAAGAAATAGCAAACATTAAGAAGAAAGAAGGAGATTGTAATAGAGCCCCACAAAACCAAGACGAATATGAAAATAGGGACCAACACTCTAGATACAGACAACGTTATGACAAACCTAAATATGACCAAAGAGACAGGTACCCTCAGGTACAGGATAAGAAACTCTACAGATAAGGGTGATAGGTGGTGCAAAATTTGCAAAATGAATAACCACCATACAACCGAATGTGGTAGGAAAGTCCCTCCATATCACGCTGCATGCATGATAACAGTGGGAACAGGCAGGAAGGAACAGACAGCAACTCAGGTAGATCTCCAACATCCCCCATCTGTGAAGAAGTAACATGTAATGGCAATAAAATTATGGGCCTTTACGATTCAGGATTGGAATATGACTCAGTTGTGAGTGCGACTCTGGTGCACCCTGAGCAGTATACCACAGACACAGTGGAGATACAAGGGGCATTAAAGGGAACAGCCACCATGACACTTCCCGTAGCCAGAATCAATGTCAAGACTCGCTATGTGGAAGGAGTGATTAGTGCAGCAGTGTGTGATGATCCTAA
This sequence comes from Oreohelix idahoensis, assembly GCA_024509875.1. Lineage (NCBI taxonomy): Eukaryota > Metazoa > Mollusca > Gastropoda > Stylommatophora > Oreohelicidae > Oreohelix > Oreohelix idahoensis. The sequence goes on from JAMPIV010004524.1 coordinate 136,587, forward strand.
TTACCCGCTGGTGTTAGGAAGGAGATATGTTTTTCTAGGGAACCCAATAAAACCTGTGGTCATGGCAACATTCCAGACCAGGTCAAGTCTCAGGAAGGAGGAGGGAACACCACTTATTGTTCATCCTAAAAAGATGAAAAAGGCCCAAGAAAAAGATAAAGCTTTAAAACCTTGCTTTGGCAAATTGCCAAACAGCCATAACCACCCAAAGAAAGGTCAATTTTATGTGGATGATTGATTGCTTTACAGGAAAGATGGAGCAGGACCCAATGGGCATAGCCAGTTAGTACTGCCATCTTCTTACCGGGAACAAGTTATGGCGCTAGCACATGATGTACCAGACGGTGGACATATGAAAATTGGTACCACCTGTCAAAGGGCATCTGTAAACCACTATTGGCCAGGCATTGCTGAAGATATCAATTGTAGTAAAATCTGCAAGATAATCGCTCATTTCAGTAAGATTTTAAACATAAAATGATAATAAATAAACCCGCCCGATTGTGTCTGACTGTGATCCTCTCACACGCCAGCATCGCGCTGAATTATGTGCCATGGAAAGGCTTAGAACGATCCCACCGTTTAAACCTAATCGCTTTCCTTGTGACGTACATTTTTAACATTTTGCCCGATCTGATAGAGACTGCGGCAAGACTTATAATTAACGATCTTACGGAAGTGTGCCGCCAAACTACTGTCTGAATTAACGTAATATTTAACTTTAACGCTTGTAATTAGTAGTAATCCTTACATTTTTTGGTAGTGTAACACGAAACAACAGAAATAATTAACGCAAATTCTTATACCCGCCGCGCAAAACCCCGCCTCGCTTGACACGTTGCGCCATGCATATATACACGCTGGGGCAAAGCCATCAGAGGCAAACACGCAGACAAATTTTATTTCCTCCTCGCGGTAGTATTTCTGACGTCACTAAAACAAGTTAGTTATTTGAAAATACATGCTATCGAGAGATGAAAGGGGGGAAAATGGCCGTCTTGTGTAAAATTTTTATTTGACGATTGACCGTGACAAAATTGAAAATCTAAACCATAATGAAACTGACCATAAAAATCATATTGTAGTATAGTGATAAGGGTGGTTTTAGGCTGACTACTGACCACTAAAGATGATAAGCCACAATCTGGCCACTATGAACATTTACAGGTATAAGTCCAAGTCGTTGTTAATTTGTAGCCAACTAAGTACCACCCCTATAGACACCAGGAATATATATATATAGGCTGTGGTGATGGTGTCTTGTCTGGTTTGAAGTAGGTTGCCGTGTGTATAGGTGTGACGTAGATTCACAGTTACACAATACAGGAGTTATGACATGTATAAGTCATAGAAATGTTATAACTGCTGGTGACGTTTCCATCATTTATTTCGGACGCCACAATGACAGATAATGAATGATACATCAATTTCACAAAAAGTCATGGACATGACAGTTCATAGTATTCAGCATTAATAAAGTTTCTTCATGGATCTGCATACATTCTCTAAGTTGATATAGGTAATCCTAGCTGACGATAGCCTCAGCTTCATATCATAAATATTCATAAATATCAGTACTCCTCTCTGATGCTGGCAGATCAGATGTACAAAAATAAGTCTATTACTGTCCGCACGAGAATGGCATTTCAGGAGTACAGGTCAAGCTGACCTTTATAGCATCCCTAAGTCTAACCCTCGACATAGGTGCAGTAGCTGGAATAGCGAAGATCCTAGAACATAGAAATTGTTCTCTGGGCCTAGAGCGACCCGTATATATATATAGATCTCAGGTATGAAGATACCTGGGGTGTAATTCCTAGTAGAAGAACCTCTCCTTTCTGTAACACACAAGCGAGCAGAGAACGACAAAATGTCAAACATCTAGGTAGATCACAGAGTTCAATAAAGGAGGGTATTACCTTGCTTCAGAATCAACACCACAAAACATACGCCTCCAGGCGTTTTCGAATCATATAGGGAAAGCCTCGTTAGTTAACTAACTCACAGGAGGATTACAGAATTCCCTATAAAAAATCACAGACGCAGCATGGCGTCCTCTCTGCTCAGTACATCTCCTCGACTCCCTGGGCGGAAGACTATTCTAACTCTCTTAAAGTTCCGACATGCGCAGAACGCATACGCCTGAGTAACACTCAAAACGAGACGATGAAGGAAACATTCCAACAAAGCTATGTTCAGAAATCACGCCTTATATGGACAGGGAATAAACCTCAACCCTGGTTTCAATCATTCCAAGAAACAGTTGACCGATACTACCGTATAAGGAGACATCGTTCGAAAAAATGGATTGACGAGTCAAGACACAAGAAAAGGTAACCCCCATAGTAAAATGTAACCACAGTTAAACAAGGATTATCTACCTTTGATCAAAAAATTTAAAGTGTACAATTCATACAGATTAATTACACACAGTCTTAGAAAAATTCTGTGCGTAACAGATTACCGCACCCCCCGGGAAAAAAAATGAAACTTTTTTTTAAATCCAAGAGCCAGAAACCCCAGGCTCGTAACGCACGTATGATGCGCGGATATAATGCCTAATATGAGGCTAGCTCGACGCATGGAGCGATAGCTGAGATTATATTTCAGATTCTTAGAGAAAATATTTCCCTAAGTGTACACGTATATTCCAGGGAGGTGCCACCAACATACGCCACAGTGATGGCAACATCATAATGTAAGCAAAATTATACTCACATAAATACAAATATGTTATCATAGTATGAAGTGTAATGAACTACACATTTTAAACCAAAAATACATTATACAAGCATGTAATATCATGATACAATGCATTACTAATCAATACTAATAAATCAGCTGTTCCTCGTAGACATGGATATAATCGTTCCAAAGTAGGTAAGAACTTGACATACTTCATGGTTGACATAATGTCCATACTCTCGCAGACGTCAATGATGTGCTGCGAAAATATCAATAACAGAAATCTTTATGATAAATGCTAAATTTTTAATACATTAATCAAAATACAATATATAAATTGTGGCCATGTGAACTTTTGGCCCATATATTGCTAACTAAGCCTTCTTCCGTTATACCAAAATCAGTAACAGAACAAGGCAATTATACAGTACAATGCTATAAATTCCCAAAATGAGCCCATATGTGCTAATATATCCTTATAGTAGAGAACTGTTATAGATCTCGACGTTTATCAGGAAATATATGACAGAAGAATTAAGTGGAATCATGTGGGCATCTAGACAGAATGTCTGCCATCACATTATCCGAACCACGGATAGCTCGCACCGTGTAATGAAAGGGTTGAAGAGCTATGGCATATCGAGTGGACCTCGAGCTCTTCAAGTTTTTGCTCTGAATAGCAGTAAGAGCTTTCTGGTCGGTTTCCACAATGAAATGCGCGCCTAGAAGGAATCTTTGTAACTTGAGAATTGACCAAACCATAGCTAATAATTCACGGTCTAAAACCGAATAATTCCTTTCTGCAGCATTTAATTTCCTAGAAATATACATCACCGGATGCAGAGTATCCGAATACTCCTGCATTAGTGCTGCCCCAATCCCAGTGGACGAGGCGTCACTTCGAAGAACAAAAGTCTTCTCAATAGTAGGTAACCTAAGGATAGGTGGAGATGAAAATAGAGTTTTAATCTGGTCCAATGAGGATTGGCATTCTTGAGACCAGCGGATCAGATTAGGCGATCCTTTCTTCAATAAAGTAGAAAGAGGTGCCATAATGGAGGACAGATTCGGAATGAATCGTCCGTAAAATTGTATCAAACCTAAGAGACTACGCACTTGTTTTTTCGTCTTAGGGACAGAAATGTTTAATATTTTTGAAACATTGTGGTCCTCTGTCTTTAAAAGACCATGACCAACACGATGACCCAGGAAAGAAATCTACCTAAATCCTATAAAGGCTTTAGAGGGTTTTGCAGTTAAATTATACTCGCGAAGAGTAGACAGCAATTCGTATAAACCCAGATAGTGATCTTCCCAGGAATCACTGAACAGACAGATAGCGTCTAAGTATGCTATAACATCTGTACGATATGAGAGAATTCGACGCATCATGCGTACGAATGTAGCAGGGGCGTTCATAAGGCCGAAAGGCATGAAATTCCATTGAAATAAACCCCTAGGTGTAGAAAAAGCAGTAAGAGGTTTGGCTCGTTCAGTTAAAGGAACTTGCCAATAACCTTTTGACAAGTAAAGTTTGGTAAAGAATCTAGAATTAGAAAGTGTGTTTAGTAGCTCTTCTAGCGAAGGCATAGGTTCAGCATCAAACTTCGTAACTTGGTTCAATTTGCGATAATCAACGCGAAGGCGAATGTTATTGTCTTTCTTTCGAACAATAACCATGGACGAAGAGTATGCTGAAGTGGATGGTTCGATTATTTCCAATCGTATCATCTCATCCAATTCTTTCTCGACTTGTGTCTAAAAATGGATAGGTATAGGAAAGGGTCTGACTCTGATAGGATTATGGTCAGTAAGTACTATGTCATGTTCAATGACATGTGTGTGTCCCGGAATGTCTGTAAGGACATCCTGAAATGTTTGTAACATCGAAGAGACTTGTCGATGTTCATCAGCAGAAAGATTAGGAGAAACGGTAACGTTTTTCCAAGATTCCGTAGAATGAAGTGAGATCACAGGAAGAGGGAGATTGACATCAGAAAAAGTAGTTTCCTCATCCTGTATAACTGACAGGGATGAGTAATGACCATGAGGTACTGGAGAATCGTCCGTCGCCTGGAAAATAGGCTGCAAATAGTCAGGTCGTTCATGAAATTCCGAGAGCATGTTTATGTGGAAAGTTGTATGCTTTCCATCAATATCGACAACATAGTCGACGTCGGAAATTTTAGAGACTATTGCATACGGACCTTTCCATGCAATAAGAAGTCTGTTCTCCCTTGAAGGAAGTAGGACGAATGCTTTGTCACCTGGACAAAGTTGTCGTAGACATCTGTTCTTATTGGCAAATAGCCTTGCCTTTTCTTTAGCAAATTCGGATGAAGAAGTTGCTAATTTGCATGCCTCGATGATCTTTTGCCTAAGAGCAATGACATACTCATAAGAAGATTGAGTGTCATCGCTAATATTATCGGCAGTGATAAGATCGTGAAGTAAAGACATAGGGCCGCGCGGTCGCGCGCCAAAGACAAGTTCAAAAGGAGAAAACCCTGTGTGTTCATTGGGGACCTCTCTATAAGCAAAGAGAGCCGCGGGTAAAACCCTGTCCCAATCCTGAGGATGATCCTCAGTTATCTTCCCAAGTAAAGTCTTGAGTGTTCTATTCAAACGTTCAACTAACCCATTAGACATTGGGTGATAGATACTGCTGAGAGACCTTTTAATATGTAAGATAGACATTACCTGTGACATAGTGTCCGATATAAGTTGAGTGCCATGGTCTGACAATATTTCTCTGGGGAATCCCAAGCGAGAAAATATCAGCCAAAGAGCGTCTGCGATATCAGCAGTGGAGATGCTCTTAAGAGGTATAGCCTCTGGCCAACGTGTGCACATATCGACACATGTAAGGATAAATTGATGTCCTCTGGCCGACTTGATCCTAAAAGGACCGATAATATCTATTGCCATTTTTTGAAACGGCCGAATAGGAATGTCAGCAGCCTGGATAGGCGCAGCATGTCGTGGTCCTTTAGATTTGACCTCCTGACATACTTTGCAAGATTGACAGTAAATACGTATGTCCTTGCTCACAAATGGCCAAAAGAAAGCAGCAAGAACCCTCGACTTTGTACGGGAAAAACCCATATGTCCAGCACATTGTGAGTCATGAGCATGTTGCAATATTTGCAATCTCATACTCTTAGGCACAAGAATTTGAGAATGTGTAGACGTAGTCGAGTCTTGTATCATACGCACAAGTACGCCGTTCTTCATAGAAATCCAAGACTTTCTATTTGTATTTTGATTCGGATCACCTTTTTTTGCTAGAATGAAGAATTATTGTAAAGAAGCATCTTCTTCTTGCAATTTTATAAAAGAGTCACGTGAAATAATCAAGTGAGTATTTTGACTATTCACTTCATTATTATCAGTTAATGAAGTTTGAGGTGTTTCCAGAGCTTGTGCTTTTGTTACCACTGCATTGGTAGCTTGTATATTTTGTTCCTCCCAAACAGCAATCTGCTGTGGGGTACATTCCCTAACTCCGTGAATACGACCGATAATAAGGTCCGCTATAGGGTTAGGTAGAAGACACGCGTGGACATCTCCCGTAAAGAAGGGAGTAGAAATATGTATTATGGCAGTAGGATATTTTTTCCAAAGTGCCACCAAATGTGACACATTTGATCATCTTTCCTGTAGCACAGGATGGATCTACAAGAGATTGCCTAACACCAATAGTAGTACATCCAGAATCAAAAAGGACTGAGACTGGATTACTATTTACAAGACCCTTATGTAGGATAAGAGAACCTCTCCCGTCATGCGCAACTGAAGCAGGAAGAGCGGGAAGAGGATGACCACAGCTTAAAGTAGTTACGGTAGTCGGTTCGAACAAAGTACTGCATTTGGGACATTTAGTTGCCCTACTAAAGTCAAAGGCAGAACATGTGATAGCACTAGAGTTTTTATCATCATCACCTTGTGTTACACCCGTGTGTTGCCGGGGCCCGAAAGGGGAGCAAAGAATAGTAACACTGCACCCTACCACGCATGTCGTAAAAAGCGACTAAGGAGGTTGGGCATGGGGCTGTTTACCCCATCCCGTAAAAACTTCGCACAGTGGGCTGATCACCTGCTTGCCAACCAATCTGATTACGGAAACAACGATAGATTGTTTGGTCTGTTTCTGTTCCACAAAGACGCCACTAGGCGTGGTGGAAACAGCGATAGATTGATCAATTTGTTGTTGCCCTAAGACGCCACTAGGCGTACTGGCCACATACTGCTTTGCCGGTTGGTGGCTAAGGATGGAAGAAGAAGAAGAAGAAGACCTTGTGTTACGCACAGAATTTTTTCTAAAGACATTGTATAATCATTTTTTCTAAAGACATTGTATAATCATTTTTCTAAAGACATTGTATAATTAGCTTGTCTGAATTGTACACTTTAATTTTTTTCGGTCAAAGCTAGATAACCCTAGTTTGACTGAGATTACCATTTTCAATGATGGTTACCTTCTCTTGTGACGGGACACGTCGGTCCATATTTTTTGAACGATGTGTGACCATTCTCCTTTTTTTTTTTCTATAACCAGCGGCACTCGAGCTTTCTAGCCCTTTTGGCCCAATGACATGTCATTGCGAGGCTGGGGGGTCAGTGGACTTTCCTTCCAACCCGGTCAGGAGCTTCGCTCCTTCCCATCCACACGGGATTTATGTGCAGGAGCCGTTCAGATTATTCAGTCAAATTTCCGGTCGTAAACATTTCTTCAAACGCCGACGCCCGGGTTTGAACCATGAACACCTGGTCGCCAGTACAACGTTGTAGCCATTACACCAGCGCGGCTCCCATAGACCATTCTCCTTATATGGTAGTATCGGTCAACTGTTTCTTGGAATGATTGAAACCAGTGTTGAGGTTGTTATTCCTGTTCATATAAGGCACGATTTATTACAAATCTTTATCTGTAATGTTCCTTACATCGTCTCGTTTGATTCTTGCTCAGGTGTATGCGTTCTGCGCATGTCCGGACGTTAGGTGTGTTTGGGAAGCTTTCCGGTCAGGGAGTCTATGGAAAGTTGTGAAGCAGATAGGACGCGTCTGACGTCTATGTGATTCTTGATAGGGAATTAGGAGCCTTATTGTGAGTTAGTTAGCTTACAAGGTCCTTCCCTTGATTATTCAAAACACCTGGAGGCGTGTGTTTTTGTGGTGTTGATTTCGAAACAAGGTAATACCTCATTTACGTTTCAAATCTGTAATCTAACTTTATGTTTGACAATGGTCGATTTCTGCTCACTTACTAATTACAGAAATAGAGGTTCTTCTACAAGAAGTCACGCCCCAGGTATCTTCATACCTGAGATTAATATGTACACGGGTCATACTTAGCCCGAAGGACAGTTCTATGTTCTACGAACGTCGCTATGTCAGCGATTGCACCTACGTCGAGGTTAGACTTAGGAATGCCTGTAAAGGTCAGCTTGACCTACACTCCTGGAACACCATCCTCGTGCGACTTATGATTAGACTCATTTAGCACATCTGAACAGTGAGAGGAGTATTTGATGCACTCTTGTAATATTGGAGCCAACAGTATAATCCCTTGGCGCCATATCATTATTTGAGTATATGCCAAATGCATTGATGAACATGACTTATGCTAATTTTCGTGAACTGTAATGTGAAACGGATGTACCGTTAACTGTCCTGTGGAGTCAGATAATAAACATTGGAAACGTCAATAGCAGTTGCACCATTATATGACTTTCCATGTCATGCTCATATGTTATGAACTTATGAACGACATCACCCACACTCACAGCAACCAACAACAGACCAGACACCTCACACTGCAACCTATTACATCCCTGGTGTCTGTAGGGGTGGTACTCTACTGGGCTGCTGACTATCATCGTAGTGGCATTTTGGCGCCCCTTTATCATTGTAGTGGCCAGTAGTCAGCCTAAATTCCACCCTTATCACCTTGTTTACATGCTCCCTGAGACTCTTGCTGTACAGAGTTTGCCTGTTCATATCTCTTTCTTTTATGTTGCGATCTACCGCGACCATTATTGCCTCTGCAATTATCATTAAACTCTCTACTGTAATTGTTATCCTGGTTTGAATTCCAGTTTCCATAACTGTCATTACCATTTCTATACTGTTGAGAACCTCTATTATATTGGTTTTGAGGTCTCCGCGAAAAATAGTTTCCTCTATACTGACTACCTTTGCGAAAATGTCTAAAATTATTGGGAGTAGTATACCGTGGAGTATCAGCTTATCTCCAGTTCTGCGAAGAAGAATCACCCTGAAATTGATTGCTATGATTCTGAGCATAATTACGGTTACTCTTCTTATTAAAATTTTGTTGGCTACCCTAAAATCTACGCATGAAATTTGGGCCATAAGGTGCTGCCGAAGCAACTGGCAGACCTTCTTTTACTTTAGAGTTGCTAATGGTTACGTGAGGATGCGCAGTGACATACTGGCATCAGTATTCTTCCATTTCTTTTATGTTTTTAGGCTTACGCTCATGAAAAAAAGCAAGAAAAGATTCATTGACAGAAGACATAACCTTGTCTGTAAGTAGTAAGTTCATAAGTGCTTCATATGTATGTTCTGTCTTAGACAGCTCAACCCAACGTGTAAAAGTAAGACGTATCTTTGAAATGAATTCAGATAATTTCACTCCAGTTTCTGGCAACATATTTTTAAACTGAAGACGATAGCCGTTTTCGTTACGTTGGTATTTCTTTAACAAGACCGCCCTGACAACCTCATAATTGTTCTTGTCAGGCTCATCTACCATGCTTAACATACTCAAAGCATCACCTCTAAGTATATTGGACAACTGATAAACATACAGTGATTTATCTATGTTATGTGTTTTACATGAACGTTCAAATCTATCCAGTTAAAACGTTATATCGTCACTGGAAGCATTGAATGCTGGTAGTTTAATCTTAAAAGTACTAGCTTTATCAGAAGATGACCCCTTATTTGGATCATTAGCATTACCCATGTTCATCAACTTTAACTTCTCTAATTCCAAAGATAAGAGTTTTTCTTCATGCTCCATTTTTGCTTTTCTCTCCTCAGCCTCAGCCTCTCTTTGTAACTTTCTTTCTTCAGCCTCTCTTTGTAACTTCCTCTCTTCAGCCTCGGCTTGTAATCTTTTATCCTGAGCTTCAGCTTCTCTTTTCTGTTTTTCCATTTCCATCTGGAATTTTCTTTCATCTGCCTGCATCTGCAGTCTCAGATTCTCAGCATCTATCTTCTTTTGCTCAGCTTCTCTGTCTAATCTTTCATTTTCCTCTTTTTGTCTTTTCTCCTCAGACTTCAGTGTTTTAGTCCATTGAGTATTTGCATACTCTTCTAATATATTACCAGTCTTACCAAGGGTTTTCCTTTGCTCAATAAAGTACTCAAGTGTAGACATGATGTCTAATATTATGAGTCCAAAACCTGAAATAATTAATTATCTTATTTCAATCTTAATAGTAACAAGACTTAAATAAAGTACTTGTATAATCACAATGTTTACCCCAATCTCTGTGGGAAACAAGTCTTTGATAAAGAACTTGTATTATCAAATGTATAATAATACCACCAGTCACTTCTTAATCATAAGGGCACTACACATCTAATAGTGCATAACCACATATCCATCAGTTATTTATCATAACTGCACTACACAGTTAATAGTGCATAAGCAAATCCACCAGTTAGTTATGATAAGTGCACTACACAGCTAATAGTGCATAATCAAATATTTAACAATAGTGAATGCTAACTAAGAACTATGTAAACAATAACAAAGATCCAAGACAATGTAAACAATGACAAAGATCAAAGACATTACGAAAACATTCGCAAAAGTCAACTAAATAAACAGAGAAAACTAAAAGAAAATATCACAAAGAATGTGATGACAAATGCGAAAAATGTAAACAAACAAATGACGTCACAGTGTATAAACAAAAATGGTGTAAAGAACTGAATAATAGAAAAGAGGAGACCTACAAATACAAACAAATGAAATCAGAACTAAAGAACAGAAAAAAAAATATTACAAAAAACGACGAAAATAAAGCACAACTCGTCACAACTAAACAAATATAGCAACAGTTGTCGCTAGCAGATTTTCAATCAAGAAAATTGCTCCTATAGAACACTAACATAAGACCTCTATTACGTGGTATCTCTTATATTAGTCTCACACCCAACCTCCCGCTGAAATATAAACATATAAATATACAAATAACATATAACATGTAAACATATAACATGTAACAAAAAGTGTGTGAGAATATATACTACTCGTCAAAAGTCAAGGGCCACCCTATTATTTTCAATACACTTTTATATAAGCGCATAGAATGATTAAATGAAGGAAGTTTTTAGTAAAAATGGGTGCAATATCTTCCTCTGACAGTCCTCTATGCACATTAAGCATAAAAACAACTCACCGACAACCATGGTGATCACTTGCAATTTGGTTTGCTGACCATAAATTCACATTTTTAATATGTTTTTTTCAAACTTCCGTACAACCAAACAGGTGAAGTAATCGTGCTGATTGACATTCCACTTGCAATGGCGACGTTTCGTGAACAGATTTCACTCTTAATTTGTTTTACAATCAGCAGACTTAGGGTAGTTTCGTCACTTGCAAAAACCATGCCACCGAGAAGAAGTCTTGACACCTTACAAAGAATGAGGGCTATAGCGTGGGTTGAAAGTAGTTTATCTGTCCGTGAGGTTGCTAGACGGCTTGCAGTGTCACACTCTACTATCCAAAGAAATTTGGAGAGATTTCAGGCCACAGGAAGTGTGGATGATCGCCCCCGGCCAGGTCGCCCTAGATACACCAAAAAACATGATGACCGGTACCTCTTGTTGTCAGCCCTGCGCCATCGAACAGTGACTTGTTCCACTCTAAGATGTCAGCTGAGACAAACTGTAAACGTTAATGTCAGTCAAAGCACCATTCGCAGACGTTTACATGAATTTGGACTGGCTGATCGACGTCCTGCAGTCAGAATCCCTCTTACTCCTGCTCATCGCAGAGCCCGTGTTGCTTAGTGTCGCGAGCACATCCGATGGACAAGGCAACAATGGAGTCAAGTTCTCTTCATTGATGAATATTGCTTCACTGTCTCTTTCAATGATGGCAGGATTCGAGTTTGGAGACGACCAGGAGAGCGATTTACTGATGACACAATTCGAGAGGTGGATCGTTATGGTAGGGGTTCTGTCATTGTCTGGGGAGGCTTCTACAGACACGGCAGGACCCAACTCTACATCATCTAAGGCAACTTGACCGGCCCAAGATCTCATCTAATAATCCGAACCTCTTCTACCCCGTAAAACGAGGCGTAGAGGGGACCCAAGATACCAGACCAAAATCTTGAGACCAATTGTTCAGCCTGCTCTGGAGGCCATAGGTGGTAATGCCATCCTCTAAGATGATAACGCTCGACCCCATCGAGTTCGTGTGGTGAATGGGTTTATTCAGCAACATGGGATCATCAGGATGGCGTGGCCAGCTCATTCACCTGACCTTTCTCTGATTGAGCACCTCTGGGATGTCCTTGGTCGAAGATTGTCAACAAATCACCCCTTGCCAATGGATGTTGCACAGCTGACTGCATTTCTGCTTCAGGAATGGCAAGCTGTTCCTCAGGATACTCTTCGGACCCTTGTGGACTCGATGCGTCTACGCTGTCTTGAATGCCTTGCAGCAAACGGTGGTCATACCCGATTTTGAAATGTCTATTTGTCCAATATCTATTGTGTGATTTTTGAAAAGGTGGGTGACACACTTCACAGCTTCATTGCGTTTTTAATGTGTGTTTCCATTTCTTTACGTAACATGTCAATTTGGTATTCAATAAATGCCGTTTTGACTGATACCAATTACGTTTATATCAGATTTGTTTTATGGTTTCAACCAAGGTTTTTCAGAACAGTAGTTGCTCAGTTTATCAGCATCACAAACAAACAGGCCACTTAACTTATATATGTCCAAAGGCATGGTGCAGAAATAAGGATAAATGATCCAACGTTGATCGACATCTGCTCCCATAAACAGCCATGACGCAGGAAATGAGCTTCTGATACAGGATGTGGAGTTTCGGAACTTGTCCTTCTTACATTGATCGGTACTCGAACTTCGAACTACAGCAAACTTGATTCCATCGGCACTTGACCATTTGAATGCGGCAAAATTGATTCAATCGGCACTTGACCAGCTGAATGCAGCAACGCCGGGTAGTTTCAAAATATTTCATTGAAGATGTAGATTTCTTGAAGGAAGTGAGTTAACGAAATGACGAACTTGAATGTTGTATGGGTTTGTTGACCCCCTTGAGTGCTGGTACCAGTTGAAACCAGCTATTGGCCACCATAAAATGATAAGGGTGGTTTTAGGCTGACTACTGACCACTAAAGATGATAAGCCACAGTCTGGCCACTATGAACATTTACAGGTATAAGTCCAAGTCGTTGTTAATTTGTAGCCAACTAAGTACCACCACTATAGACACCAGGAATATATATATATAGGCTGTGGTGATGGTGTCTTGTCTGGTTTGAAGTAGGTTGCCGTGTGTATAGGTGTGACGTAGATTCACAGTTACACAATACAGGAGTTATGACATGTATAAGTCATAGAAATGTTATAACTGCTGGTGACGTTTCCATCATTTATTTCGGACGCCACAATGACAGATAATGAATGATACATTCATTTCACAAAAAGTCATGGACATGACAGTTCATAGTATTCAGCATTAATAAAGTTTCTTCATGGATCTGCATACATTCTCTAAGTTGATATAGGTAATCCTAGCTGACGATAGCCTCAGCTTCATATAATAAATATTCATAAATATCAGTACTCCTCTCTGATGCTGGCATATCAGATGTACAAAAATAAGTCTATTACTGTCCGCACGAGAATGGCATTTCAGGAGTACAGGTCAAGCTGACCTTTATAGCATCCCTAAGTCTAACCCTCGACATAGGTGCAATCGCTGGCATAGCGAAGATCCTAGAACATAGAAATTGTTCTCTGGGCCTAGAGCGACCCGTATATATATAGATCTCAGGTATGAAGATATCTGGGGTGTAATTCCTAGTAGAAGAACCTCTCCTTTCTGTAACACACAAGCGAGCAGAGAACGACAAAATGTCAAACATCTAGGTAGATCACAGAGTTCAATAAAGGAGGGTATTACCTTGCTTCAGAATCAACACCACAAAACATACGCCTCCAGGCGTTTTCGAATCATATAGGGAAAGCCTCGTTAGTTAACTAACTCACAGGAGGATTACAGAATTCCCTATAAAAAAATCACAGACGCAGCATGGCGTCCTCTCTGCTCAGTACATCTCCTCGACTCCCTGGGCGGAAGACTATTCTAACTCTCTTAAAGTTCCGACATGCGCAGAACGCATACGCCTGAGTAACACTCAAAACGAGACGATGAAGGAAACATTCCAACAAAGCTATGTTCAGAAATCACGCCTTATATGGACAGGGAATAAACCTCAACCCTGGTTTCAATCATTCCAAGAAACAGTTGACCGATACTACCGTATAAGGAGACATCGTTCGAAAAAATGGATTGACGAGTCAAGACACAAGAGAAGGTAACCCCAATAGTAAAATGTAACCACAGTTAAACAAGGATTATCTACCTTTGATCAAAAAATTTAAAGTGTACAATTCATACAGATTAATTACACACAGTCTTAGAAAAATTCTGTGCGTAACATATAGCTTAGAATCCCCTGAGCAAGAATGTGTTTTAAATAATATGGTAGTCCAAGTATTAGCCAAGTTATTGAGAAAATACTAAATGTCTACGGACGCGTGACCAGACAGACTGTTGTTCCTGCTTGTTTTTCATAACGTTAGTGGGGACGCCAGCTTAGAAAAAGAGGCATTGAGGTAAATTCAAATTCGATTGGGTAAAAAGAGTATAGGATAAAAGGGGAGCGGTAGGTAAATGTTAACCAAAACTAAACATCTTTTTGTATTGGCATAACTAAAGCAGACTGGCCAATCGACTACCAGACGCAGAGTTTGTTTGGAATAATTTTTGTTTTTCAAAAACTACATTTGAATTCTGGTAGTCGCAAGCTTTCCATTGGTCAGTGCTAATAGATATTAGCAAAAAGCTTTCACTGCTCATTGCCAGTTGAACAAAACTTTTCATTCAAATACGCTGAGATCAGCTGTGTTAATTTTAAACTTAAATAAAGAATTAATTCTGGGCAGTGCAGAAGAAACTGTGGCCATTTCTTTGCAAGTCAGCGTCATTTGTTATATTTCTTGAAATTTGTGGTAAGAATGCTTTATGAATTAATATGTTTAATACAACTGCCAAGTTAGATACTGCTATTGGGAAAAGTGAAGGACATGCCAGAAGCAGATATTGTTGAGTCCTCGCATTGAACTGTATCTAACTGTTGTATGTTGTCATGATTGTGTTTTAATATTATTATGGTATTAGAATACGTTAATAAGCCTCCGTGTTCCATGAACACTGTTCAACATGCCTGAAGCGTTTATATTTAAAAAAAGAAGAGAAAATCATACAAAAGGAAATGTGGTTACTCCACATTATTTTATTGAGAAAAACTATGTAAACGTACAGTGGCGTATCTGCCATAGAGACCTGAGGTGTGGTCACAGCAAGGTGTGTCATATAAAATTATGGGCGAGTGCACCTGTAATGCACGCGAGGCTGACCCCATACAATCGTATGTAAATGATAAATAGAATAAGTGATCAGATATAAAACGCCAGGGTGTCCTTTTGTTGCAGAGGTTTTATTTCCTGTTGCCAGCCGGTAACAGGAAACCTGATGAGTGAGAATAACGCCAACAAGTCTCCTACAATTCGTTTATGCTGTCAAAAGAAAACGGGAGGAGCTTGTGTGTGTGGTGATAACGATATTTTCTGCAACTACATATTGACTTACCCTTCTACAACGAATCCCAGGTGATGTGTTAAGCATCTGGGTATATCTGACACTTCGTTTTTAATAAACTCTGGTATTTCAAATCATACCCAGGAAGTTTATGGGGTATGATGAAACTACAGCCCCTCCTACCCAGTGACACACCCTGTTAGATAAATAAAGTTATAAGCTGTGAATATTCCAACAGGAGAGATATAGTGACCTTATATTTAGTGGACAAAGAGTCCCCATATTTTCGTTGATCTTTTATGTAAACTATCTTTTCCTCATTTTCAAAGACCTGTCCAAAAGATATGGCTGGACAGGCAGATTAAAATTGTAAAGAAAAAATATTCATTTCAAAGAAAAACTTAACCACTGGTTTTATTCACTTCCTCATAGAGAATTAAAGTGTTTTTGTGTTTATGTACCATCATTTCATTTCTCCCCTAGACACTAGGTACATCATACACCAGACACTAGAGCCAAAATAGTGACCGTGTGAGATCTAGGGAGGTAGCGTTAGGTTCCCTGCAAATATTTCATCATCATCTTTTAGAGTCAGGGGCCTACATGTGCTTGACCTCACACGGTTAATGCAGACACCGATTTCATTATTTTTAGGATACCATCATAACCTACCCAGCAAATCAAACTTTGCTACATATATTGGGGGCTTGTCCGGGATTTGAATTTCTCCAAGTACTACATACATTGGGGTCTGGGTCTTAGCATAAACAACATTCTATTTTCCCAGGGAATCCCCATAATTACTTTTGCCCAAGATTTGAGAAGTTAATGAAGTGTCAGAACCCAGAATTAATTACATAAATTTGTACTTATTTAGAAATTTAGTTAGAAAGTTTTGTATTTATCAGATCGCAGATCTGGCCAAGTTTCGCTCTGCGGCTGTGCAGACTGCCAGAGAAATGAATATGGAGGGTCAAATCTTGATTGACTATGTCACTTCAGAATGTGATAAATTTATTGTTAGGGAAGAACATAGGTTAGCTGAGGAAAGGAAAATACAGTTAGAAGAGGCTAAGGAGATTAAAAGGTTACAAATTGAGGCTGAGAAGGAGGCTGTGGCCTTAGAGGCTGATAGAGAGGCTGAGATCAAGAGGCTTCAATTTGAGGAGAGAAAATTAGAGGCAGAAGAAAAGAGATTGACTGCCGAAAGGGAGGCAGAAGAAAAACGACTGCAAAGGAAGGCAGAAGAAAAACGAATGCAAAGGGAGGCAGAAAAAGAAGAAAAGAGATTGACTGCTGAGAGGGAAGCAGAAGATAAAAGATTACAGAGGGAGCATGAGCTGCGACTAAAGGAGTTAGAGTTGCAAGGCCTTGCTCCGGACAATGGTCACAGCCCCTCTACCTCTGATGCTACTGCTAGTCAGGGGGCCTCCAACTCAGCCATGGGGTTCCATTTAGACTATTTTGTAGAAAAGGATGATGACATTGAGTCATATTTGAGCAGATATGAAATATTAGCCACTACTTATGGGTTAGAAAGAGAAAGATGGGGGGTAAAGTTGTCTCATGGTCTTCTCATGGAACAGGGCGCGGAGAGGCTGGGTGAGATAATTAATATCGCTGAGAGATATCAGACAGCCCAGGCAGAGGTAGCTGGCGTCAAGAAAAGACCAGTAGATCAGTATAAGGCTCCTCAAAACCATAATAAATTTGACAACAGAGGTAAGCAGAACTTTGATAGGCCTCGAAATGATTTTAAAAATAAAACCTCACATTTCAATGACAGAAAGAATGATGAAAGAAATCCTTTTCATCAAGATAAATTATATTGTAGATATTGTCGGAAGGAGAGACATGACATTAAATTTTGTAAAAGTAAACCTGCTGGATGTGCTGCTATGAGAAGGGGGAACCAGGAAGTAAAGAACAAACCTGCTGGACAGCAGGAACCTTATCACCCCCCAGTTTGCGAGGATGTTGTATGCAATGATGTCACCATTAGGTGCCTCTATGATACAGGTTTAGATTTTGATGCTGTCGTGAGCTCGCACTTGGTGAACCCAGATCAGTATACCGCAGAAACAGTGGAGATACAAGGGGCGACCAAGGACCTACCACTCATGAAACTTCCCATTGCAAGGATAACAGTGAAAACTCGCTATGTGGAAGGGATAATCAGAGAAGCAGTGATAGACGCACCCATCTACCCTCTGATATTGGGGTGTCGTTATGTCTACTTGGGGAATCCCAAGAAACCTGTGGTCTTGGCAGCAGTCCAGACCCGATCACAATCCAAAAAGGAAGAAGATGAACCTATAAATACTCATCCAGAGGAGATGAGGAAGGCACAGGCTGAAGATAGGTCACTGAAGCGTGCTATAAGAAACTCCCAAAGAGCCATACTCCTCCTAATAAAGGAGAATTTTATATGAAGAATAAATTGTTATATAGGAAGGCCGGCACTGGTTTAGCTGGTCACGGACAGCTGGTCCTTCCTAGTTCATATAGAGAAAAGGTGATGGAGTTAGGTCATACTATCCCCTTCAGTGGTCACATGGGGATTAGTGCAACAGGACAGCGTATAGCTTGTCATTATTTCTGGCCAGGGATAACGGAAGACATAAAGAGATATGTAAAATCCTGTCCAGAATGCCAGAGAGTAGCTCCAAAGCATTGGACTGCTCCAGCAACTCTAGGGGAAATGCCCATAGTGGGAACCCCTTTTGAGAGAGTTGCAGTGGATATCGTGGGACCTCTCACTCGGACCAAGAGGAGGAACAGTTACATCCTTACTCTGGTAGACACTTGTTCTATGTGGGGAGAGGCGGTAGCCCTGTCATCAATCGATTCGAAACATGTGGCAGAGGAATTACTTACGATATTCACAAGGTTAGGATTCCCGCATCAAATCTTGACTGATAATGGCTCTCAGTTCAAGGGGAAACTAACAGAAGAGGTTTTCAGGTTGTTTCAAGCCAAGCACTTTCATTGAAGTCCGTATCACTCCCAAGGGAACGGCCAGGTAGAGAGGTTCAATGGGACTCTCATTTATATCCTGAGAAAGCTGGCACATGAGAAATCTGATACGTGGGACCAATACTTGCCCGCCGTGTTGTTTGCGTACCGGGAAGTTTCACATAATTCAACCGGAATGGCACCCGCAATCCTGTTATTTGGGAGGCCAAACTGACCACTCGTTTAAAAACTAGTTGGAAACTGGCAAATGATAATTTGAGACAAGCCAGGAAAAAGCATGCTGCTTATTATAATAAGAAAGCGAAGGATAGGGAACTTGCGGTAGGGGAGAAGGTGCTTCTTCTATTGCCCGGCAGCAACAATAAACTTCAGATCGGATGGCAAGGGCCATATACAGTTTTGGAAAAGGTATCCAGAACAAATTATAAGATAGACAAAAAGGGAAAGGAAAAAGTCTATCATGTGAACCTTTTGAAGAAATATCTGGAAGACAAACCCAGGAAGGAACACACCTAATGGCCTGTCTATCGCAACCGAAATGAAAAATGACCCTCTCTCCTCATTTGAATATCCACTGAAAACCAGTGAAACGTTTGCACAGGTGAAGATCAGTAATCACCTGACAAAAGGACAGAGGGAGAAGGTTCAACAGGTCCTTGAGAAACATACAGATGTGTTAACAGATAAACCGGGGCACACAAATTTGTTGGAATATGATATGAAACTACTAGACTCAGCACCTATCTGTATGAGGCCCTATTCTATTCCTTTCGCTAAGGAAAAAGCTTTGAAAGATGAGATAGATTATTTGTTACAAGAAGGGATTATTTCTCACAGTGAGTCTCCTTATAGTTCCTGTGTGGTTTTGTTGCAGAAACCATCGGGAGAACATAGACTGTGCATAGATTACAGGAAACTGAATGCTGTCACAGAAGGTCAGGTGGATCCATTACCTGATACTACTCAACTATTTGCCAGGCTGAACAAGGCAAAATATTTTTCTAAGGTGGATCTTAGCAAAGGCTATTACCAAATTCCAGTAAAGTCTGAGGTTCGACCTTATTTAGCCTTTAGCACCTCGGAAGGTCATTATGAGTTCACCATGTTACCATTTGGGTTGAAAAATGCCCCGAGTGTGTTTTCTGGGATGATGCGAAAATTGTTGGATCCTCTGAAAAATCCATGTATTTCGAATTTTATGGATGATATCCTCATTGCTACGGAAACATTTGAGGAACACGTTACGTCTTTGAATATGCTGTTTGATAGACTCAGAGAGGCTAACTTAACCGCTAGGCCAATAAAATGTTGTATTGGTTGTAAAGAGTTGGAATTCTTGGGACATACTGTACGTCAGGGTAGCATGACCCCTGATCCCAAGAATCTGGAAAAATTGAAAAGAGCACCTAGACCACAAACAAAGAAAGATGTGCGATCTTTCGTGTCGTTGTGTGGTTTTTACCAAAAGTACATTAAACATTTTAACTCTATATGTGCTCCTCTGACGGATTTAACTCGCAAAGGTCAACCTGATACAATAAACTGGTCCGCACAGTGTAAATTGGCTTACCAGGAGTTAAAAGAAAGACTCCCAAGCAGGCCAGTATTGCAATTGCCTGACTTGAATCAAGAATTTATTGTGAGAAGTGACGCAAGCAATGTGGGCCTAGGCGCTACATTGTTGCAAAGGTCCTCCTCACAAGATGGAGAATTGAACCCAGTCGCTTATGCAAGCCGCAAGTTGAACAAGGCGGAAAAAAGTTATTCAACAAGTGAAAAGGAATGTCTAGCTTTGATATGGGCTATAAAAAAATTCCAGATATATTTATATGGCAGGACATTTGTGGCCCAAACGGATCATTCACCACTCGTATTCCTGTTACAGGCCAAGCATGAAAATTCCAGATTATTAAGATGGTCATTATTATTACAGCCATACTCATTTCTGATTGAATATATTCTCGGCCCTCAGAACGTAGGTGCAGACTTTTTGAGTAGACATCCTTATGATAAAGATCAGAAAAACGCGTAAGACTTCATTTGAGCTAAGTTATCTCGCAGATTATAACCTGCAAATGAATGCATGTTTTAGGATGGGAGGTGTGTAGTAAAATCTGCAAGATAATCGCTCATTTCAGTAAGATTTTAGACATAAAATGAAAATAAATAAACCCGCCCGATTGTGTCTGACTGTAATCCTCTCACACGCTAGCATCGCGCTGAATTTTGTGCCATGGAAAGGCTTAGAACGATCCCACCGTTTAAACCTAATCGCTTTCCTTGTGACGTACATTTTTAACATTTTGCCCGATCTGATAGAGACTGCGGCAAGACTTATAATTAACGATCTTACGGAAGTGTGCCGCCAAACTACTGTCTGAATTAACGTAATATTTAACTTTAACGCTTGTAATTAGTAGTAATCCTTACATTTTTTGGTAGTGTAACACGAGACAACAGAAATAATTAACGCAAATTCTTATACCCGCCGCGCAAAACCCCGCCTCGCTTGACACGTTGCGCCATGCATATATACAAGCTGGGGCAAAGCCAGCAGAGGCAAACACGCAGACAAATTTTATTTCCTCCTCGCGGTAGTATTTCTGACGTCACTAAAACAAGTTAGTTATTTGAAAATACATGCTAGCGAGGGATGAAAGGGGGGAAAATGGCCGTCTTGTGTAAAATTTTTATTTGACGATTGACCGTGACAAAATTGAAAATCTAAACCATATTGAAACTGACCATAAAAATCATATGGTAGTATAGCTTAGAATCCCCTGAGCAAGAATGTGTTTTAAATAATATGGTAGTCCAAGTATTAGCCAAGTTATTGAGAAAATACTAAATGTCTACGGACGCGTGACCAGACAGACTGTTGTTCCTGCTTGTTTTTCATAACGTTAGTGGGGACGCCAGCTTAGAAAAAGAGGCATTGAGGTAAATTCAAATTCGATTGGGTAAAAAGAGTATAGGATAAAAGGGGAGCGGTAGGTAAATGTTAACCAAAACTAAACATCTTTTTGTATTGGCATAACTAAAGCAGACTGGCCAATCGACTACCAGACGCAGAGTTTGTTTAGAATAATTTTGTTTTTCAAAAACTACATTTGAATTCTGGTAGTCGCAAGCTTTCCATTGGTCAGTGCTAATAGATATTAGCAAAAAGCTTTCACTGCTCATTGCCAGTTGAACAAAACGTTTCATTCAAATACGCTGAGATCAGCTGTGTTAATTTTAAACTTAAATAAAGAATTAATTCTCAGTCTGGGCAGTGCAGAAGAAACTGAGGCCATTTCTTTGCAAGTCAGCGTCATTTGTTATTTTTCTTGAAATTTGTGGTAAGAATGCTTTATGAATTAATATGTTTAATACAACTGCCAAGTTAGATACTGCTATTGGGAAAAGTGAAGGACATGCCAGGAGCAGACATTTTTGAGTCCTCACATTGAACTGTATCTAACTGTTGTATGTTGTCATGATTGTGTTTTAATATTATGGTATTAGAATATGTTAATAAGCCTCCGTGTTCCATGAACACTGTTCAACATGCCTGAAGCGTTTATATTTAAAAAAAGAAGAGAAAATCATACAAAAGGAAATGTGGTTACTCCACATTATTTTATTGAGAAAAACTATGTAAACGTACAGTGGCGTATCTGCCATAGAGACCTGAGGTGTGGTCACAGCAAGGTGTGTCATATAAAATTAGGGGCGAGTGCACCTGTAATGCACGCGAGGCTGACCCCATACCATCGTATGTAAATGATAAATAGAATAAGTGATCAGATATAAAAGGCCAGGGTGTCCTTTTGTTGCAGAGGTTTTATTTCCTGTTGCCAGCCGGTAACAGGAAACCTGATGAGTGAGAATAACGCCAACAAGTCTCCTACAATTCTTTTATGCTGTCAAAAGAAAACGGGATCATGGCACCTCTTTCTTCCTTGCTAAAGAAAGGGTCTCCTAATATAGTCAATTGGACTCAAGAATGTCAATCCTCTTTGGATAAGATCAAAACTATGTTTTCTACTGCACCTATTTTAGTGTTACCTACTAAAGATAAGACATTTGTTCTTCGTAGTGACGCTTCATCCACTGGGATTGGAGCGGCACTAATGCAAGAGTACTCTGGAACTCTGCATCCTGTAATGTATATTTCCAGAAAGCTTAATGCTGCAGAAAGGAATTATTCGGTCTTAGACCGTGAACTGTTGGCTATGGTATGGTCAATTCTCAAATTACAAAGATTCCTTCTAGGCGCACATTTCATAGTAGAAACCGATCAGAAAGCTCTTACGGCTATACAGAGTAAGAATTTGAAGAGTTCGAGGTCTACTCGATATGCAATTGCTCTTCAACCTTTTCATTTTTCGGTACGAGCTATCCGTGGATCAGATAATGTGATGGCAGACATTCTGTCTAGATGCCCACATGATTCCACTTAACTGTTGAGTCTTGGACTTCTTAACACTTCCAACTCGACAACAGATTTTTCTTTTCTATATCAAGATAGATACACATTGTAATTCATAATGATACTACGTTCATTGATATATATATATTCACCGGTACTCGTTGATGATTTTTCTTTTTGTCAATCATGTACTTAGGGTGCTTAAACTGAAATTGTTATATGCATTGTGTCATTGCAAGTATAGTAGTATGCGTTGGTGACACCTCCCTGGAAACATTTATGCTTAAGAGAAATGCTTTCTCTGAGAGATTGAGATGTATTCTCATCAGTCGATCTATATTTCGACTTTGCATTAATCTGGCTTAAATAATTCCAGATATTTCTCATCTGCGCAGTATTTATGCGTTGGGAGCCTATTGTATGTTGCTCTCAGATGAAAAAAAAATGATTTTCATTTTTTTCCCGGGGGGTGTGGTAATCTGTTGCGCACATATTCTTTGGCGCACGGATTACGCATACAAAAGTAAAATGTATTTATTTGTCTGATAAAAATATATTTATCTTTGAATGCACGTTTTTCGGTCTTGAGGGACAGAACTCAGATTAGGCGATGGGTATTCATTCTGTGAGTTATCGCTCCTGGTATCGTTCCTAAAAATCGAACTCAGCGGAGGAATTTAGATTTACTTTGATCTATTCTGTGTTTGGTTAGGAATAGATTGTTATTGCTTCAGAATGTCTATGGCCCGAATCTATGTGTAGTTCTTGTCTATGTAGGACGAGTATGTCTTATATCCTGATATCTTAGTATGCTTAAGTGGAACTATTTTTCTTGTACTGTACCTTTGGGGTCAGGTGCTTTTCGGCGCATGAAGATACGTTAGAGAGTTCTTCGGTGATGAAGCCTATGGCGGGAGTCATGTCGTAGACCTGCCCACAGTTTGTGATCTCTTTTTGATTATGGGAACGAAGATAGTTTCTTCTGGGATTGTTAAATCCATGAGTTCCCTAGTGTTCATTCCATAACGCCAGGAGAAGAGCGTTTGTGCTTGCTAGTGTATTCCTATGTCAAGGTAAACGTACTTTTGCTGACTTCGTTCATTCCTAGGCTTAAGATGGGCAGACGTTTACATGAATCTACCTATGTCAGTATGTCAGAACGACATATTATCTAGCAGCACTGGTTATGTTTCTATACAGCAATTATGAGGACAGATTATGCTGATGCTTGTGGAAACTTTGATATTCAAGAATTGAATCTTTATTGAAGCTTTGTCGTACATCGTTAGGGTGAGTGATGTTTACAAGACGAGAAGCCATTTTGGAATGCTATTTATTGTTGATCATTTACCAGAGAACAGGGATGCCCTTATTATCCGATGATGATCAAGAGATCACACTTATGAAAGGAAAATCTATTCTTGGGTGATTTAACATTCGCTCAGAAGATATTTGCTGAATGCTATTTAAAGAAATCTCCGCTAGGGTGCAAGCTACACTTATGCTAAAGGAGGTTCTGTCCAGGAGTCACCGTAAACATTATTGATTAACTAACATGACTAGTCAGTAAGGCCTGATGAAGATTTGTTAAACATTATATATTAACTGACATGATCAGTCAGTAAGGCCTGATGGATATTTAGATGAGATATGGAACTCTGAACGTCTGTATACTGATGTTCCATTGTGATTGTCCTCAACATGAATGCCAATTTATAATTGTACACCGTGGGTCAACAATATGCTATTGATGTCGACCTGTGTTCCTGTAACTGTACCCATTCTGTCAAGTGTATGCGTCAAATTAAACTATTGAAACGTCTACAGTGGTCTGCATAAGTAACTTCTAGATACGCATGAATGAGTGTTTGAACCTTCAGTCAACTCCACAGAACAGTCACACATTCGCGTATTGACATTCATTACAACACTCATTGTCAACACTGTATTCTTGTCAGGGCCTCATTGTGTCCCAGGACAAGGTGACATGTATACCTGACACTGTGCTCGGTTGTTTGAGTTGACTATTCAGTCCCAGTACATCTTTACAACGTACACTGATAAAACACAGTATACAGCATCCCAAAATAACAGCCTTTATCACTATCACCAACAAAAAAAGACGTTTATCAGTTAGGTCCCTTGCAAATATTTCATCATCATCTTTTAGAGTCAGGGGCCTGCATGTGCTTGACCTCACATGGTTAATGCAGACACCGATTTCATTCTTTTTAGGATAGCATCATAACCTCCCCAGCAAATCAAACTTTGCTACATCAATCAGTATGTAAATGCCTGTGATCAATGTAGCAATGTAAACTCCACACATGGAGAAAATCAACAGGACCTAGGAACTCATTGCAGAGAACATAGGCCTGAAAATAAACATAAACAGGTAGACATAGTGAATAGGACAACACCTTCTCACACCCAGTCTTCCAGAAAACCAGTTACACTGGCAACTCTCCGTAAGGTACCGAGAGTAAACATAAACATAACCCAGTCCACCCCTACACAAATTAGATCGGAATTCCGGGAACTGGATAAAACTAGCAATGAGGTTACTAGGCCATCTTTGCAAGCAACAAGGCGGGGAATCCCCAAGAAAATAGGTAGTGGACGTTTGGTGTGTGCTAATTTGGCAGCACAGCCAACCTCAGCATATTGCCATTTACATTAACATGGTAAGAAAGGGGACCGGTAACGGTGGTAGCTGGCCGGCCTTATACACAGTCCATTGAAAGTATTTGACACGGACATGGATTGAGATTTTATATTATATTGCCATGCTAACGGGAGAATTGATTTTTTGTAGCAGGAAACTTCATTTCCCGATATTATACTATCGCCAGTGTGGGTTAGCTGAGGAACCCCTCTGGTGAAAATGGACTCTTCCTGAATTACAGGAAATTAAGGAGTGACAGATTGAAAAGTGAATTGAGTAAAGGGTATTACCAGATTCCAGTCAAGCCTGAGTTCAGACCATTGCTGACTGTTCACATCTCGGAGGGGCACTATGAGTTCCTTATGTTGCTTTTAAGTTGAAGAATACTCCGAGTGTTTTATCCAGGCTGATGAGGAAATTACTGGGTCCCTCACATAACTCAGCTATCACCAATTTCACAGATGACATCCTCATAACTATTGGACCTTGAAGAACATCTACACCTCTGGACATGTCATCGAACAGACTCAGAGAAGAGTAATGGTGCATATTGATTGATAATCAGTATTGATAAGCAGCAGTACCTGTGCTGTTTATTTACACAAAATGCGGTGGTTATTCTTGGATCACAGAGGGTTGAGGCAGATTTCTTGAGTAGTGCCTACTTGAAATGACCCACCTGCAGGAAACCAGGATACCAGTAAGGCAGAGTGAACCTCATTTTGGGGTAATGCCGTGATTGTAAATACAGACAGGAAAGCTTCACTAAGTGGTTCATGCTTTTAAATGGAGGAGCTTTGTTGTGTGTTGGTCTGTCTTACACCACGGTCATATTTACCACACGCAATACTATAGGAAATCGGACCGATACAAACAGCCAATGAAAACGCTCCTTTTTCTGGTGTGTATAAGGAAACCTTTTAGGCTCAACATAGAGGCCCATTTTATGTAAAGGAAAGTACGAATTTATTTAATTTCTTAAAAACTAGAGATGTTTAAAAGGAAAGATATAGATAGCTCAACAACCGGGATGTTACTTAAGAGGTAGATGCAAAGACTTCCTCAAATAGTAGTTCATTTAAAGAGAAAAATTGTTTAAATTGACATCTATACATCAAGGTAATCCCAAATTTAGTTAGTTAAGTCTGCATAGATTTAAATGTATTTGGCTAACTAACAATTATTAGATAGAACGGTAGAGATAAATTCACAGTATAATTCTAACTTTACATGATCACAATTGGTTCAGAAATAAGAGAGATAATAAATATTTAAAAATGTGCACATTGAACAAGCAGGCAAAAGATGCCTCGTTTTTAGATTCCTAACACCGGTTTTTGGCCGTGTTCTCCGAAACGAAGTAGCGACGGTATAAAAGTCCTTGAACATGGTTGATTGGGAGCCACAACTTTTTGAAAAACTAAGCAGTACAGAAGAGAGCGGCAAAAGGGTGCTGTTAAATACTTTGCCACTGCATTTGCATAGCAGACCTAATACCTTTTAACAGCCTGTTAGAGCTTATGTGTATTGAATGAGGGTAAGAAAGAATATATATATATATGTATTTTTTTTCTCTAACCAGCGGCACTCGAGCTTTCCAGCTCTTTTGGCCTAATGAGCTGTCATTGTGAGGCTGGGGGGTCAGTGGACTTTCCTTCCAACCCGGTCAGGAGCTTCGCTCCTTCCCATCCACACGGGATTTATGTGCAGATGCCGTTCAGGTTATTCAGTCAAATTTTCGGCCGTAAACATTCCTTCAAACGCTGACGCCCGGGTTTGAACAATGAAAACCTGGTCGCCAGTACAACGCCGTAGCCATTACACCAGCGCGGCTCATTATATATGTATATAATTATGTAATTTTCTTGTGATTAATCCACGTGTGTGTTCTAAGTGTGTTCAGTGTGTTAAGAAAAAACTCACAGGACGAGTGTATTGCCATCTGAAGCCAGCATGTGTTGACTTTTAGAGACGAAGGCCAGCATTGGTAAATGTGTAGAATATTTGAGAATTATTGCAAAATTACGACTGTAGGTTTAATAATGTATTTGAAGGGGTATTTCCTAAAGGAAAGACACACTGTTCAGGACCACGAGAAAGGATCACATAATTTGTTAACATGTATTAATCAAGGTGTCACTTAATAGTTTGAACTAAACCAAATCATTGTATGGAAGCAGATCATGGACAAATGGATCTAACGTAGGATTTATAAGGAAAGTGTAATCACAGTGAATTGGCTGTGAGTGGTACTGATGTAAATTGTCCTGTGCAACTGTTAGCACCATGTCTGAAAACTGTTTGTTACGTCCATTGTGTGTGTGGATAGAATAGTGCTGGACCATACAAGGGTTGTGATTATTTGCATTACAGGTTTTATCCTGCAACTACTGAGATTGTACGAGACATTCACTTCTGAGGGACTCTGTGGTGCAAACGTTCTCAATATATCTAGAACTAGACAACCTATGTTTCCCAACCTGGAGATCCAGACATTTTGTGATCCTGGCTATAGTGGATGCTGCTCACATTTGGAGATAAGTGGTAACACATTTCCACTGGTCAGCCTATCCAGCGACATTATGAACCAAATAAACTACCCATAACAACAAAAACAGTTTGAGTGATGACTCATGAAGGACTTTAATAAACTAAATACCAAGTTTACGGTCCAGTGAAAGTAACACACACACACACATATATATATATATATATATATATATATGTGTGTGTGTGTGTGTGTGAGTGACAGGGGCTAGGTGTGCCCCACACCCAAGACCCGTGCACTAAGAAAATTTATAAAGGATCGTTTGACAGGGGTTGCAATTATTGGTTGCTTGCAACCCTCTCAGCAGCAGACTTAACAATTCAAGCAAACCAAAGCCTTATGCAGATCAACATTTAATTCTACCGAACAGAACCGAACACCAAACAAACAATCCAACAAACACCCAGTCAGTGTTCATAGACTGTCTGAAAAACAATAAATAAAACAATGTCTAAGTGAACATCAATAGCATGGATAATAACACTTACCATACAGAAAACATGCGCCCACCTGATATCATCAACTATCTCACACACTCATGCGTGTCGTCCTATGCGACTAGTATGGTGTTGTGCATGAGGCTGGCAATCGCACCGGGTAACATAGGTTGCTACCGAAACCACTACTGCAAGAGCATCTGAATGCTTCATGCTGAGACAAACCACACCGGTGGCCCCATGCTCCTTCAGAAGCGGAGAAGAGAAATATACATATCCAAGTACGCCCACGTGCTCTTACAAACCATGTTCACATAACAATAATAATCAACTGGACATAAAATAATATTCTTCAATACATGTACAACAAATAATCTCAATAATGAGAATTAACTACTACCTCTCAACCGACCCACATCAATACTCGTCCCTGCACTCTGAACATGTCGTAAGTGACGACTGGTGCGCCTGGCCACAAGCGTGTCATATATGACCCCTGATGAGATTGGGAACTCATCACATGAAACACATTATTACAGAAACAACCACTGTAATAGCATAAAAATGCTTCTGTTGACTTGTGGTGGACACCAGTTGCATTGGTGTTTCCATGCTCCCCCAGGAGCAAACAGAGAAACACCTGTCTCAACTTGCCTTACGCAACCAAGGAGTGGCTCTAATCTCACCAGAAATCTAAATGACTATTCTCCCTTCAAAGTAACCACTAAAGATAAACAGTAGAATAATCAATCATCGTGAAATACGCTCAATACTTTTACATTAAAGAAATAAAATATAATTATTCTCGACTTAAACCAAACTGGAACTAAATACACAGCGTGTCACCTGGCGTAACATTTACCACGCGGTGCGTGTTATTCCGACTCCGATCACCGCCGGCGCTATCTTGCTATCGTTAATTTATCTAAACCAGTGAAATAGCCTCACACTATATCTGCCTTTCTGAAGAATGAAATAATCGCTCTTAAACTTTCACGCGATTATTGCTCTAGAATGCATGAAAACACAGATTTACACAACTACTAGAGCAAAATGGGCTGACACACTAATATGTAGGCTTTATTATGCGCCTTGTAACGACAGATCTCAAGATAATGGCACTAAATCCCACAGCCACTATGGCGGAACAGAGGGGGCCAGCGCCGAGAACGACAGATCTCAAGATGGCACTGTCACATGTGTATATATATATATATATATATATATATATATATATATATATATATATATATAAGAAATAAATATATAATATATAAAATATATATATATATATATATATATATATATATATATATATATATATATATATATAAGAAATAAATAATTAATATTTGAAATATAACTTTATCATATTTAACTATTGTGGAAATGGACATTCCATATTTATTTATTTTATCTTGTAAAAACATTTGAATTCTTTTATCATTTTCCTAACCGAAAAGAGAAACGGTATAGGATCAATAAATTGTAAATATATAATCAGTCTTACTTAATTATTTAAATTGAGTTAAGGTTCTGTTGGTTATATATATCTATTACATATTCAAATAACTAATTAATCCCCTAGCAGAATCAATTAAAAAAAAGTAATAACCATTATTCAATGGAGGATCTTGAGAGGTAGCACTTAGACCTTTAGTAACAAACACTATCATCATACTTGAAGGTTTATACAGCTTGACCCTACCTTTGATTGTCGATACACCCTTGCTCTTTTCAGAGAAGGGGGTATTTCTGATAAGACCAGTCTCTTATCTGGCACTATCCTGGTATCAACTGATACATCTTTTTGTCCAGGATATCTTTCATTTAATAATATCTGAACCTCTCGCGACAAATATACATGTACAGGACCCATTGACGAACAGCTAACATGTAAAAAACCAAGCGACAGGAAAGATTAGACCTACAAATATATAACGAACAATGACGCAAATAAGAGGAATTAAACTGAGAACAATTAAAATACAAGATAGATGAACAAAACGTAACAGCTAAACACATAATATTGATCAAAAATGTGATGGAATACATTGATACAGCGATAAAATCATCCATTATAAATATAAAAGTGGGAGCCGCGCTAGCGTAGTGGTTACAACACCGCTCTGGCGACCGGGTGATACAGGATCAAACCCGGGCGACGGCATTTGAGGATTTTTCGTCGACCGGGATTTGGACTGTATTAACTCGAGACCTGGCGAGGACATTTGAAGGAGTGTCGTCGACCAGGGACTGGCGGCTCCTGAGCCGACCCAGCTGCAATGGGTACCTCCGAAATCGGCGAGTATTTGCCTGAATGGCGAGGGACACCTGTCTCTGTACAAGAAATAAAGGGATACTCACGTAAAATCAATGTCAGGTTAGACATAAATAATAACCTGAGATTTCGCCTCGAGTATTAGCGGGCGAACGTAAAAAAAAAAAAAAATATAAAAGTTAATATAAAATGTAGGGATAAAATATAGTTTTTATACGATGCTGCTTCTTCACCCACGCCACAAGCGCGTTGATTTTGGCAGACCGTACCATCGTTTTCTAGTGTCATTGAAAAAAACTATTTATAACATGGGGACACGAAAGGCCTATTCGTTCAGACCCAGTAAGAAAAGAGGGAAGAGAAAAATGATGCCGTCTGCACACGGGGTTTGAATCTAAGCCTAGCATACGCGCGAACTTGTAGTTAGTTGTTTGAAATGCGACGAAAGTCAAAAAATGTTCTTCAATTGGGTCACGAAAACAGTCTTAGCTCTTATAAAAGAATGACGTAATTCTAACGGACTACGGACGATTCTCGTAATTAGTTTGAAAATAGCGGTAAAAAAAAAGTGAACGAGTGGTAGTTTATAGATTTCAAGACTAAGATGGGAAAAAAAATGGAATTCCTTATTAATAGGTTTAGAATCACAAAAGTTAGCTAGTTTAAGAGCTTATCTTTTCCTGATAAATAATATGCTTTCAAATAAAAGGACGGACAGATAACTCGGAAGTTATTGACAAAAGACTGATTTGTTCGGTACAGACTAGCAGACAGATGTTCGTTTTTGCATTCACTAGCGGTTACATTTTGACGCGTCCTTGAGTAAAAGCAGGAAAAGGGTCATGTGTTCTTTAGGAAAAGGGGTAGACACGGGGTAGAAATTATGGGATAACTCAAACTGAATATTGTTTTTTTTTAGTGTTAGGCCAAAACCAAGTCCATTTTTGGGGAATGCCAAGTTCGGACCGACAGAAATACACTACACATTGGACCAAATTTGGACCTTAGTGTAAATTTAAAAAGCTTGGCTTTCCTATCTGATTGGTCAACACAGTTAAGATTATTAGAAAATTGGACGGCTCGTTCCCATTTTGTTTAAGACTGTTGTTACGGTGTTATTTTAAATGACGGCGTCTGCTGGGGTTTACCCATGCGCAACGTTTAGGGGTCATTAATATTTATAGAATATGTCGATATTTTACGGTATAGTGAACGCGAAATATATGCGGAGATTATGACGCATTCGCGTTGGGAAGGTCACGCCGGGTGACTTGGTTACAGGGCCTTTGTTACGCTATCCGTCAAGCAAGAAGGTCGTGTCTTGTATTTCTTCCAAGGAAATAAGGCTGAGTATATAGCCTATATTATATAGATGAATCGATGTAGACTTCAGGGTCAGTTCGGAAATTAATCTAAGCATGAGATTAATTAAATTAAACTAATAATGGAAGGAGAATCGTATTATGATTCAAATTGTAGATGTCAAGAACTCATGTGCTCATTTCTGGCTGTTGACTACAACAGCGCACGTATATAGCCACGATGTTCATCTGACATATTGTTTTGACACGGACGGACATGAATACTATGCATGTAATTCCTAATGAACTATATATGAACTATATATGAACGTGTACCTACGTGAATGTCTTATGTGTGAACTGTAAATAAATTCATGGACTCTGAATCGAGGACTTTATCACATCGATACGTTACAGCTATTTGCTGCATTTGCCAATGTTGATGATTATGCAAATGAAGAACTCTTCTGATAGGAAAAATATGTACCTATAATGATGAGCTCCGAAAGGAACGAATGTATTCTTGGACATTCAACAAATGATTAATCAATATAACGTTGACCCTTACTCCAAGATGATAACCGGACGAAGCACGCATTCGCGATTGAACAAAATACATAACCAGCTCTAAACCAGATCGACCTTATCTATCCCCGCCCTTTATCAGCTGATGGCCAGATGTGGCGTGGATAATTTCAAATATTAACGAGTTGAAAGAACTAAATTCCTTTCGATCGAAATGGACATTATTTGCAAATACACCGGTGACGTCATGCCCTTGACGACAGCATGAACGGTTGGAAAAGCCAGCAGCTGACAATGTCCATCAAAAAAATTTATTTGAAGCTTTCAAACATCAAATGAAACCTATTGCTGACTTTCTCAATGATACAAACAAGCTCTCGAGTCTGTCGGCGAAGCATATAATGTACGATATTACCGCTAAAACAAGATAAGTCACTGATTTTAAAGGTTAAAATATTTCGTCATGTTCGTCCAATAACGCCATGTTCTTTTTTCGTTGTATCCATGTTAAATATTGTTCCTGTCCTTTTCATGTAGCGGGTATGGATGGGTGGCGGTTCGTAATGAATAAAATGGCTCTGAGGATGCCGATATTCATTCTGAATGTTCCTAAGGCTGTGAATTAATAGCACCTCGCGAAGAAAGCGTCGAATTATCATTATCGGTGATCGGTTCGTTCGGACTTGCATTAATTCACTTTGCATGTTAGGTGTATAGTCATGTTATAACTGGTGTTTTCTGGTGTATTTGATTCTTATTTTTATTCATTTACAGTCTTATGTTCGTAATCTATCTTGTTTATTCTGATCTAGCTGTCTTTAATTTTAATTAAATGTATTGTATTAACGTCAAATGAGTCCTGTGACGTCACTATTTGTTACGTACACAGCTTAACTTTCTATTCAGTTCATTCTTAATCTCTCACTTCCGTTTTATACCACTTAGTTATTAATGCATTTTTTATTGTGAAAATGTCTTGTCATATGGTAATACTGTTTCGTAATCCTTGGTTAACCCATTGTATTGTTTGTCTTCATTTCATCCTTTTATAATTTAATATTAATGCTGTAATTTCTTCATTAATAATAGTGTAGATGAATATGATTAAATTTTTATCAGCTTTGATGAGGAATTAGGGACTTTGCACACATTTGCAGTAGTGGTCCTAGAAATGGGCAATGCACTTTATGCCTCATGATTATGGCATAATATATAACGATTAATTATTAAAACTTTATAACATATTAATACATATTTAATATAAATTAGTACACTTTCTCAGTACTATATTGTGAACTTAGTGACAATTAAGACTAATTATTTAGGGATAATACACATAATTATTAAATATTAATATTAAGTGCTTGATATAATTTCAGCATCTTATATAACTAATTATCATAACTATTTATGATAGATATCAGTGAGTATATATATAATATTTTTACAAAATATTATAGATTGTGGAACTTATACATAACAATACAGGAATATTACAATATCTTGTATTAATTATTCATTCGTTGAGTAATTATAATTATCGACATAGATTCTATTGTTGATTACAATACATAAGTAATTAAATACTTAAATAATTAAACTCAAAGAATGCTTACCTTGGATCATTTCATTAAAATTGGAAAAGATTGTAATAAAAAGGGAGAGGCACTCCTTGAATTTGCTGAACAACAACTGGCAAGATATAAGGCAGAGATGGAAGAACTTGACAGAAAAGAGGCTGAAAAGAAAACCATTGCTAAGGCAGAGATGGAAGAACTTGACAGAAAGGAGGCTGAAAGGAAAGCTATTGATAAAGCAGAGATGGAAGAACTTGAAAGAAAACAGGCGGAAAAGAAAGCAGAATTAAGACAAGAAGAAGAAAGAAAGATAGCAAGAGATGAAATCCTACGGATTGAAGAAGAGAATAAATTGAAACGACAAGAAATCATATTGCAGCAAGAAATGGAATTGCAACGGCTTAAATTGGAAACAGCAAAACTTAATTCGCAGAGTGCTGCAGCAAGCCAAAATGATAATGCTCAATCTGGATCTTCATCCACCCGACTTAAGGGCAATTATTACTTTAAATTACCACCATTCAAATTACACGTGGACGACCTTTCATCGTGGCTGGCGCGCTTTGAGGATATATGTAAGGTCAATAACCTTGACAAAACTGCATGGGCACTTAAACTTAAGGAATTTCTGGATGGCGAACCTGCAAGTGCAGCACAAAACATTGATCCTACATTAGCCACAGATTATGAGGCCATTAAGACGTTGTTATTACGTCGTTTCCACTTGAACGAAGAGGCATGTAGATTACGTTTTAAAAGTTTGTTGCCAGATAATAATAAAGATTTTACGGGATTTATTGCTAACATACGCAATACTTTTAACAGATGGGTTGAACTGGCAGGTGTCAACAAATCTTACGACAAGTTAGTCGATTTGTTATTGAGGGATAAAGTGTTATCTTCTGTCAGCCCACCATTCTTTGCTTATCTGCAAGAAAGAAAACCAGAATCTATTGATGAGTTAGAAAAAATTTCTTTAAATTACTGCACAGCTCATCCGAATGCTAATATTTCTGGCTCGTTGATAAGAGAACCACTTCCTGTAGCCTCCAATATGGCATATCATAATCATAACAAACCTAGAACACACAGTGTGGACAGAGGTAGGTTCAAAGGAAACTATGACATTAATTTTTTTTTGAGTCTTGCCAATTGGCAACAGCTTCTTCTGAGGCTGCAAAAGCTAAGGCTCGATCTATACAAAATCGATCTAGACGATTACGCCAATTATTCCCAGGCGATGAGGCTTATGTATTACTCCCTCACAATAACAATAAGTTATTGATCTCATGGACTGGTCCTTATAAGGTTACTGACAAAATTTCAGACGTTGATTACGTCTTAGATATCAAGGGACACAGAAAAATATTCCATATTAATATGCTCAAGCAATTTCATACACGTCCTATACACTTACAGTCAATTTTTCATGAATTAGATGACAATACTGTATCTACTTGTCATTATTCTAATCTATCTGTTATACAGGAGGAAGAATCTTCTTTTCCTGAAGTGCAGATGCCTTTACCTGTACTTACTGTCCAATCTACTGAATCTTGGCGTGATGTGACCATTTCTTCTACGGTTACACCGCAACAGCATCAACGCGTTGCTGATCTTCTACAATCTTTCCCAGATGTGTTAACTGATGTACAGGGTTGCACATCTGTAATTAGTCACGATATTATTCTTAACGATGATACACCAATTCGTGTTCATCCTTATTCTGTACCTCTACATTTTCTGAGTAAGACATCTCAGGAACTCGAACAGATGATATCATTAGTTATTATTGAGACTAGTACATCTCCATTTTCTTCTCCTTTAGTCATTGTCCGGAAAAAGGACAACAACATACGTTTATGTGTTGACTATAGGAAACTTAATGCACAGACAGTACCGGATAGCGAAACACATCCTATCCTTGACGATTTACTTCCTCGTCTATCCAATGCTACACTTTTCACTAAAATTGACTTAACTAAAGGTTATTGGCAGATTCCACTAACCGAAAGAGCCAAATACTACACAGCATTCTCAACTCCACAAGGTCTTTACCAGTGGAACGTGATGCCTTTTGGGCTAATGAATGCTCCAGCTACCTTTATTCGCATGATGCGAAAAATTTTAACAGGTAGATCAGATATAATTACCTATATTGACGACATATGTTTGTTTAGTTCATCATTTGAGGAACATTTTTTGGGTCTTAAATCAGTTTTGGAAATATTGCGGGATAACAATTTAACCGCTAAACCAACTAAAATTCAAATAGCGTGTAATGAGATAACATTCCTGGGGCACATTATTGGATCGGGACGTATCCAAACAATTCCCAGTACGGTTTCTAAAATATTAAATTTATCTGTTCCTCAAACGAAGAAACAGGTTAGGAGTCTGTTAGGTTTAATCCAATACTATAGCAGATTTGTACCTCACCTATCATCCATCACGGCTGTCCTGTCTTCGTTACTAAAGAAGAACATGCCTTTAAGGATAAATTGGACCGACGAATGTGACAAAACTTTTCGCACTATCTTAAAAAATTTTTCATGCCCACCTGTTTTAAGATTACCAGATGCTTCTAAAAAATTTGTTCTACGAACAGATGCGAGTAATTACGGACTCGGGGCATGTCTACTGCAATATCATGATGATGTCCTCCACCCTGTACTGTATATCTCACGCAAACTGAAACCTCCGGAGACGAAATATTCCACTGTGGACCGAGAATTGCTCTCCGTAATCTGGGCAATTACCAAGTTGGAAAAGTTTTTGCTGGGATCTCCATTCCTGATCCAGACTGATCAGAAATCAGTGGCAGCATTACGTCGCTCAAATCATAAAAGTGCTAAACTTGCACGATTTGCTATTACGTTGCAACCCTACGAGTTCGAGATACAGTCGATACCTGGAACTGAAAACGTCATAGCCGACACGTTGTCCAGACATCCTACGGATTCTGAATGAATATTACAATTTCAAGAAAATTTTCTGACTAGTCAAGCATTACATTTGCAATAAACGTTATTGATATCAAGTCAGAATATACAACAATTCAGTTGGACTTCCTACCTAAATAAGGACATTTCGAAATAAACTATTGTGATCAAAATATCAAGTTTTACGGATCGTTTGAAAATTTGAACTTCAATTCCACTTTGAGTATCACTCATTTCGATTGAAAACTGTTAAAAAGGAACAATCTCTGATGAAGAAGGGACAGATACGCTGATGACTTAGTCAATTTACTTTCAAAAGTTTAATAAAGGAACTAACGATTAATGGATAATCAAATCATAATTTGATAATATGAACCTTGTGTCTTAATGAACTTTCATACAATTCAACAGGAGGTAACAACGATTGGATCTTCATGTCCAATATTATTAAATTTTCTAGTTATTAAATTAATATATAATATATAATAAAGTCAAAGTGTGATGAAATAAAAAAATAAGATATACTAAGAAAAGATGAAACAAAAGAATATCACACCAATTAAACCTTTTAATTAGTGTAATTATTAAGGTAATAGATATTACATTATGACATTTCATATATATAGTTAAAATGTATGAATTTTTTTTTCTCTGCTCTTTTCTTCTGATTGCGTTAATTTAATTAGGTATCTATCCTTACACTTCATTTTCACACGCATGCTAATTTAATGTATACTTTAATATTTGGTTTTAATTGTCCGTACTTCTCAATTTTTATTTCTTTTACTCTCTTATTCTATTTCTCATTTTCTTCAATTAGATATTAATTAGTTAGTACCATACGTACATACTATAATTAATTATTTTAATTTTAGTTAGTTAGAATAATTTTAATAACACCTCACATTATTAGTTAGTCTATACATACAACAAATTAATTAGTTAATTAGTTAGTGACAGTGACATTTCCTTGTTTA
Organism: Oreohelix idahoensis; assembly: GCA_024509875.1. Taxonomy (NCBI): domain Eukaryota; kingdom Metazoa; phylum Mollusca; class Gastropoda; order Stylommatophora; family Oreohelicidae; genus Oreohelix; species Oreohelix idahoensis. Next base: position 174,826 of record JAMPIV010004524.1, read on the forward strand.
ATATAAGGTATATGTATGATATGACGTTGATTTTATTATAATATATTACTGACATGACCGCGACACTGTTCTAGATAGAACATCGTAGGTCATACGTCGGGTTTTGTTAAATTTTTGATAATTTGATTAATATTGTTCAAAAAAAAAAAAATCTATTTAATAGATTTTTTTTTTTGCCCCCGTCTGACAGGAAATCTGTTACGGTGTTATTTTAAATGACGGCGTCTGCTGGGGTTTACCCATGCGCAACGTTTAGGGGTCATTAATATTTATAGAATATGTCGATATTTTACGGTATAGTGAACGCGAAATATATGCGGAGATTATGACGCATTCGCGTTGGGAAGGTCACGCCGGGTGACTTGGTTACAGGGCCTTTGTTACGCTATCCGTCAAGCAAGAAGGTCGTGTCTTGTATTTCTTCCAAGGAAATAAGGCTGAGTATATAGCCTATATTATATAGATGAATCGATGTAGACTTCAGGGTCAGTTCGGAAATTAATCTAAGCATGAGATTAATTAAATTAAACTAATAATGGAAGGAGAATCGTATTATGATTCAAATTGTAGATGTCAAGAACTCATGTGCTCATTTCTGGCTGTTGACTACAACAGCGCACGTATATAGCCACGATGTTCATCTGACATATTGTTTTGACACGGACGGACATGAATACTATGCATGTAATTCCTAATGAACTATATATGAACTATATATGAACGTGTACCTACGTGAATGTCTTATGTGTGAACTGTAAATAAATTCATGGACTCTGAATCGAGGACTTTATCACATCGATACGTTACAGCTATTTGCTGCATTTGCCAATGTTGATGATTATGCAAATGAAGAACTCTTCTGATAGGAAAAATATGTACCTATAATGATGAGCTCCGAAAGGAACGAATGTATTCTTGGACATTCAACAAATGATTAATCAATATAACGTTGACCCTTACTCCAAGATGATAACCGGACGAAGCACGCATTCGCGATTGAACAAAATACATAACCAGCTCTAAACCAGATCGACCTTATCTATCCCCGCCCTTTATCAACTGTCCATAGAAGCAGATCGTTGATGCTGTGAAGTTTGACGTCCACTGAAGATATATATAAATAATATAAGGAATACGGCCGCCATAGTCCAACCAGCAGCTCATCAGAGTTTGTGCTATTTCAACGTACCTGTGTGTTTTCATTTGAATTGTGAGTTTCTTTGTCTGGCACTGTGCTAGTGCCAGATATTCTGAAGAGTACAACACTGTATGAAACGAGATGCCTACCATACTACCTCAGAGCATGTGAGGAGTGGGCCTAAGGAACAACTATCTTCAATCGTCACAGGCCAGATAAGTGTTAAAGACCTGGCCTGCTGAGATTTATCAACGAGTACTATATAATATTAACTCCATTGTGTAACTAATAAACTTTTCCACCATCAATCCTGTTTAAAGAGCAAATGAACACTGTTAAATAAAGGACTGGGTATGATGAAAATACCCCGACCCGACATCAAGCACTAGTTAATAAAGACTTTAGTTTTAGTACCAATATTAGCAAATTTAAATTAGGTATATGTACAGGTCTTTCATGTGTTTACTTGATTATATGTAATTCTATTGAAATTGATTCATATTGAGTTGAAAGTCCTGACCAGAAGAAAACTAGGTTCAGGACAAAATAAATTTGAGAAAAAAAAAATGTAAATTACTAAATTTTAACCACAGTGTTAATTGACTTGATCATAGAGATTAATATTAGTGTTTGTGTGTGTGTTTGTGTACTTAATTACCAGCACACCACATTTTCATTACCCTAGACAGTAGACGTAGCTATCAGACATACTAGTCCAGAATAATTCTGATTGAGGTCGTAGTGTGATAGCAGCAAGGCTCTCTGTAAACTCACCAAAACTGTTATCCTCAGGGACCTTCACAGCTGACCTCATTCAGTACACTAAGTAAACATAGCAACAACACTTAATAACATCAAAACCCACCACAAAAACCAATAACAGACAGAATAAGGACGAGGAAACCTCAAGTCTTCTTCTGCTCAAATGGAGATGGATCAAAATGGCCTAAAAGAACCGACTTCCAATCTGCGATCGGCCGTAGCGATATTACAGATTCAAAGTCCCCTTCATCCACCCACATATATAAACAACAGATATAAATATACATAAAACATACATAAAAGTTACAAATTACGAGAAGGCACACCAGTAAGTAATCTGGAGCAAAACTTTTGTCACCAACAGGTAGGCTACTTAACTTAAATTGCCAAAAAATCCATCCTCTCTGACGCCAGTATACACCATAGGAGGCTTTGATGGAAGGCAGAGGCTACTTCAATCTTAAATTAGGGACCACGACAGACGTCTACCAAAGCTTCTGGTAATAGGTTTCAGCTCCGAAGTGTGCAGCTGACATCTTTTTGATCAAAATTTTGGGCGTTGTCATAACTACAGTCCGCATGCGAGTACATAAATATTAGACAAACATAAAGGTATGTTTTCAGGCACTCGTAAGAAATAAAGAAGTAGAACACTAGACAACAGAAAAACAACAGACGTGAGGGCCTGAAAACAAACCTTTATGTTTGTCTAATATTTATTTACTGTTTACAGGCCTCGGGTTTCCCTTCCTTATGTGTTATTAATGCGCAGTACAGCTTGACGTTATGCAAATTTTCAGCTGGCAAAAAAGTTCGTACAATAACTTGGAATTATTTCTTTCTTTCGCAGTCCACTTTTCACAATACAGCTGTTAGATGACAGTTCTTGACAATACGTATCCCCAGCACTGGATCACCATCCTCTGTTACCACTAGTTTTTATGATTGTGGAAGGTTATTAATTTCGAGCGTCGTGCTAATAGATATTGTAGTAAATGTCATGGGTTGGTGCAAGAGCTTGTAAATTACAAATCAGCTTCCAAACTTCTTGATATTTGGGTCCACATAAAACGACGTAGTTTATTAACGAATTAGACAACAGTTCATTGTAAACATGCATCATTTGAAAGCTCCTACAGTCCTTCATAAAACGTCACATATCTGGAATATTTACTAGCGGTGCCATGACGGAATCACCGAAGTATCGAAAAACCAGACATGGAGTTAATATAATCAAATTGCTCTTGCAATACTTCACTGTACATAAATCTTCGAACTCAAATACTCATGTTCGGCATCTTCCTGATGTACAACATATAGCCACGTAGGATAAAATAGATAATCTTCAATTCTCAGGAGCAATAGCTTCAACCTCTTTCTTGGACGGAATCTTATAACAAAAGACCCCGGCTAACGGTCTGCATAAATTATCGCAGCACCAAATCTACGTCATCATCTCTAAGTGACGTCAGACTAACATCGCGTTCATATACAATTCATATAAGTGCATAAATACATCATGTAGGCCACAAAAAGAACTGTTACCGCGTAGATTAACTGCTAACAAAACTTATCGTGGTCAACATGTAAGATACATTATAAATCTTCCTTAACACCTAGACATTCGATCTATTAGAAAACTGTCGGTCACTATTAGTAAGCCCGACATTTTCTTACAAATTCATTGTCAGTAGTGCCAGTCAACAGCATCAACATATCACCCCCACAAATATACAACACCCAAGCACAACCCTTAACACTTACTCGTTAAAGGAGTTGCCTCTTCCCTGTTAAATTGTACAGTAGATTCTTCCCCAGGGGACAGAGAGTTCTCTACATATCGATTCTTGTCTTTTGGTTGTGATCTCATGATTACAGCACTAAATATCCCAATTGTAACCAATTTTCAACACACATACATACATATGCTGTGTTTATGTATGTCATGTTATGCATGCTTATGTATGCTGTGTTTATGTATGTCATGTTATGTATGCTTATGTATGCTGTGTTTATGTATGTCATGTTATGTATGCTTATGTATGCTGTGTTTATGTATGTCATGTTATGTATGCTTATGTATGCTGTGTTTATGTATGTCATGTTATGTATGCTTATGTATGCTGTGTTTATGTATGTCATGTTATGTATGCTTATGTATGCTGTGTTTATGTATGTCATGTTATGTATGCTTATGTATGCTGAGTTATGTATGTCATGTTATGTATGCTTATGTATGCTGTGTTATGTATGCATACCATACATACCATACATTACTTCATCACACAGACTTGACATTTCTCTGTCCAAAAGGGTCAATCTTATCGGTAATGGTACACTAAATGTGCATTACTATTGTATGAGATTCATCTGAATCGTACGTTTTTTTTTATCTGTGCGCTTGTTTCTTTGCCATTTTGACTGTTGGTATTTCCCGAAAAAATCAACGTGTCAATTTTGTTTTCTTAGTTCAACGCGTCTATTAACAACTTAGTTGTTTTTTACCATCAGAAAAATTAGACCCACCAGAACAAAAGAAAATTTATTTGTATTTATTACACATTATTTCATTTTACATGCTAACGATTTTTTAACACCATTCTTAGAAAGAATCAAACCCACTATCTCTTCTGCTTAGTGCTCCGGTTGAGGAATTGGCTCAGAATCACCAGAGTACAAAGAACACATGTAGAAGAGAACTGGAGACAGAAATGAAAATAATATGGAAGATATGGAAATACCTTCAACTGATAGCATGACTTAGCATCTATTTTTTTGTAGATCTATGCTCTCTACAAGCCCAATTGTGACTGACTGATTGAAAAATGCAAGGAGATAAGAACAGGATAAAGATATAAGAAGAATAAAAAAGACAGGAAAATAACTTAAACAGGTGGCAACAGATTAGAAAAGTGCGGCATTATTCTTATGCCCTACAACGGTTTAACAGGCAAAGAGGAACAGGAAGGCTTTCAGTTACATTGTGGTAAAAGCTATGGAATAGGATTTTTTTGAGCAGCCTTGTATGTGGGATCAACTGTTTGCCTTCCAGAGTCTCCATTTCCTATACGGTCTCTGAAATTTTGAACAATTTATCATTTCCCTTATAAATATCAAAATAGAGTGATGAGGTCAAAATCTTAAACCACATTAAGAAAAACAATGCTTCTCAGTGATTACAAGGAACACTGGAAATTACAAAACATGCACACGACTTTCATTAAGTTTGCTTTTTGCTGTTTTGTTATGCCCAAGGTAGTTTATAGAAAGTTACTTTAATGTAAAATTAGAACTTAAATAGGTAATTTATAGAAAGTTGCTTTAATGTAAGATTGGAACTTAAATAGGTAATTGATAGAAAGTTGCTTTAATGTAAGATTGGAACTTAAATAGGTAATTTATAGAAAGTTGCTTTAATGTAAAATTACAAAACATGCACACGACTTTCATTAAGTTTGCTTTTTGCTGTTTTGTTATGCCCAAGGTAGTTTATAGAAAGTTACTTTAATGTAAAATTAGAACTTAAATAGGTAATTTATAGAAAGTTGCTTTAATGTAAGATTGGAACTTAAAAAGGTAATTTATAGAAAGTTGCTTTAATGTAAGATTGGAACTTAAATAGGTAATTTATAGAAAGTTGCTTTAGTGTAAAATTAGAACTTAAATAGGTAATTTATAGAAAGTTGCTTTAATGTAAGATTGGAACTTAAATAGGTAATTTATAGAAAGTTACTGTAATGTAAGATTGGAACTTAAATAGGTAATTTATAAAAAGTTGCTTTAAGGCGTATCGAACAGACGGCCCATTATTCTTTATTTCAACCTTTTAAAAAATGAAAATACTTAGTTTTTTTTTTTTTTTTTTTTTTTTTTTTTTTCCTTAACCAGCGGCACTTGGGCTTTCAGCCCTTCGGCCCAATGACATGTCATTGCGAGGCTGGGGAACCTGAGGACTTTCCTTCCAACCCGGTCAGGAGCTTCGCTCCTTCCCATCCACAGAGGGTTTATCACAGGAGCCGTTCAGGCTATTCAGTCAAATTTCCGGCCGTAAACATTTCTTCAAACGCCGACGCCCGGGTTTGAACCATGAACACCTGGTCGCCAGTACAACGCCGAAGCCATTACACCAGCGAGGCTCCCAAAATACTTAGTTAAATGGAGTATTATTACATATATTTAATTGTTCTTTTTGGTAGTCCCTTAGACAGCGAGAGAGAGAAAAACAATGACATCCCTTAAGAAAATAAAAGGAAAGCTTACAAACCTTTTTCAAATATTTACAAATAATTAAAGTAACTTCGTTCGAATTTTTAAAAAGCTGAATTCCTGTGACAGGAATTATATCGGTCAAGGAATATTTGTTTACTATTGGCTAAGCTGCCTAATTCACGGTCTGCAACCTCAGGCTTCTCGTACAAGGCGACTAACATGACGTTGTGCATGTGGGGGGGGGGGGGGGGGGGGGGGGGGGGGGAGAGGGGTGGCATCCTCGTTATGTAAAACAAATTTCAACAGAAACCACCGCAGCAGTAGCATGTGACAGCTTGGCCCACCCTTCCTACAAGGGGAACAACTACAGTGATAGCTCTATACCCTAGATCGAGGTCGGGATCCTTTCCATGACAAAGAGACAAATATTTAATTTTGTCTCAATTTAAAGAAATTGAAGAGCCGCATGAAAAAAAATCGTATGGATATACTTTATGAAAAAAATTATGTTAGGAGTATCAGACCGGTGGAAACGTTAATATATTATAAGTCTAGACTTTTTTCCAAAACATTTGCATGATAATTATTTCAACCGTAATGTTTTTATATAAATTGTTTTTTTCTTTGAGATATATATTGTTTTTAAAGTTCTGTCACAAACCCATTACAATTCTGCACATTTGGATATATAAAACATTTCTCTTGTCTTTAAAATAATAAAAATATGACATAATCTTTAAAGGCCCCACCATCTCAAAAGTTTAGTTCACGAAAAGTGTGTGTCAAAAGGTAGTTTTAGTCCACGGACACTAAGAGTTAATTAGCCGAGAACCAAGAGCCGCATGAGATGGCTCAAAGAGCCGCATGCGGCTCGCGAACAGCGTGTTCCCGACCCATGCTCTAGAGGAATCACAAATGAAAAAGATGGATTGGCTCAGCGGTTACAGCACTTTCATCTAGCAGCAGTTAACCTGGTTCCAGGATCGAAACCTGATCGCATCACGCCCCACTCTGTGCTCGTGAGATAGGAACGCAAAAGCATTAAGGAAAGGAACTGTACCCCCCACCTAATTTGAAATGTTTGACTCATAGTGAAGTCTCTAACGTTTCACTACCCTACGGCAGTATCTTCTACGGGATTACCTTTACCTGCTTTTACCTTTAGCTAACAATAAATACAGGTATTTCTAGGTGTGTTTTCTTCTCGAGTCAAAGAGAGGGGATTGAAACTGGGGTCACGTTAGGTTCTAGTCTACCCAGCTGTTAAAAAAAAGTGGGTACGTGACTATAGTCTTGAATGAGTGAAGGCAAAGGCCCTGTGTGAAAAGCAAGAGTTTCATAGACAGCAAAAGGGAAGATGAAGATGATGATATGATGATGATGGAGGTGGTGGTAGTAGTAGAAGTTGTGGTAGTGGTGATGGTGATAATGATGGTGATGATCATGATGTTGATGATGAAGTTGTTGAAATGATGATGATGATGATGGCAGTAGTAGTAGTAGTGGTGGTGGTGGTGATGATGATGGTGATGATCATGATGTTGATGATGAAGATGTTGATGATGATCTATGTCCATAGTCTTCTTTTCCAGTATTGCTCTTTTCATTTCTACCTCTTCCAACACGTCTCTGCCTGTTTGCTGCTAGTTCTCCATCTTCCAACACGTCTCTGCCTATTTGCTGCAAGTTTCATCAGAAGCAACCTAATCTTCATTATTACTAAATAAACATTATTTCTATCTGCTGAATGTTTTACGCTGATCTTACCACACCAAACCATTCTTAGAAGTATGATGATGTTGACGATGATGATGGTGGTGGTGATGATGGTGTTGATAATGATGATGATGGTGGTGGTGGTAATGGTGTTGATGATGATGATGATGATGGTGGTGGTGGTGGTGGTTATAATCGTGATGATGATATGATGATGGCGGTGGTGGTAATGGTGTTGATGATGATGATGATGGTGGTGGTGGTGGTGGTGATAATGGTGTTGATGATGATGATGATGATGGTGGTGGTGGTAATGGTGTTGATGATGATGATGGTGGTGGTGGTGGTGATAATGGTGTTGATGATGATGATGGTGGTGGTGGTGGTGGTAATGGTGTTGATGATGATGGTGGTGGTGGTGGTGGGGGTAATGGTGTTGATGATGATGATGGTGGTGCTGGTGGTGGTGGTGGTAATGGTGTTGATGATGATGTTGGTGGTGGTGATAAATTTGATGATGATGATGGTGGTGGTGGTGGTGGTAATGGTGTTGATGATGATGATGGTAGTGGTGGTGGTAATGGTATTAATGATAGTGGTAATGATGTTGATGATGATGGTAGTGGTGGTGGTAATGGTGGTGATGATGATGATGGTGGTGGTGGTGGTAATGGTGTTGATGATGATGATGATGATGATGATGATGATGATGATGGTGGTAATGGTGTTGATGATGATGATGATGGTGGTGGTGGTAATGGTGTTGATGATGATGATGATGGTGGTAATGGTGTTGTTGATGGTGATGATGGTAGTGGGGGTAATGGTGTTGATGATGATGATCAGAGTGGTGCTGGTGATGATGATTATAATGTTCATGGTGATTATGATGAGGATAGTGAGGATGGTTGTAATGCTGTTGATGATGATGATGGTGGGGATTTTTGTAATGACGTTGTTGATGATGATGGAGGTAGTTGTTGTAATGATGTTGTGGATGATGATAATGATGATGATAGTTGTTTGCAATGATGTTGTTGACGATGATGTGGTGGTCATGGTGATGATGAAGATGGTGGTGGTCAATGTGATGATGAAGATGATGGTGGGAATGGTTGTAATGATGTTGTTGATGATGATGATGATGGGGGTAGTGATGGCCTTGGCGATGATGGTGGGGATGGTTGTAATGATGTCGTTGATGATGATGATTATGGTTGTAAGGATGTTGTTGATGATTACATTGGCGGTGGTAGTAGTGATGTTGATGGTGATGAAGGGGGTGGTGGTGATGGACTGCATGGATTGTTCTGAAGAGTTGACTAGAAGATCAAACACTCACTCACACGTAGCTAGAAGTTAATGATGCAGACCGGAACGGCTTGTTTTACAAGATTGTGGTGTCGGAACGGCTTGTTTTACAAGATTGTGGTGTCGGAACGGCTTGTTTTACAAGATTGTGGTGTCGGAACGGCGGAGACAGACACGCACTCAGACAGGCAGGCAGACCGTCAGGCAAAAAGATTGCTGACGGACCGATAACATAACAGACAGGCAGATGGACAAACAGACACATCATGAGCTTGATCAACATCTTATAATAAAGACCGACCCTTCAAGGACGGTGACCGACCTTCATGGTAATAATTTCTTCTTGGCTTGATTGGAGCCTACACGCCACGACAGACAGGCTAGAGGGCAGATAGATAGATAGATAGATAGATAGATAGATAGATAGATAGATAGATAGATAGATAGATAGATAGATAGATAGATACAACAGGAAACAATCTGATTCTAGATAGATAGATAGATAGATAGATAGATAGATAGATAGATAGATAGATAGATAGATAGATAGATAGATAGATAGATAGATAGATAGATAGATAGATAGATAGATAGATAGATAGATAGATAGATAGATAGATAGATAGATAGATAGATAGATAGATAGATAGATGTCAAAGATCCAGACAAAACACTCTGAGAGACCGTGACGCAAAGCCTTTCATCTTGGGAAATCTAGCTCCTGAATTATGTCCCACACAGGAGTGCGAAATAACGCCATTTCGCCATTAGAAAACAAACCCAAGTCAGGCAGATATTTACAAGGGACAGGTTTTTGAAGCATTGTATCACACAATATTCCATGTAAGTGATGTTGACGCGCAGGGAAAAGCAAAAATTGAGCCGTTTCTGCAGAAATTCCTAACACGATTTCAACAGAGAGAGTTCGAGTTACAAGAAAAGAAGATGAGGGTAGAGAGAGAATTTGAAGAAAAGAGGAAGGAGAGAGAGATAGAAGTAGAATTAGAGAAGGAGAGAATGAGAATAGCTCTGGAGGAGAAAATGATGGATAAGGATAGGACAACATCATTTAGGAACAGTTTGTTGTAAGGACAACATCATTCAGGAACAATTTGTCATAAAGACAACATCATTTAGGAACAGTTTGTTGTAAGGACAACATCATTTAGGAACAGTTTGTTGTAAGGACAACATCATTTATGTTGAATTATGGGGACGTCCCGATAAGCAAACATATCCGCGGGTAAGTATTGATCCCATGTGTCAGGTTTTTCATGTGCCAACTTTCTCAGGATGGAAATAAGTGTCACGTTGAACCTTTCCACTTGCCCGTTCCCTTGGGCGTGATACGGACTACAGTGAAAGTGCCTGGCTTGAAAGATCCTGAAAACTTCCTCAGTTCTAATCGATGTATCAGTTGATACCAGGATAGGGCCAGATAAGAGATTGGTCTTACAAGAAATACTCCATTCTCTGAAAAGAGTAATGGTGTATCGACATCAAAGGTATAGTCAAACTGTATAGGTTTCTAGATGAGATGGTAATGTGCTATCTAGCTTCCTATGGGCTCCTCTCCAGACTAACCTTAGACAATGACTCTGCTAGGGGTAATTAAACACATTTTTGTTGTTGCGAACCAGTTGACTGGACCAGCACACACATACGTATATTCAAGAATTTGTGTGTGTGTGTGTGTGTGCTTCGGTATCGTTTATTCTGCTCATCCTATGGTCAAACTCTGTCACTGTAGCAAATAACATATAATTCAAACAATCAATCATCCTATGTTCAAACTCTGTCACTGTAATAAATAACATATAATTCAAACAATCAATCATCCTATGTTCAAACTCTGTCACTGTAATAAATAACATATAATTCAAACAATCAATCATCCTATGGTCAAACTCTGTCACTGTAATAAATAACATATAATTCAAACAATCAATCATCCTATGTTCAAACTCTTTCACTGTAATAAATAACATATAATTCAAACAATCAATCATCCTATGGTCAAACTCTGTCACTGTAATAAATAACATATAATTCAAACAATCAATCATCCTATGTTCAAACTCTGTCACTGTAACAAATAACATAATTCAAACAATCAATCAATACCCTTTAGCTCCCCAAGGAGCATAGGCCTTCCACGAACACATGCTATGTCCTCCTGTTGCGTACCATCAGTTCAAGGTCTTTCCTTGTCATCCTCACCATTTTCATTTCCTTGAACCTTGAACACCTGATCGCTAGCGCAGTGTGGTAACCATTACACCAGCGCGTCTCCCTATGCTCCACTTAAAACTGGTACCACTCTCTTCAGAATGCACTTTGAAGCACACCTCAATGCAATAGTGCAATTAAAACCAAAAAATATTTAAACCTTCCTAAAACGATTCACACTAAACCCGACTTGCACTACGGTATTTTTTTATTTCGTGACAGATACGTTCTTATTTATATAAAAATTTATGGAAGGCAGTTACGCCATCAAAAAAAGTTTCGTGTTCCACTTTTTTTTTTCACATCTTTATTCACATTCCGTGGAAATTTACAAAGACATATGCATTGACACATTGACAATAATAGCACGAATATAATTATAAAAATGAAAATACAGTGAGCAGCTGTATAGAAAAAAAAAAAACGTTCACTCCTTGCACACACTAATTTACACACTCTTTCCTGTACAAAAACAATAAATAAATAAAAACTCAATAGTCAAAAACTCCTATTTGGAACACTTGTCTGTTTTCATTTATTCATGAAATATTGAATTCGGTTGTATATTTTTTCCAGTAATTAAATCTACACCCTGCGGGGGGGGGGGGGGGGGGGGGGGGGGGGCTGAACCGTAATTGAATTAACACTATTGGGTCGGTATATTATTAATGTGGCTGGGCACCAAATCTCTTTCTCAACTATGTGTACTTTACATAGTCCTTTGTAGGATTTCTGAAAAAGAATTTATCGTTCAGAAAATATCCTGTTTAGTTTCACCAGAATTCTCTTTTAATGTAAGTTTTCTAGTGGACTAACTCCCGAGGAGAGACAGTTTGTTCAACATGTAGTCAGAAAGACTATCATTTAGATATTATCTTTCATTCTTTCATCAATTCTGTCCTTCTCCTTTTTTTTCTTTTCTCTCTCTCTTTTTTTTTTTTTTAGAATTGCCCTTTAAATAAAGATGTCGTAAGAGGTCACCTCTTATCCTATATATAAAATCCCAGCTTTTTCTGTCAGTACGTAACGCTAAGGGATGCAACTTTGATTGAAAGTTAGACATTAATTGTATTGTTTCCCTTATATGTACTCTCCCGAAAATAGTAACACTCGACAAAGAAAAGTGCGCAATAAAATCTAACTGTGAACGGCGTGCATGTTCAGACTTTAACACCGGATTTAAAACAAATATTTTTGTAAAATTTCCAGATGTGTTTCCTCCAACAAGTTGAGTGTAAAGTAAAGAAAATGGTCAACGAAACACCCCAAGAGCGTCGTATGCGCTTGAATCGTAAATGTCAGCAAAGATGACGCAAGCGTCGCCAATTTCCAATCATTCCATCGTTTGCGATAACCATCAACAAATCTCAGGGCCAAACATTTGAACATGTTGGAATCTTTTTGAACGAGCCAGTCTTCTCTCATGGACTGCTGTACGTCGCACTGTTATTGTTTTTTTTAAATTACCCCTTCTGAGGCTCAAAGTGAGGTCTTCTGACTTTATTGAGTGAAATGTGTAAAATATGTATGATCTCGGCCCTGGCTAAGACACTCTAATCTTAAATAATAATTCATTTTTTTTTTCATACCTCTTCTGAGGCTCAAAGTGAGGTCTGTTGACTTTATTGAGTAAAATGTGTAAAATATGTGTGACATATTTCCAAAAAGAAATTTCAGAGAAAAGACAATTACACAGTGAACTGTTGTATAAAAAAAAAAAACTTTCACTCCCTCGCACCCACTCATTTACACAAAAAACTCGTTCTTGCACATTTAAAAATGTTTTACATTGTACATTTTTTGTAATGATAGTAGTGATTAAAGGGAGACGGGGAAATGGGATAAAGGAACCATACTACCTTGTTCTTGAAATTATAAAGCACACTAAAATGTTTCGGTTTCTAAGGAAACAGAAATCTTAAACATCAAGTATGTGGTTGTCTACAGTTTGCATCTGAGAGTCAGAAAGTGGGCCCGTTGTGTGACCAGTCACAACATACTTTATTCACATTTCATAAAGGAGAACAGAGAAATTGAACATTTCCTTAAATTGAAATATACATTTATACACACTCGGGCACGTATACGTACACCCCGTTACAAGCACGTTTCAGTGCACCTTGCATTTTTTTTTAAGATACTATTGATTAACAAGGGATTACTTACGATGTATTCAATAATACAAAAACAAGGTGCAATTAGCAAAATGAAATACAAGGAGAGTACATTGTATAATGGCTATAAATACTCAAACTTACACTTTCATTGGCACACATACACGCAAATACTACTGTATATATTCGTTAACATACACATTTATACTTGCACCTATATGTTATTAGGCCTACTTATTAAATTTCTCAAAATGAATAGAGCAAAATTAAATTTGGCCTCCTTAATGTTAAAGAATAGGATTGTCCCGGTTTGTAAAATATTCACAGTGGAAAATAGGGTACCCATCGCTCTCACACACACTCACACTCACATACACCATTATGCACACTTAAAACAATTTTCCACTGCCACAATTTAACGACCACTGTTTGAATGCTTGGCGGTCGTGACTGTCCACGTCCCTGTAATTACGGGTGCCGGATATCGGTAGTCGTAAATCTTCAACGTGTCACAGCGCTCCATAGATTTAGAAACTGGGGCGAACGGCCGGGGTCAGCATTAACGTTTCTGTAGAACATTTTTTTGGTGTGTGTGTGTGGACACCCACGTATTCTGCACGGCCTGCTGTTGACTTGTGCAAATTTATCCTATAAAAAGCTAACTTCTGCATCATCCGTTTAAAAATAATAATAAAATAAATAAACTAAACATGTACATATACATTAAAAATTTAAAAATAATAACAACGATAATAGATACATAGACAATAAAATAATAATAATTTAAAGGCAAGCTTCTCTCTGCGGACATGACAAAGAGGAGTATGAAACATTTTAAACATGCAAACACTCTCGCACGTGCGTGTACTTAAGATGAAAATATTGGGCGATCTTTAACGTTGTGTGTGTGGGGAGGAGGAGGGAGGATGAGGATGTGTGTTAAAGGGGGTGGGGAAGTTAGGGAAAGAAAGAAATAAAGAAAAAAGACACATTTTTGCTGAGGACTTTTCTTCCAACCCGGTCAGGAGCTTCACTCCTTCCCATCCACAGAGGGTTTATCACAGGAGCCGTTCAGGTTATTCAGTCAAATTTCCGGTCGTAAACATTCCTTCAAACGCTGACGCCAGGGTTTGAACCAGGAACACCTGGTCGCCAGTACAACGCCGAAGCCATTAAACCAGCGCGGCTCCCATATATATATATATATATCTATATATATATATATGTATATATATATATATAGTTATATAGATATATATATATATATAGATATATATATATATATATATATATATATATATATATATAGTCGTAGATTTATGATTGGAAAATTAAGACTTGGGTTGGTCCCTTCTGAATAGATTAGAATAAGTGATAGTCACAGTGGGAGGTAGTAAATAGAAATAGATTTCCACGAGTGAGATGGTAGAAATTTATAGAGGCTGTCCCGGAAATCGAGAATCTCTCTCTCTTTCTGCCTATCTTCTACAACAGATCCGGAGGAGTCAGACAGTCTATAAAAAATGTATATATATATTAATATATATTTATCCACTCACGTGCACGCACATACAAGTGACGACAGTTAGACACACAGACATGGGAAAACTATAACAAATGATTATATAGATATTATGGGAACGAACTGACCACCACACTGAAATAAATGTAGGTATAGTTTAATTATCCTAGTAAACTTACATCACAACATATAAAATACATCAAAAGCACATACACATAATCATAAAAAATCAAGGAATGCTACAATAGTGATAGACCCGTTTGTATGATCCTTCCCCTGGATATATATAGCTCACAGTCCCGTTAGAAGAAAGTGATACCCCCATAGAGTTACAGATACATATGATTGAGTCTATGGTTTCCCCCTTTTAAAGTATGGACAGACTTGATACTCTGCTTTATTCTAAGGGAAAATATTGTTAGCAATAACTTGCATAAAGGAAGTTACAACGTGGGTGACTCAACAAAGAACATCCTGCAGTCTACTTTCACTCGGTTCTTTCATCAGGGCCCTGACTCACACAACCTTACCTAAACTCGTGCTGTTGTTCGCCGTCTGGCGCAAACTTCAGGACACTCACACACTTTTTATCTGTTTCTGTCGTTTAATGAAGCGGATCCCAGGTCTGCAGATTTGTTTGTTGGTTTCATCAAAATGGATCCGGGGAGCGTCTGCTTCATGCGATAGTTATTTCAGACTAAAGTTAGTGTCACTTGACTCACGAGGTAAGAATTAGGCTTAAACGGGCACACAGTGTCAGAACACGAGGTTTCCCTTAATTAGGGAGATGACCGGTGGACAACTTCTCTCAACAGATAATCTAGGTTCACCACACACTTTGTCAACAATGTCGGAAAGTTAATGTTTTAGATTTCTGTAATTATTCTCGCCACAAAGTAGCCTCAACACAGAGTTCGAGGAGAATATGATCTGCCTCAAAGGCCCAGTATAAACATTTATTCTTTAAAAAAAAACTGTTAGTGGGATTGGTATTCTGTCTATCTCTGAAGGCACACGCACTGTCAGACAGGTGGTACTTGAAAAAAAACCACGTGGTTAAAGATATAAAATGTTTATGTTTCTCACAGGTATGTCTCTGTACTAAACGCCGGCAAAATTTGGGTTACCCCAGTATTCACTGAATAACGAAAAACACATGAAATATTTTACATATTATGTACTCAATATAACTTACGTTTTGAACTGCAAGCATGAAGCTTGACTTGACGTTTAAACTTCCCGTGAAATAAGTTATATATATAAAAATCCATCATCATGAATTAGGAATACATACGTATTCCGTCAACACTCGTGAGGCATCTAGCATTTATAAGTTAGTTTTAAAGTATATTCTCTCGTCTGATTATTTAGAAGTTAAATTTAATTCATTAATAGCCGACTGAGTTTAAGCTAGAAATTATAATTTCTGTTTTCCACTGTAACTCGTCACTATAAAATAATACAGACTATATAAATTAAGCACTCTGCACCAAATCTAACTAGTGAAATATGAAATAAGCGATTATCACTTAATCACTCACAAAATCTATATATATATATATATATATATATATATATATATATATATATATATATATATATATATATATACATATATATATATATATATATATATATATATATATATATATATATATATTTACCTCAACACAGAACTACAGGTGGTCGCACAACTTTAGAATCATACGCTGATATATTTATTGAAGTCTAGAAGTTCGACAAATTGTCGAAAGAAACTGAGAAACTTCGCTATACAGCTTATTCTATTCACGAGCAACCTGTCTACTGCGAATATTGAGGACTGAATGAAAATAAAGTTTCAAACTCCGGTTAATATCTTAAACCAGGACAAAGGGGTTCCAACTTATTTCGCAAAACGAAATAATCTCCCCTTTTCCGTCTTAAACACCTTACATAAACTAGAAGACTACCACGAACTGACACTCGTGCGTTTTCACACCTCACGCTGACCAGGGCCAACAGTGAGTGCCTTGTCAGCTGGGATTTCCAGACAAATGTCTCAAACTGCGAGGAGATGTCGGTTATCGCGCCTCACCTGAGCGCTCAGCCGATGCAACTCGTTGTGGCAGGTGAAAATGCAGACAAAATGTCGCCTATAGGTCTGGCGAAAGCGAATATTCACAGTTTCGTCCACTACGCAATAACCTCCCGAGCCTGGCATCTACGTAATAACATCACTAGTGCGTTTCTAAATGAGAACAGACACTCGGCGAAAGTTTGAATGGGAAAATAGTAATGTTTAAGTCGCAAACGAACGAATGCGAAAAATTACAAAAAGGATAAAAGAGTGATAATAAAATAGAGGACACGGGTGAAGAAAAGAAGAGTATATAGAGAATTTAATGATCATAACTCTCTGTGACAGAACGTCCCCCGTTTAAGATATGGAAGCACTCCATGTCTACGTTATGGAATTAAATTTCCTATATTCGTAGCTTCAGGGTGTCTGTCTTCTTCCCTCTCATCTCCCCCCTCCATCTCTCTCCAATTCCTACTCAAGTCTACTCCCTAAAGTTTCCTTTCTCTGGAATGTCTCCCATGCGCGCTTGAAAGAGCGTCGCCGCTTCTGACATTTTTGAAAGATTTCGTGTGTGTGCGTGTGAGTTTCCCTGCCACTATCGTCATCTTCGTCAGTTTTGGCGATCATTAGGAGATGGTCGGAGGTTGGCACTGGTTTTTCCAAGTATCTCTTTAACAGATTTAAATGGAAAACCTTTTCCTTTCCTTGAATAGAGATCTGGTAGTTAGCCTTAGAAATCTTTTTCAGGACGGTAAATGGCCCTTGCCATCCGATCCTCAGTTGGTTGTTTCCGGTAGGGAGTAACACCAAAACTTTCTCTCCTGCTTCCAGTTCTCTCTCTTTCGCGACTTTCCTGTATCGGTTAGCGTGCTTTGTGCGTGCTCGCTTAAAGTTAGTCGTTGCTAGGTCCCATCCTAGTTTCAACCTTCCTTTTAAATCCGACACATATTTACTTGCTGAGACAACTGTCTCATCTGCCTTCTGGTCTGTCAGCGACCAAAGTAAGGCTTCAAGCGGGCGCTTAATATGTTTGCCGAATAAAAGCGTTTTTCTTTCTTCTTTGATCCTTAGCCGCCGACCGTCAAAGCAGTCAGTGACCATCACGCCTAATGGCGTCTTGTAGGGCAACAACAAATTGATTCCACTTTGCTCGGTCGGTGGCCATCCCTCGTACAGCGCCCCAACTCCGGTTTATTCTTTGCACCCCAGCCTCCACAGTCCTCCGCCAGGTTGTTCTCGGTCGGTCTCTCTTTCGTTTTCCTTCATGGTCCAAAGCATAGCTGTTCTTGTGATGGCATCGGGGTCTCTTCTGAGGACATGACCAACCCAGATCCAGCGTCTGCCAGCTATGATGGTGTGCATGTCCTCTTGCTTGCTACGAGTAAGCAGATCTTGGTTAGCGATGGTATTTGGCCAAAAGATTCGGTGAATTTTTCTTAGGCATGTTGTGTGAAAAGAGGACAATTTCGACATTTCCTTCTCTGTAACTCTACAGCATTCCGCACCATAGAGAAGCACAGAAAGCACACAGCTCTGATATAATCTTAATTTTGTGCTTGTGCTGTATTGGGAGGACTTCCAGATGTTGTTTAGGCTAAAGAAGGCTGTTCTTGCCTTATTCATTCTGATGTTGATGTCTTTGCCTGCCCCACCGTCTGGTGTTACTATGCTTCCTAGGTATGTGAAGGTATCTGTCTGTACCAATTGCTGATTCCTTACTGATATGTGCTCAGGGTTGCTGTTTGGGTATCGAAAACAGAAAAAAAAAAAAATTTTTTTCCATGAAATACGAAGGAACTATTTACTTTCGATAAACGATCCCGTGATATACTGAAGCGTGACCTATACACATAGTTACTAATAAAGGTCTACCTGACGTCACAAAATCGTGCGTACTTGCCTAACTACCAAGATCACAACCGCCAGCGTAATCTATTCGAATGAATATTACATTATCAAAGAAGACATAAGGATGGAGAACATTTACCTACCAAAGAACATTTACCTACCAATGAGGAGCAAGCAGTTTAAGACATTGGTCTAGTCCGTTGGTGAACTTAGCATCGACCGGAGCATTAAAAAGATAAGTCTAGTTGTGACTGTTGTCATTCAGAAAAAAAAAAACAGTACTGAGTCCATTTCATATTTACAGGCATGTCTAAACACGTTCATGTATATTTAAATTTGTTTGTCCACTGTATGTTGTTGTTATTAATTAGCGGGGGATGGCGAGGGAACTGAAATTTCTGGAATGTCGCGATCAGCTGACCACAGAGATTTCAGTCGTCTGTTAGGGACTTATCGAAATTTTGCATTGGTACGAGAGCCCTTCTAACAAACTGACCAGGGGGACCGTTCTGCTCGACATTGCAGGGTTTCGATACTTTAGTGTTTAGCCGTGCAGTTCTGTAAATAACTGGTGTATTCTAAATTGTATTCAGTTGTTATTTTATTCAGTTTTGTAAAATAATGTTCATAATCTATAGTGTTATTCTGACCTTACTATCACTTATTTCATAGATTTTGTATAACCGTTGATGAGTCCATGTATACGTCATTATTTCTTGTGTACGTAGATTAATTCTCCATTTGGTTTTCTCCTTGACCTCTCATTACTTCCGGTTTGTTCTGCTTATTTTATAAATTCATTTTTTATTTGTGAAATGTCATTGTCGTATCGTACTACTGTTCTGTAATCCTTGTTTGATGAATTGTTTTGTTTGTCTTCAGCTCATACATTATTCATATAATACTAATATTATAATTTGTTCAACAATAAGATTGTAATTGAATTTAATTAATTTTTTATGAAATTTGATGATGACTCAGGGACATTGCATCAATTTGCAGTAGTGGTCCAAGACCCTATTGATGCATTTTATATATTATGACTAAGGCACAATAGCAGAATATATACTGCTTAATTATTATAACTTTATAGTCTGCCTTGAGTATGACATACATATTATATGTTAATTAGTACACTTTCCAGTACTACATTCTGACTTAACACATATAATTAATAAAATAAAATAATTATATTGTGACAATACCCATAATTATTAAATAATAATATTAAGTGCATGATATCATTTCAGCATCTTAAATAAATAAATATCATAACCATTTATGATACATATTAGTAGGTACATATAATATTTTTACAAAATATTATATTTATTAGTGGAACTTATAAATAAAAGTTCAATAATATTATAATTATTTAGAGTGACTATTCATACGTTGAACAAGTACAATAAATACTTAGATTTTATTGTTGATTACTATAGATCGGTTATAACTTACAAAATTAACGTCAAGAATGCTTACCTTGGATCATTTCATTAAAATTGGAAAAGATTGTAATAAAAAGGGAGATGCACTCCTGGAATTTGCAGAACAACAACTTGCAAAATATAAAACAGAAATAGAGGAACTTGAAAGAAAAGAAGCAGAGAAAAAAACTGCACTGAAGAAGGAAGAAGCAGACCGTGAAATGAAAGAAATTGAAAAGGAAAATAGATTAAGAGAAATTGCTAGACGAGAAAAAGAAGAACTTAGACAAGAAGAAGAAAAGAAAGTGGCAAGAGATGAAATCCTGCGGATTGAAGAAGAGAATAAAATGAGACGAGAGGAAATTGAATGGCAACAAGAAAAGGAGTTAATACAGATGCGTATGGCTGAATTAAACTTAAAAGCTCAAGTAGCTGCAAATATAAATAATACTGATACGCAGAATACTTCTTCATCCAACCAAAATAAGGGCAATTATTATTTCAAGCTACCGCCATTCAAATTACATGTTGATGATTTATCAGCATGGCTATTACGCTTTGAGGATATATGCAAAGTCAATAACCTTAACAAAACTGCATAGGCACTCAAACTCAAGGAATTTCTGGATGGCGAACCCGCAAGTGCAGCACAAAATATTGATCCAACATTATCCACAGACTATGAGGCCATTAAGACCTTATTATTGCGTCGTTTCCACTTGAACGAAGAGGCCTGTAGATTACGTTTCAAAAGTATTTTGCCAGATAATAATAAGGACTTTACAGGTTTTATTGCGAACATACGCAATACTTTTAACAGATGGGTGGAACTGGCAGGTGTCAACAAATCATATGACAAGTTAGTTGATCTGTTACTAAGGGATAAAGTGTTATCCTCTGTCAGCCCACCGTTCTTTGCCTATTTGCAAGAACGTAAACCAGATACTATTGAGGAGTTGGAAAAAATTTCATTAAATTATTGTACTGCGCATCCGAATGCGAACATTTCTAGCTCTTTGATAAGGGAACCTCTTCCTGTGGCCTCTAATATGGCATACCACAGTCATAACAAATCAAGAACACACAGTGTAGATAGAAGTCGCTTCAAAGGAAATTATAATGTCAATTTCCATAAGGGACATAATAATTTTAACAATAACAATGACTTTAGTAGAGGAAGACCACAAAATAGAAATTATTCACCTCAGTCCAGATACAACAATAGTCAACGTAACGCAAGTCATAATCGGTCATATAACTATAATAATGGTAACAATTGGAATAACAATAATTTTAGCTCGAGACATCGAGATAACAGTTACAATAGGGGACAACGGGATAATTCAAATGATTATTCTCGTCATCGTTCTCATTCTCATAGATCGTCAAATTACAATCACAATACAGGGGCAGCCGTTACTAATGATACAACCCCTGGGGTTCAGGGTTCACATAATGATAATATAATACAGTCTTCGTCTACATGTTACGCAATGAATTATAACGTGGCAAATAGTTGCCCAGAATGTAATCTTGTATTTCAGAAGGCAAAAGAGACGGTTCTGAACTGCGGACACATTCTCCCAGAAGTCGGTCTGGCAGTCAATGACGGAACAGGCTCGCTGATTTTCAACAGGGGAATTGTTAATGGATCCATCGTCTCAGTGTTAAGAGATTCCGGATCTACAACGATCGGAGTCCATCAGTCACTTGTTCATCCTAATTGTGCAACTGGAGAACATGTCAGGTGCATGACTTTCGGAGGGACAATAGAATTTTATCCCACTGCCCTTATACATGTTAATACACCTTTTTCACAGGCAACGTTAAAGTATGCATGTTAAGGAACCCAATTGCAGACCTTATGGTGGGACGCATATATGGCAGTAAGGATTGCACACCAGAAGAGATTATTGAATGGGAAAAAAATAATCTATGCATTGGAAATGCAGTGATAACCAGAGCACAGACGAATCTATTAGAGACTATGGACACTGATAAAAAGGAAACAGACAAACATGAAAATATTGATGTTCATTCTTCGATTGACCGAGCGTCCTTTGCTGCAAAACAGAAGGAAGACAGATCATTGAAAAATTTTTTTGCTCTGGTCAACAAAGTTGACAATCTTGTGAACATAATAATTCTTGAATTGTGAACTTCAATTGACGTGATAAGTCCTTTGTCGAGTCCACACATTTTTAATGTACATTTCTTACATGTAAAAACAATCCACATATGTTTGATCATGAAATATTATATATTAAATTTGAATCCTATATCGAATAAGCTATCTATGCATGTCAGTCCTTGTCCAGTAATATGAATTACTATAGGCAGAATGTCATAACTATATGTACGCGCAGTTGGTGATCCCAACTGCCGACAGTGAGATTATGTGTCTGGCAACTATAAACTAATAAGGACTGTTAATTCATCCCGTCCTAGGTTTAGTCAATTACTAACCTGTAACATTTCATCTCCTTTCATAATAACAGTAGACTGACCCATGTCCATACTTAAATATAACATAACTATGCGGCACTCCATGCCCGACACTAGAGAAACGTAGGGACACGTCTTTTCAGCTCGACGGTCATACAAGAAAGGGTACCGTCTCTAGGTCATGGTGCGTGACCTACCAACGCGAACACGTCATAGCGTTCAATAGTCTAATAATATTTTACATTACATTAAATGCTGTAACTCCTAAAATTGCATGCTGCCAACCTCTAGCAGACGATGCTAATTAAAATACCGTAACAGTTGCTCACATTGAGCATCATGACCTCAGACTTCTTTAAATTGATATTCAAGCCCACCTGCTGGCTAAACTTATTAAGTCTATCCGTTTTTTCCTGGATGTGTTGATGTGAATGTGCTAGTAGTGCAATGTCATCTGCATATTCCAGATCTTCCAATGTAGAAAATGTTGTCCATCTTATTCCTCTTGGACTGCCCTCTGTTGTCTGGCGCATCACCCAGTCTATGACTGTTAAAAATAGAGTGGTTGATAAGGGGCATCCTTGTCGTACTCATGTCTTCACCTCAAAGGTTAGGTTGCTCTGCCCCACACTACACGTAAAGTTGGCATAGAGGCTTTTTATGATTGACACTATGCAGCTTGGAATTCCATAGGCCCTCAGTATTTTCCATAAACTGTCCCTATGTATGCTGTCGAAAGCCTTTTTCAAAATCAACAAAATTAATGTAAAGCTGTCTTTGCCATTCTGAGCACTGCTCTATAATGTTCCTGAGAGTGAATATATGATCTACACATCTCCTGTTCTTTCTAAATCCTGCTTGTTCTTTCCTCAGTTTGTAGTCTACTGCCTTTGAAATTCTCTGTATAATTATGCTGCCTAGTATTTTGCTGGGAACTGAGAGAAGAGTGATTCCTCTCCAATTATTGCAGTCTGCAAGATCTCCCTTCTTGGGCAATTTGACAATTATTCCTTTGTTCCACTCTGATGGTGTTGTCCCCGTTTTCCAGACTTGTGCAAATAGTGGTTCTAATAGTTCTGCTGCTAGCTCAGGGTCTGTCTTAAATAGCTCTGCATGTAAGTATCATGGCCCGGAGCTTTGCCGTTCTTTAACCCTTTGATTACTGTGATGATTTCTTCTTTGCGTGGAATGTCTGTATTCACATCTAGATCGTTTTCAGCATCAGGAACAATCAATTGTGTCTCTGGTGGTTCCTTGTTCAGAGTTTCTCTAAAGTGCTCTGCCCATCTTGTTTACTGTCCCTCTGCTGTCGTGATGAGATTACCTTGCTTATCTCTTACTAATGTAATATTGTTTGCACCTCGTTTTCCGCTGATGAATTTAGTTATTTCGTATACTGTGCTTTGTTCATTTCTCAGTGCTGCCTCTTCTGCCTGTCTTGCAAGATCGTCTAGGAAATTCCTTTTGTTGGCTTGGGTTTGGCGTTTAACTTCCTTGTCCAGCTGACTGTACTGTTCGCTATATAGTTGCTTTAACCTGGGGAACTTCGCTTCTGTTTTCTTTCTTTTCATTTCCTTTCTCATCGTTATGGTGTTTAATGTTTCTGGTGTTATCCAGTCTTGCTTCTTCCTTTCCTGGAATCCCAAGCATGATTTGCTGCTTTCTTTGTATATTGTTGAAATGGTGTTGAAATTCTGGTCTATATCATCAGTCAATGTCTTTTCCTGACTTTTGGCAAATTGATATCGTTTCTTTATGTCGGCCGCAAAAGCTTTTCTGGTAAGGGAGTCCTTCAATTTGCTGATGTCAAACCTTTTCTGTGTAGTTACAGTTGGTGCAGCCCTTCTTAGTTTCACTTTCAATTTTGCTACTACTAAATGGTGATCACTTCCCACATCTGCACCTCTTCTTACCTTCACATCTTGTAATGCATGTCTCCATCTACCGTTAACCATGATGTGGTCTATCTGGTTTCTGTCCCGACCATTTGGTGATTCCCATGTTAATTTGTGAATTTCTTTATGTGGGAAGAGTGTTCCTCCAATGACCAGGTTGTTAATGCTACAGAAACGTATTAGTTTATCCACATTTTCGTTTGCTGTTCCGCTGCCGCATTTCCCCATTGTTCTTTCATTATATGTATTGTATGTACCAACTTTCGCATTGAGGTCTCCCATTACTATAACAAGATCATATCTAGGTGTGTCTTCCATTTCTTTCTGCAGTTGTTGATAGAATTCATCCTTGACCTCCTCATCGCTATCATTCGTTGGTGCGTAGCATTGTATTATTGTAGTGTTGGTGAATCTCCCTCTCAATCTTAATCTTATCAGTCTGTTGTTGATGGGTTTCCATTCCAGTAATGTCCTTTCTATTCCTTTCTGTAGAATAATGGCTACGCCTTCATTGTGCTGTCCATCCTCTCTTCCAGAGTAAAGTACTGTTTCTCCTGTTGCTGTTTTAACTTTTCCTGCCCCTGTCCATCTGCTCTCGCTTATCCCTAGAATGTGTAACCTATAGTTTCTCATTTCTGCCGTGACCTGCCTTAGTTTACCTGTCTCGTACATTGTCCTGACATTCCAAAAACCTATTCTTGTATCCTGTTTTGCGGTCAGGACATCCGTTTTCATGTCAGTGGCTTCCTTTCGGCTTTTACCACTGACAGTCATACGAGCCACAGACTCCGAATGTCCATCCCGCAGCAAAGTTTGTTCATTTATAGTTGTTTCCGTAACGTCATTGGTTTTTTTACACAGACAGGGGTGTCAGCCCTATGCTAAAACCCCCAACCTGGAGGACCAGGGTACCAGCTTTTGTCTGACCCCTACCCACACAGACCAGTTCAGCTTGGTTGAACCTACCAGGAGTAAAACTCCCATCCTTTCTAAGGGTCCTAAAATGTCGATCACAACCCGTTCGAATGGTGTTCCCACTATTGGCATTTCACCCAAAGAGACTGGGGGTGTCCGTTGCTTGGGTGGTACACGTTGGCACTGGGCACAGGATTTGACATATCTGATAATATCATATTTACTCCTGGCCACCAATAATGAGTGGTTATCTGTTGGTTTGTGGCGTTCTGTCCCATATGTCCGCTGAAGGGAAGAGAGTGCCCCATTTCTAGGATTTGGCTTCTGTACTTTTTCGGTACTAGGAGCTGATTAAAACCTTGGTCAGGCTTGCCCGTTCTGCGATAAAGTACGCCATCCTTAGAAAAAATGTCCCCGTGTTGTCTGGGTTCCTTAGCCATGGGCAGTTTCCTAAAGCAGGGTGCCAAAGTAGGGTCCTTTTGTTGCGCTTCTTTAAGTTCCATAGGTAACAAATTAGGCGCAGGCTCCCGTTCCTTCTTGGTTTGCCCCCTTGTAGTTACTGCTGCCACAATCGGCTCTTCCGGTTTCCCAATAAACACGTATCTCCCGCCGAGTATGACTGGGTAGATGGTGTGGTAAAGTGGGATGATATAAATATCTATAGGGGACTTAGTGTACTGACTGAGATCAGCTGTGAAGGTATCTGTATCTAATAAGTGTGGTGTATTACAGATGACCTTACTTTGCTACCACATTTATACCTCAGTCAGAATTATTCTGGAATATTGTGATGACTATATCTTAATAAGTCAAGTTTTACCTTTAAAAATATGTATTAATTCCTTTCAATAATAGATATCCTGATTCAACTACAAAGTGAACCAGGAATCACAATCAAATGTAATTACAAGTTGTATGTACATAATTTATAGATATGATCTTTGTATTGACATATATTATTATTATTATCATATGTGTGTAAGTTGTGATGTAGTACTATGAGGTAATACTGGCTTTTTCAAGCTAGGTGGTTGTTTGTCATCATGACTTCAAGTGTTTGCTTCTGGTGGATAT
The DNA here is from genome assembly GCA_024509875.1 of Oreohelix idahoensis. NCBI lineage: Eukaryota > Metazoa > Mollusca > Gastropoda > Stylommatophora > Oreohelicidae > Oreohelix > Oreohelix idahoensis. The sequence goes on from JAMPIV010004524.1 coordinate 201,493, forward strand.
AGTATTGGGAAAAGTTCACAGTTCCTGTCATTTGAAACAATTAATTGTCCCTCTTTATTTAATATACTGTCAATTTTTGAGAGGGGTACATAAGATTGAGCTGCTCTGGCCAACGACTCTTATCTTCTGTGAGGTCGGCAGGAAACAGTCTCCTCTGCTCGCTTGCTTCACCGTGTTCTTGAGAAACAATAATGGTCGTTATCTTGACCAAGGAGTAAGCTACCAGCCTCTGGATTCAGCAAAACTCAGACCAGGTGCTGCTTCAATAAGTTAGGACCACGGTCCCTGAAACAAGAAGGTTGTACCTCCTACTTGAGAACTAATTTATAATCTATTTCCACACTGAGCACAATACATAACAAACACTGAGTTCAGCGCGGTAGGCCAACTGTTAGCTTCTCATGTAATAATATTCACCAATATTCCTCTCCCTAATGGTTACTACGCCTCTGCAATTTCAGCTGTAATTCCTTCTATACAATTAGATAGGTGTCACAGTACTATTTAGCAGTTCCAGACAGTTATACTTTTCTCCGACAAGTTTTGTTCAGGTTGGAGTAATATCTAAGCTTTGCCTCATGTTTGCTCCCTTGCCCCCAAGGACAAATCAGCTAACATACACCTAGGGACAACCGTGATCAAGGAAGAAAGCTACCCCACCTATCTTGGGGTGACATTTGACCAAAGGCTTACATGGAATAAGCATATTGAAAATGCAGAAGGAAAGGCCCGAAGACGACTAGGCATACTCAGAAAATTAGCAGGTACCAACTGGGGAGCAAATGAACGAAATCTAAAGAAGATTTATAATGGAGTAATAAGACCACACTTAGAGTTTAGCTCAGCAGCATGGTCATCAGCTGCTAACTCACATCTGCAGTCTTTGGACAATGTGCAAAATCAAGCTCTCAGGCTCATTACAGGAGCCATGAAAACTACACCAATAACAGAGATGCAGAAGGTTGCTGGATTACAGACATTGTCCCATAGAAGAGGCACAAAAACCATGATCCAGATGGAAAAGTACAACAGTATGCCAATGCACCCAATGAAGGCAAGACTAGATGATCTGGCATTGGGACGTCTAAAGCGTAGCAGCTTTGTGCATCGGGGGAAAAGACTTATAAGACAGCATCAAGAAGACCTATCCATGAAGACAACACCACTGAAGCCCACCCTATACCCTGTACCATGGGAGCAGGCAAGCAGTGCCCTCCAAATTAATACATCAGTCAGTGGTCTCACAAGTGGATGTGAGTATAATGATCTGCAAAAACGAACTGCTACATTGAGTATGATCCAAGAAAGCTATCCCGATCAATCATGGATACATGCCTATACAGATGGATCAGCAACTAATGCTGTTAGGAATGGAGGTGCCGGTATCTTTATCTCATATCCTGACAACCACTATGAGACTAGGCACATTCCCACTGGTAAATTCTGTTCCAACTATACAGCTGAGGTTCAAGCTCTAGAGCAAGCTGCAAATATGATTTATAACACCAACTCTGACTGCCACCAGGTAGTCATCCTCACAGATGCACTGTCTGTCCTGCAAGCTCTCAAGGGTGGTAAACTCCCGCATCTGAGAAATGAACTAAACAAGGTAGCTGCCAAAAAGAGAACCATACTTCAGTGGGTACCATCTCATTGTGGTGTACCCGGAAATGAAAAGGCAGATAAACTTGCAAAAAAGGGAGAAGAATGTGAACAAGAAGATAATGAAGTCACATACTTTGAGAAAAAGAGAGCTATCCAGACTATCAGAAGAGAACAGAACCAACCCAAAGACGACTATCACACTCTCGACCGGCAGGGACAGATAACTATTTTTCGACTCAGGACAGGGCATAACAAACCGAATAAACACATGCACAAGCTACGATTGTCTGCTTCACCACTGTGCACATGTGGATTAAACGAACAAACTGCTGAGCATGTTCTGCAGGACTGTCCTCTGTATGACCAGTTAAGAAAGATATACTGGCCCAATGACTAAACACTAAACTCAAAGCTATATGGAGTTAAAGAGGAACTTCAAACAACAGTCGAATTCATCATGAGAACTCGTCTGACGGTGTAATCATCAAAGATGCGATTGCAAGAAGAAGAAGAAGAAGCTACTGAACCACACACATATACAGACATAAATTATCAATTCACATTCAATTTTCATCTAAAAGATATCAAATATGTCAATCTTACCACAATTCATGGAAATAATAAACAAATACGTTGACTGGCGATGACTTATGGCACAATTCCGATCTGCCTCTGTCCCAGGCTTTCATAAGAAAAATCTGAGCTGGATCTCAACGCACTTGCTTCTCAGTAAGTTTATTTTAAAATGTGGCACTGAACAGACGCTCCTAATCGACTATATCAAATGGTCTAGCCAATAGGACCATGTTTACAAAAGCTTTTGAAAAAATTTACCCTTCCTACGTTTCCCCTAACAACCAAAAATAGTATTTGCAGTCCGACTAATCGTGTTTCGCCTTACATATACTTCTAGCCAATCAAATAGGATTTAACTTGTTGGCCTCATTTTTTTCTAAAGCATTGTTCAAACACACCATTATGAGCAAAATTGATCCTATGTTGTCTGACAACCTCACTCTTTTATTTTGGCTATAATTTGTTAATTCCTAGACTATTTGCGTAACACTTAACATATTCTTTGTCAGCAAGTCCTAAGGAACCCAAATATATAAATTTAATGGGGCTAAGTGGCTGCGTTCAAAATATGCATTTTCTTCTACCTCCCGTTCACTTCGATACGATGGGGTGTCTTCTGTACTGTCAGGATTTCAGACGAAAAACAGTATAATGTCATGTTTCCTAATAAGCATTAACCATGTTTTTTTAAAACCTAACCGTGTATTGGTAGTGTTTTTTATCACTGTCCATTTGAAAAAAAGTTAGTGCTTCATGCCTTTCGCGCGTGATGGCATTAATTTTGTATCGCGAGACGGCGTGTAGTGTTGCATGCGTTCCTTCGTCCATCGCTCTCTCTCTCTCTCTATCCTAAGTCCATCTGTCTTTTCATTACGCAGTGTATAAAATGAAATTAATGGGATATTAATCTAGGTCATTACGCAGTGTGTATATCTCAAGGTTTTCTAAGAAATACAGTACACGTTTTATTGTTTTGTTGAAACGCGTGTATGCTGCTGTAGGCTTTACTAGTAAACGTGAAAGCGTTACAATATGCAGACGAAGTAGAAAAAGGGGGATCTCGAGTACAGTCATTGTGACAGCACTGTTCTTTACCATTCTTCTTTCCTTTTATTGAATTAATTCGTTAGGCGTTACATTTAATTTCTAATTTATATATGTGGATTTAGAATGTTTCACGACAAATTCTCCCCACTTAAAACAGACGTTATATGTCAGTCTATAATTCTATATACACATAGAGAAATGTATTATTATTTCTGGGGCTTACGGTGATTCTCATCACACGGGTGGCGGCTTAGAAAATCCGCATCACCGTTTCGCTAATTTTATTTTTATCATGGATTAATGCAGGTGGGTCAATTCAAAGTAGGCACGACTCAAGAAATCTGCCCCAGACCTCTGCAATCCAAGAATCCATTTCAGATATGTTACTGTACAGCTGCAAGTGTTACGGCTTGTCTTACTACTGCTTAGCAATCAATATTCACCATTTCTTTTCTCTGAGTCTGCTCAACGACATGTCCAGAGAAGATTAGATGTTCCTCAAATTGTACGTTATGAGGAGTTGATCTATATGGTGATATCTGAGTTGTGTAGTGGATCCAATAATTTCTCATCAGCCTTAATAAACACTCGGACTATCCTCAATTCAAAAGGCAGCAAGGGAGACACTCTGCTCCTCCGAAATGTTCCCAGCCAACAATTGGTCTGATCTCAGGCTTTACTGGAATCTGATAGTATCCTGTACTCAGATCCACTTTTGAGAAATACTTAGCTTTATTTAGCCTGGCAAACAACTGATTTGTATCCGGCAATGGATCCACCTGACCTTCTGATTTTTCGTTAAATGTGTACTGATTTTCACCTGTGCCGCTGTCTCACAGGGGTGTAATGGATATTCAAATGATGAAAGTGGTTCCTTTTTCATCTCCATGGCAATGGACAAGGTCAACAAGTGTGTCTGTTCCTGATTTTCTCTTTCCAAATATTTCTTCAGGAGATTCACATGATAGATTTTTTTTCCCCTTCTTATCTATCTTATAATTGGTTCTAGACACCTTCTCTAGAACTGTATATGGACCTTGCCATCCAATTTGTAACTTATTCTGACTACCGGGTAGAAGAAGCAGTACCTTCTCTCCCACAGCCAAATCTCTGTCTTTAGCATTCTTGTCTATTTTTCCATGCACTGGTAGGGTCTCTTCCACTAGAAGCACTGTAGTGATGATTTTTCTTTCCAGAATCATCCTGCACAAAACGACCGCTACCAATTTTTCTCTTGGGGCTTTCTCCCCACTTAGAATTCTTGATGAGAGATTTCCTCTCTACATCCTCTTCCTCCAGTTTACATAAGTCCGATTGAGGGATTTTCGGCTTATTCTGGGGTAAGACATCTTTTTGCACTTGCCGCATAGTGGCCATTGTAAAACAGTTAATTGAAGCTTGTCCGTGAAAAGGGGCTTCCCATTCCACTTGGTCCACTTTATTAATTTTCTTTTTCTTTTCAGTGTCAGGCCTAAGTTTGCCCCGTGGCGTATCTAGGTCCTGATCAATGTTCCCACTTGTGGGTGTTCCCTCATGTGCTATGCTACACCTCTCTACAAAATTCACAATGTCAAACATTGCCTTGGGCCAATAATAATTTTGAGCTACCTTTTGGATGATGGTACCTATTTTCTCATGGTCCCCATCTTCTCTCACATGTAAGCTCCTTATTAAGTCTGTCCTATACCTTTTAGGAAGTACCAGCTGTCCCTGACCTTTGGATCTAGTTCCAGTCTGCCGGTATATCAGTTTGTTCTTCACATAGAAGTCTCCTTTTCCTGGAGGTGTGTGACAATTGGACAACTTCTTAAAACAAGGCTTGAGGGTCTTATCCCCAGCCTGTGCCTTCCTCAACTCTTCTGGAGAGGTATTTACCATAATATCCTAGTCCTTTATTGAGGTCGACCTGACCTGAAGGGTGGCCATTACAATAGGGTTCCTTCTGCAACGGTCAGTGTCATGATTGTTCATCTTACAATTTTTACACCACCTCCTTCCTTGGTTGAAAGATTTTCTTTCATCATATTTCCTTTCATCGAATTGTGGGATTTTATTTTTATTGTCATACCGTGGCCTATCAAACTGGTGCTTACCTTTGTTCTGATCTCTAGGATCAAATTTATTAAAGTTCTGTGGTGCCTTAAAATTATCTACCTGTTTCTTTTTATTACTTGTTACCTCTGCTTGAGCTGCTTGATACCTTTCAGGAACATTCAGTAACTCACCCAGTCTCTCTGCACCTTGTTCCATGAGAAACTTTCTCAGGTCTGGAGCCATGGACTCTCTTAGTTGTTCTATAAGGATCATTTCCTTAAGATCTTGGGTTTTCCCCAGAGAAGTCCATTTCTCCAAGTATGTCTCTAACCGTGCAGAGAACTGGTGATAGGTTTCACCTGACAGTAGTTTAGCATTCCTAAATTTTTTCCTATAAAATTCACCATTCTTTTCATATCTTAACAAAAGAGCCTGCTTTAGCATGTCATAATTTTCTTGATCACCTCTGCTCATTTTGGCAAAAACTTCATAAGCTGCACCACGAAGCCCTTGTGATAACTTTAAGCTCCACCTTTCTCTCTCTAACCCATACGTGGTAGCTAACAGTTCATATCTATTTAGATAGCTCTCGATATCATCTTCCTTCTCAACAAAATGATCTAAATGAAAATTCATAGCTGAGGTTGAGGCTCCCTGACTAGCATTGGCATCAGAGGTAAAAGGACTGGCACCATTTTCAGGAGCATGGCCTTGAAATTCCAACTCTCTAAGTCGTAACTCATGCTCCCTTTGTAATCTCTTATCTTCTGCTTCCCTTTCAGCAGCTAATCGTTTGTCTTCCCTTTCTGCAGCCTGCCTTCTTCTTGCTTCAATTGCTTAGCCAATTGTAACTTCTTAGCCTCAGCCTCTAATTGCCCTAGCCTCTTTTGTCAGCCTCAATCTGCAACCTCTTATTTCTTTTTCAGCCTCTAACTTTCGTTCAACTTCTTTTTCTAATCTTTCCGATTCTAATTTTCTTTCGGCTTCAAATTTTCTTTCTTCACGTTCAATATATTTGTCACATTCAGTAGTGACATAAGCAATCATAACTTGCAGGCCCATTCCTAACTCTTTAGCAGTCTGCACAGCAGCAGATCGAAAATTTTGCCTTTCGGCCATGGTTAACAGGCAAATGTAAACAATTCAATCTATCAATAATTATCTAAGGACAACCACAGGCACTGAGAGCTCAACCTTATTTATTTTCACCCCAGGATACCTTTTAATTTGTTATTATTCCCTGAAGTGAATTACCCCCAATATTTATAATAGGGAAAGATTCAAAATCCCGGACGAGCCCCCAATATATGTGGTAAAATGGGATGATATAAATATCTATAGGGGACTTAGTGTACTGACTGAGATCAGCTGTGAAGGTATCTGTATCTAATAAGTGTGGTGTATTACAGATGACCTTACTTGCTACCACATTTATACCTCAGTCAGAATTATTCTGGAATATTGTGATGAGTACGTTGAATGTCTAGGGTTATGAAAATGATGAAGTGTAAGTCACAACAACCCAACAGACAGATAAACAATTTAGTTTAATTACTCTTTCACTGTGAAGTGAATTACTCTATAAGACGTATCTTAATAATAGTTTTACCTTTAAAAAAGTAGATGTGAAAGATTCCTGAGTTCCATCTACAAAGTGAACACACAATATTACAAGTTGTATGTACATAATTTATAGATATGATCTTTGTATTGACATATATTATTATTATTATCATATGTGTGTAAGTTGTGATGTAGTACTATGAGGTAATACTGGCTTTTTCAAGCTAGGTGGTTGTTTGTCATCATGACTTCAAGTGTTTGCTTCTGGTGGATATAATATTGGGAAAAGTTCACAGTTCCTGTCATTTGAAACAATTAATTGTCCCTCTTTATTTAATATACTGTCAATTTTTGAGAGGGGTACATAAGATTGAGCTGCTCTGGCCAACGACTCTTATCTTCTGTGAGGGCGGCAGGAAACAGTCTCCTCTGCTCGCTTGCTTCACCGTGTTCTTGAGAAACAATAATGGTCGCTATCTTGACCAAGGAGTAAGTTACCAGCCTCTGGATTCAGCAAAACTCAGACCAGGTGCTGCTTCAATACGTTAGGACCACGGTCCCTGAAACAAGAAGGTTGTACCTCCTACTTCAGAACTAATTTATAATCTATTTCCACACTGAGCACAATACATAACAAACACTGAGTTCAGCGCGGTAGGCCAACTGTTAGCTTCTCATGTAATAATATTCACCAGTATTCCTCTCCCTAATGGTTACTACGCCTCTGCAATTTCAGCTGTAATTCCTTCTATACAATAAGATAGGTGTCACAGTACTATTTGGCAGTTCCAGGCAGTTATACTTTTCTCCGACATGTTTTGTTCAGGTTGGAGCAATATCTAAGCTTTGCCTCATGTTTGCTACTGAACCACACACATATACAGACATAAGTTATCAATTCACATTCAATTTTCATCTAAAAGATATCAAATATGTCAATCTTACCACAATTCATGGAAATAATAAACAAATACGTTGACTGGCGATGACTTATGGCACAATTCCGATCTGCCTCTGTCCCAGGCTTTCATAAGAAAAATCTGAGCTGGATCTCAACGCACTTGCTTCTCAGTAAGTTTATTTTAAAATGTGGCACTGAACAGACGCTCCTAATCGACTATATCAAATGGTCTAGCCAATAGGACCATGTTTACAAAAGCTTTTGAAAAAATTTACCCTTCCTACGTTTCCCCTAACAACCAAAAATAGTATTTGCAGTCCGACTAATCGTGTTTCGCCTTACATATACTTCTAGCCAATCAAATAGGATTTAACTTGTTGGCCTCATTTTTTTCTAAAGCATTGTTCAAACACACCATTATGAGCAAAATTGATCCTATGTTGTCTGACAACCTCACTCTTTTATTTTGGCTATAATTTTTTAATTCCAAGACTATTTGCGTAACACTTAACATATTCTTTGTCAGCAAGTCCTAAGGAACCCAAATATATAAATTTAATGGGGCTAAGTGGCTGCGTTCAAAATATGCATTTTCTTCTACCTCCCGTTCACTTCGATACGATGGGGTGTCTTCTGTACTGTCAGGATTTCAGACGAAAAACAGTATAATGTCATTTTTTTTAAAACCTAACCGTGTATTGGTAGTGTTTTTTATCACTGTCCATTTGAAAAAAAGTTAGTGCTTCATGCCTTTCGCGCGTGATGGCATTAATTTTGTATCGCGAGACGGCGTGTAGTGTTGCATGCGTTCCTTCGTCCATTGCTCTCTCTCTCTCTCTCTCTCTCTCTCTATCCTAAGTCCATCTGTCTTTTCATTACGCAGTGTATAAAATGAAATTAATGGGATATTAATCTAGGTCATTACGCAGTGTGTATATCTCAAGGTTTTCTAAGAAATACAGTACACGTTTTATTGTTTTGTTGAAATGCATGTATGCTGCTGTAGGCTTTACTAGTAAACGTGAAAGCGTTACAATATGCAGACGAAGTAGAAAAAGGGGGATCTCGAGTACAGTCATTGTGACAGCACTGTTCTTTACCATTCTTCTTTCCTTTTATTGAATTAATTCGTTAGGCGTTACATTTAATTTCTAATTTATATATGTGGATTTAGAATGTTTCACGACAGATGGGGTCATCCATAACAGCCGCTTTGATCTCGCCTCTGACAAAATCAGAGTGGATCTCCACCAGTGCAATGGGAAGCGTTGTAGCTGCATCACTCTTAGAGACTCCACAAAGTTCGACGGTCTCTCCTGTCTCTTGACCGGGTTTAACCAGGTGTCTGGCAACAATGCAATCATAAGAAAGCCCCGTGTCAAATAAACAAGAAGTTTGAGAACCGTTCAAAATAACAGTACCTCGCGTTGAGGGTGTATCCCCAACAGGTTGGGAATCACTGTCAATAATTCCGCCTTGCGAGACTGTTAGCAAGCATCCGATGCATTTAGGCTCAGTCTGCTCGCTCTGATCATTAGTCCCGTGCTCAGGGGTTCTCCCTTTGCCACCTTGTCCTTTCTGGCTGCGCTGCCATGTAGGGCGGTCGGGTTGATCAGACTGTTTACTGTGGTTGGGGTACTTGGGTTTGTAGAACTTAGACTTTTCAGGAGGGGGGTTTTGAGGTCCAGTTTCTCTGTGGTTATTCTGATTAGAAGAATTAGAAGGTTGGTCTAGATTATTCTTTCGAAAAGGCTCTTCTGTCGGTTTACGTTTTGCGGCCGGTAGTTCAGCCAGCGCATTGTGATATCGCTCAGACTTTTCTAAGATGTCTTCAAGCTCTT